>BSBK01000114.1:0-365000 GCA_027943335.1 Chamaecyparis obtusa | reverse complement strand
GAATGCAATTATCTTGTACTTCTATCCTGAAGGTATGTTAGAGAGAGGTTACAAATAGCTCACTAAACTATCTCGACCAAAAATTACCAATGATAGAAGCATACAAGATTTTACTACCAATAGTATAGCATGAATTACAAACTCAAAAATTATGTGCATTAATAAAACATGAAATACTTATCTTTTATAAATTTCAAGTATTTCATTATGTAACGTGAGCCCATATAGAAAATATCATGCAAATTCACATAATGATGTCATCATTCTCAAACATTACTATAATTCTTCACATGAACTATATTTAATATCCAAAGGTTCTATACACTATCACAACCTTCAATCTTATTAGATCTCCCTTCAAGTGGTTAGGCTTTTAAAGAAGGAACCATCACTCTTTTTCAGATTTTTTTTCATAGACCCATACATAGTCGGCCATAACTTTTGAACCTGACATTTTCTCTTTAATCTCTCTGGTGAGATTCTTGTAAATTTGTTTATCATCAACATATCCAAAATTTAGCAAAATCCAATGGTGCATTTAGGAGATATGGTCTTCGTATTGAGACTTTATTTTGTGAGATAGTCACACATTCACCATCAACAAACTACTCTCTTACATTTGCAACTTGGCTCTGATACCATGTTAAGGTTTTAGGATCATTGCAAATGTAATAGCACTATCTCATATTGTATGTGTTTTCCAAATGCAACAATCTCTTGCATTTATATTGAGAATGAGCCAAGAAGAGACATGTCCCTTCATGAGACATGTGTATTCATTAATATGTAATTAATATAATGATAATTATTATTATACACACACACACACACATAATATCTCTTTAGTATTTTATTAATTTCTCTAATATTCACATTATATATATATATATATATATATATATATATATATATATATATATATATATATATATATATATATATCTTCACTAGTATTGACTCATAGTGTTTATTCGACTGAAGCTACAAAATATCAACAGTGACTTTACATTATAATTTGTCATTGACATTATTATAAAGTCACTTTATAAAATAAAAATGTCTAGCTGCTAACTAATTACATTTAAATAATCCCATAAGACTTAAGACTATTTAACATTTAATTAATTGACTTATTCCTTTAAATAAATCCAATTGGCCTACAACTAATAATCTCCTCTAGTTGATCATTTGGACAAAAGGGGACATTACATAGAGAGTGCAAGGTTCTTGGCTAAAGAGGGCAACTTAGGGAACTGTTAAAATAACCTTTACATTTGAACAACTTAAATAGGCTAAAAAATATTGTGGTGTTGATAACAAATAATTGAGACGACTCTACAAATAGAAGGCATCTTTTCCTCATCATCTAGAGTCTCTTAAGAGATTTTCACTTTGCTCAATCATATTTGTTGCTTGTGTTTCTTGTTTTTGTAAATAATCTAAATGTTTGTTGTATTTCTTGATTTATCACATGTTTTTTTTATGATTTCTTTCCAAGAAAAAGGATCTTCTTTTCATCATGTATTTTGACAACTGCATGGAGTCTCCAAGGACTATTCACTTAGAGCGTTGATTATCTGTATTTCCACATTCTATCCACAATATGAGTCACTTCTAGCTATGTCTTCTTTTCTTGATTTATTTCCTAAGTTTTCTATCCCTACATTACCATTTATCCTTGTCTTCTTGCTACTTGACATTCTTCTCTTTACCCAAAATGTTTTCTTGTTGATTTTTCTATAGCATGCCCACTCAGTGATTCTTTCCCAACAGTTTTATTTTGAATCAATAGTCTATCACCAGTGTTGTCATCTATTTCAATCATGCAATCTCACTCTCTATTTTTTCCCATTTTAGAAAATATTAATTGAAATAGAGCATTTAGTATGTTAAATGTGACTCGCTCTTTGTTTCTGTCTAATGTACTGCATACCTACAGAGGAAAGGACAAATCATTAAATAACATAATAAAATTTTATATGGTTATGTTTACATATATTTCTTATTTAATGTGAAATACCATTATCCTTTTCTCTGCTCTTTTTAAACTTATGCAAAATTCTTTTATTTATTTAAAATAAATCGATTCACAATCACAAGAAATTGAAATCTAAATGCAATAGATAAAGACTAAGGCAAAGATGACCATTAATTAATGAATTCTCTACAAAATTCATGCAAATATCAATACAAGTTGTATTTATAATTAATCGACTATGGATTGAACAAACTAGAGATTTTGACCTATTTATTGTTACAAGGTTTGTCTCAGACATTTACAATCGTCAAAATTGAAGCTTTTTCACATACATACCCTCATGCTAGCTACAATTTCCAATGCCAAGTGTTGTGATAAATACCAGGGCTACTAGTGTATAGAATAGACCAAGTAAGTTCCTTAGACTACCAATGATTCCTTTGAATTTCTTATATACCAGACCCCACCTGTGCTTGTTGTTGAGTCCAGAAGGGTTCTTCATAGGGTGAGAGTGATGGAAGATTGTCATTGATGTCAAATGCGTGTATGAAATGAATTGAAATACAAACATAACAGCAAAGAATACCATGCATCCATACATATACTTAAACAGAGAGAACAGATATTGCAGGTTCAAATACGGCATTCAGTCCAACATACAATTTGATTTGCATTATTCATTAGTGGTATATTCAGTTGATGTTGTGGTATATTTAGTTGATGCTCATTTAGTTGCAGCATGACATTATGAAACATGGCATTTGATACATACATAACAGTGATATCACATCCTAGACATTAACTTGCTCATGGTTACATGGTTATGTGTATATGACAATGATCAGTGATATTAAAATCTGAAGAGCAGTATATACATACATATGAAGAGCAGTATTTACTTGCTTGAATTGAATATATGAAGATAGTCCAACAAAAGCAGTATATACATGTGAAGAAAACTGAACATATACATACAACACATATATATATATATACTTACAGTGACATGATAGTTATGCAGCATACATATGGTATTCAATACTTGTGGAGCATACGTAAATTAGAGACGTATACGTATAGAACAGCAGAGACGTATTCAGTAAACAAGTGCGGAAGACATTATGGATCCTTATAGTGATTTGAATATACGTATACAAAAGACACGTATAGATAAAAATAGTACAGACCGTATGAGTAAGCAAGTGCAGATGTATATTAATACATACGAAACAAAGGAATGGCAGGATATCATTATCGAAGGTTCTTGTAAAATATTCTATGCAGATATGAAGATATGTATATGTGATAAAAGTTACAGCGGCTTTTGACGGCATATGATTAATTTATATCATCGAAGATGGCAGATAATATGCATACGACATTTTTTGAAGGCATTATACCGTCAACATATATGAAAGATTATCGAACAGTAATTGCGATAAAAGGTTTCATAAAAGTTTTTTGTGATCTGTCGATAAGGAAAAGGCATTATAGTTTTGATTAAAAAGGGAGTATTAACTTATTGTTAAGTTAATAATATTTTAATAATATCAGTTTTAAAGAGACACCTCTTTTAATTTGAAAAGTCATAATGTTAAGAGACGTATTGTTTCAGACAAGATATATGTATATAATTATTAAATCTACAAAATTGAAAAAGCAAGTCAGCATGTGAATATAAAAGGAAGAGTAGCAATAATATAAAGGAGAGAAAAATTAAAGATTATATATTCAGATCTTTTGAATATACTATTATAAGGATATATATATTTGAGAATTAGAAGAAAATATTGGCTGACTTAAAGAGCAGATTGTGTCCATCATCAGTTGAATTGCAACAGCATTCAAGTGGAAGAAATTTTGAAAGCAGTGAGTTGGTGCTTAGAATTTGGATAGGAGTTGGTGCTCAGAATCTAGACAGGGGGAGTTGGTGCTTCCAGTAGGTTGGTGCTTGCGAAGTGTGGGAGTTGGTGCTTCCAGTGAGTCGGTGCTCATAAATTTAGAGGTTGGAGCCTCTAGTAGGTTGGTGCCTACAAAACATTGTAAAAGAAAAATATTATATATAAGCAAATTATTTTGTGGTTTTCTCCCATATTGGGTTTCCACGTAAATATTGTGTTCATGTGCATAATTGTTTATTTGAGTAATTGAAGTTATCTTTGAATAAAAGCATTTAAATTAAAAAGGTTATTATACTGATTCACCCCCCTCTCAGTATAATCGTGTGCTCTTCAATTGGTATCAGAGCGGGTTCCTTCTATATAGCCTAACAGCTTGAAGGTAGATCCAAAGAGCACAAATGGCTGAAAGTTTTCAAAACAAGACACCAATTTTTTATGGGACAAACTATGCATTTTGGAGTATAAAGATGGAAGCTTATTTAAATGCTATTGGATTCGATGTTTGGCAATCAGTACTAGATCATTATACACCACCAGCGAACCCACCAACAGATGCAGCCGAAAAAAGGAAAAGTGAGAATAATGCCAAAGCAAAACATGCTATTTTATGTAATCTTGCCGACTCGGAGTTTACAAAAGTTATGCATTGTAAATCTGCAAAGGACGTATGGGATAAGTTGAAAAATATTTATGAAGGGACTGACAATGTAAAGAAGGCCAAACTTCAAACTCACCGAAGCACATTCGAAAGTTTGAAAATGAAGGAAGATGAAGACATAGCCTCATTTCTCTCTCGTGTTGATGAAGTGGTTAATGCAATAAAAGCCCTTGGAGAAGAAGTAGAAGAATAGCTAGTAGTTGAAAAAATCTTGAGATCCCTACCCATTAGATTTGATTCTAAAGTGTCAGCAATCGAAGAGAGAAAAGATCTAGATAGTCTTACTAAAGATGAGCTACATGGAATCCTTACTGCCTATGAAATGAGAATTGGAGGCAAGGAGTCTAAGAAGGAAATATCTTTTAAAGTTTCCAAAAAGGGTAAGAATAAAAAAACAAATTTCAAGTGATAGTTCATGCAGTGAAACTGATGAAGCCGAAGCCCATTTCTTAAGAAAATTGAAAAAGGGAAGTGGAAAATATAAAGGGAAGTTTCCTTTCAAATGTTTCAATTATGGGAAGATAGGACACTATGCCTCAAAATGCCCTCAAAATAATGATGACTCAAGTGAAGATGAAAAACAAGCATACACAAAGAAGAAATGGAAAAGTAACAACAAGTTTAATAAGAAGAAAAGATATCAAAACAAAAATAAAAAGAGTTTTTATTCAAAAAAGGACAGCTCTTCAGATGAAAGCAGCGAAGAATGCCCAAGTGATGATGAGGATGAGATTCTATTCATGGCTGAAGCAGTCTCCAATGATAGTTATGAAGAAGAGGAAAATGAATCAGGTAATGAGGAAGAAGATGTTGATCTCCAAGAAGAACTTCATTATGCATATAAACAAAATGAAAGACTAAAAAGAAAACTTGTAAAACTCAAAGAGGAAGCTACGAAAGTAGTAGAAGAATTAGAACAAACAACTGAAGATCTAAAGAGTCAATTAGAAGAAGCTAAACAAACTGAAACTGATTTAAAACTAGAAATTGAAAAGTTGAAAAGGGAGTTGAAGGAATGCACCATTAACAGTCTCAAATTTGAAAAGAGTTCTGAAATCCTAAGTGATATCATTGATAGTCAAAGGCCTTCCTTCAACAAAATAGGGGTTGGTTATGAAGGAAACTCAAACATTAACAATGCATTCAAAGGCTTCATAAAAGAAGGAAACAAGACAGTCATAAATGAACCATCAAAAGAAGACAAGAAGAACTACAAGAAGAATGAAGAAAATGATGTTGATAAAACTAGTCATAATTTTCATGGTTATTGCTATTCTTGCAATTGTTTTGGTCATAAAGCACTAGAATGTAGAACATCTAAACAAAATATGATGGAATGGAAAAGGCCATATTATAGACAACATTCTTCTTACCTATTTCACGGATACTGCTACTCTTGTAACAAATTTGGTCATAAAGCTCTAAACTGTAGAAGCAAAGTGAAGAATATTCATAATTTCAGCACACAAAATCCTTTTGCTCCATTGGTTAATTATGATATTTTATGTTCAAAGTGTAACAATTTTGGACATGCTGCCCACAATTGTAGAACAATCTTTCCTATAAATCAAGCAAAGAAAGAAGATCTTCCCAAAAAGAAAGTATGGAAAAAGAAAGAAAAATCACTATTTGTTCAAATAGCTCTACATGCTCAAAATAAAAAGGACTGGTGGTACGTTGATAGTGGATGCTCTAGACACATGACAGGGGACAAAAGCAAATTCAACTCTTTTGAACCAGCAAATGGAGGATCAGTAAGATTTGGTGACAACTCAAAATGATACATAAAAGGAAAAGGAACTCTTAGTCTAGATCATGGTAAAAAAACAACAACTGATGTTTGGTATGTAAAAGGATTAAAGGAAAACTTACTAAGTGTAAGTCAGCTTTTTGATCAAGGGCATAATGTGACATTTTATCCTAAAGGTTGTGAAATTAAAAAGGATGGAAAATTAATAGCTAATGCTTGTAGGACTGCAAACAATTTGTATGTTTTACAAGAAATGAATGATGAAAAATGTTTCTTTGTACAAGAAGATGAAAATTGGCTATGGCACAAAAGATTAGGACACTTGAACTTTGATAACATTGTCAAAATCAGTCATAAAGGAGATGTACGAGATATACCAAAGCTATCAAAACTTACAAATATCATTTGCAAACAATGCCAACTAGGGAAGCAAACAAGAAGCACATTCAAAACCAAGGAATATTCTACATCAAAACCACTTGAGCTTATTCATTCAGACCTTTGTGGTCCAACCAGGACAAAAAGCCTACAAGGAGAAAAATATTTTATATTATTTATTGATGACTATTCTAGGATGACTTGGGTAGCTTTCCTAAAAGAAAAATCAGAAGCGCTTGACAAATTTAAAGCTTTCAAAGAACTAGTTGAAAATGAAATGGATGCAAAAATAAAATGCCTTAGAACGGATAGAGGTGGAGAGTTTACTTCTCATGAATTTGATGAATATTGTGAAAAGAATGGTATAAAAAGACAACTTTCAGCACCTAGAACTCCCCAACAAAATGGGCTTGTAGAATGAAAGAATAGAACTATTCGAGAAATGGAAAGGGCAATGCTAAATGAATCTAAAATAGCTGATTCCCTTTGGAAGGAGGCAGTACATACAACATTTCACATTTTGAACCGGGCACAAATAAGAGTAAATCATGATAAGACACCTTATGAGCTATGGAAAGGGAGACCAACATCAGTCAGGTATTTCAGAATTTTTGGAAGTACATGCTATATAAGACGGGATGAAGATGATTTGGGAAAATTTGAAGCTAGAGCAGATGAAGGAATCTTTCTTGGATATTCTTCCAAGAGTAAAGCATATAGATGTTACAACAAGAGACTTCACAAAATTGTAGAAAGTGCAAATGTAAAGATAGATGAAGGAAAACCATTTGAAAAGACAAATGATGAAATTCCAAGCATATGTGAAGAAATAGAAGATCCTAAAGATGAAGAAGAAAAGGAACTAGAGCAAGAAGTTTCCAAAACCCCTTCAAAAGCAAAAACACCAGCAAAGACTCCATCAAAATTTGTTCAAAGAAACCATCCTGAAGACTTGATTCTTGGAGATCTAGATAAAGAAGTACAAACAAGAAGGAAATTTGTCAATACTACTAAAAGTGCACATATTTGTCTTTTATCCAAAATAGAACCAAAAGACTTCAAAGAAGCAAGTGAAGACAAGTTTTGGGTGAAAGCAATGGAAGAAGAATTAAATCAGATTGAGAAGAATAATACTTGGGAAATAGTTCCAAGACCAAAAGACAAAAATGTCATAGGAACCAAATGGGTGTTCTGAAATAAAATGAATGAAAATGGAGAAGTCACAAGGAAGAAAGCTAGACTAGTTTGTAAAGGCTATGCTCAAGTAGAAGGAGTAGATTTTGAAGAAACATTTGCCCCAGTCGCAAGATTAGAAGCAATCCGGATGTTCTTAGCATTTGCAAGCCATAAAGCATTCAAGGTCTACCAAATGGATGTCAAATCAGCTTTCTTAAATGGAGACTTAGAAGAGGAAGTATATGTTGAATTACCCGAAGGGTTTACATATTTAGAAAAGGAAGATCATGTATGTAGACTTACAAAAGCTCTCTATGGGCTAAAATAAGCTCCAAGAGCTTGGTACTCAAGGTTGGACAGGTATCTTCTAGATCAAGGTTTCAAAAGAGGTATGGCAGATAGTAATCTATATATCAAATCTAAAAATAAAAAACTTTTGGTAGTGGTAGTATATGTTGATGACATAATATTTGGAGGAGCAAGTGACAAAATGTGCAAAGAATTTTCTATGAATATGCAACAAGAATTTGAGATGTCCATGCTTGGGGAATTGTCTTTCTTTCTTGGATTGCAAATTGAGCAAACAGATAAAGGAATATTCATTTCTCAAAACAAGTATATCAAAGAAATATTAAAGAAGTTTGGGATGGAAGATTGTAATCCAATTAGCACTCCCATGATTACAAGATGTAAGCTTAGCAAGATGGATGAATCTCCCGATGTTAATCAAGCCCTATATAGATCTATGATAGGAAGTTTGTTGTACTTAACAGCCACAAGACCTGACATTCTGCAAGTAGTTGTTGTTGTAGCTAGATTTCAAGCAATGCCAAAAGAAACTCATGTTCTAGCAGTTAAAAGAATATTGAAGTACCTAAAGGGCACTATGGATCTTGGTTTATGGTATCCAAGAGGAAAAGACTTTTCACTTACAGCCTATATCGATGCTGATTTAGGAGGCAATATTGATGATAGAAGAAGTACAAGTGGAGGAGCATTCTTCCTTGGTAACAGTCTAGTTTCATGGTTAAGCAAGAAACAAGGATCAGTAACTCTATCTACCACAGAAGCTAAGTATGTTGCAGCAGTTGCAAGTTGTACACAAGTGCTTTGGATGAAGCAAACACTAGGAGATATCAAGATTGATTTTGAGAATCCCATTCCCATTTTTTGTGATAATACAAGTGCAATCAGCATTTCAAAAAATCCAGTCATGCATTCCAAAATGAAGCATATTTCAATCAAATGCCACTTCTTGAGAGAACGGGTACTTGAGAAGCAAGTCAAGTTGGAATACATTAATACGAAGGAGCAATTAGCAGATATCTTCACAAAACCACTTCCAAAGGAAACTTTTGAGTACCTAAGGGAGAAATTGGGAGTACTATCACTCTCATCCATTCATTGAAGATTTCATGAGAAGCATGTGTTCAGGGGGAGCTAGTCTCTAGCCCTAGAGACCCTTTGCCATTGATGACAAAGGGGGAGAGATAGAAGATGAAGAGAACAGTGAACTAAGGGGGAGTCTTGCACAATCAATATCATGTATTTGAGAAGTTTCCATCAATGACAAAGGGGGAGATTGATGGAAGATTGTCATTGATATCAAATGCGTATATGAAATGAATTGAAATACAAATAGAATAGCAAAGAATACCATGCATCCATACATATACTTAAACAAAGAGAACATATATTGCAGGTTCAAATACGGCATTCAGTCCAACATACAATTTGATTTGCATTATTCATTAGTGGTATATTTAGTTGATGTTGTGGTATATTTAGTTGATGCTCATTTAGTTGCAGCATGACATTATGAAACATGACATTTGATACATACATAACAGTGATATCACATCCTAGACATTAAATTGCTCATGGTTACATGGTTATGTGTATATGACAATGATCAGTGATATTACAATCTGAAGAGCAGTATATACATACATATGAAGAGCAGTATTTACTTGCTTGAATCGAATATATGAAGATTGTCCAGCAAAAGTAGTATATACATGTGAAGAAAACTAAACGTATACATACAACACAGATATATATATACTTACAACGACATGATAGTTATGCAGCATACATATGGTATTCAATACTTGTGCAGCATACGTAAATCAGAGACGTATATGTACAAAACAGCAAAGACATATTTAGTAAACAAGTGCGGAAGACATTATGGATCCTTACAATGATTTGAATATACGTATATAGAAGACATGTATAGATAAAAATAGTACAGACCGTATGAGTAAACAAGTGCAGATGTATATTAATACATACGAAATAGAGGAATGGCAGGATATCATTATCGGAGGTTCTTGTAAAATATTCTATGCAGATACGAAGATATGTATATGCGATAAAAGTTACAGTGGCTTTTGACAGCATATGATTAATTTATATCATCGAAGACGACAGATAATATGCATACAACATTTTTTGAAGGCATTATACCATCAACATATATGAAAGATTATCGAACAGTAATTGCGATAAATGGTTTCATAAAAGTTTTTTGTGATTTGTCGATAAGGAAAAGGCATTATAGTTTTGATTAAAAAGGGAGTATTAACTTATCGTTAAGTTAATAATATTTTAATAATATTAGTTTTAAAGAGACACCTCTTTTAATTTGAAAAGTCATAATGTTAAGAGATGTATTGTTTCAGACAAGATATATGAATATAAATATTAAATCCACAAAATTGAAAAAGCAAGTCAGCATGTGAATATAAAAGGAAGAGCAGCAATAATATAAAGGAGAGAAAAATTAAAGATTATATATTCAGATCTTTTGAATATACTATTATAAGGATATATATATTTGAGAATTAGAAGAAAATATTGGCTGACTTAAAGAGCAGATTGTGTCCATCATCAATTGAATTAGCAACAACATTCAGGTGGAAGAAATTTTGAAAGCAGTGAGTTGGTGCTCATAATCTGGATAGGAGTTGGTGCTTAGAATCCGGACAGGGGGAGTTGGTGCTTCCAGTAGGTTGGTGCCTGCGAAGTGTGGGAGTTGGTGCTTCCAGTGAGTTGGTGCTCATAAATTTAGAGGTTGGAGCCTCTAGTAGGTTGGTGCCTACAAAACATTGTAAAAGAACAATATTATATATAAGCAAATTATTTTGTGGTTTTCTCCCATATTGGGTTTCCACGTAAATATTGTGTTCATGTGCATAATTGTTTATTTGAGTAATTGAAGTTATCTTTGAATAAAAGCATTTAAATTAAAAAGGTTATTATACTGATTCACCCCCCTCTCAGTATAATCGTGTGCTCTTCAAAGAGTCCTAGGAAGGTTTCTTGGGAAAGAAACTTGTAGAGATAAAAAATCAAACATAATAGCATAATGAATGGGTCTCAAACCCAAGTTGATCCTTTTATAAAAATCTCCAGCCAAAAAGCATTTGATCTCCTCATTTAATAATATTGCCTTTTATTAATAAGTGGTCGCCAAGGTAGACATTCTAGGAGAAATTAGTCATAACTTATATGGCCCCTTTTATAATATAAATAAATAAATAATTATGTGGCACAACTTAATTTAAGATTTTTATTCTTAATACTTAATTATTCTCATTATTACCTTATTAACTTTATGCTTTAGTCTATGGAGAGAAAAATAATAGTGGAAGGGGGGACATTACTGATGAACTACAACTGATTGAATATCTGAATGAATTGAAGAAACAATGATTAAAGATCACCAAGCTACTGAAATGACATGTAAGATGATTAAATCAGTCAATATGTTGTCATTGATGTCAACTAGTTTTGACAATACTTATCATGTTAGTTACAAACATCTAAACATCTGTTGAAGGAAGAAAAGATGAAGAACTGAGATATCTACATGAGAAAAAGATGGATATGATAGATAAGGATAAGGTAAACATTGGGTAACTTATTGATGAGTCTATGGATTTATATTGTTGACTTGAGCATGTTACATTAATCTATTATGAAGAAGAGATTTGAAATTGAACAAGTTTAATGTGGTTGGTAATTGAAGATTTCTGTATACACCGACCTAGTGCAGTGTATACGGAGTGATAGTAATAATTGAGCTAGTTAGCTAGTTATCACCAATGCATTTCTATATTAACCGAGTATAGATGAAAACATTAAATGCTAAGAACAATCGAATGAATTTGATGAGCTAGAAATTGTTGTGATTTCGAGGTTAAGGATACAGTTTGTTATGAGATCCACAACTGAAAAAATTTAGAGAAGATCTAAAGGATGAGATTGAAACATGTTAATGACACATCTACCGAGGAAGGTTTAAGCGAAAAAATGGATGAAGGAGATTAAAAGGCAAAATCTAATGGCTGATATGAAAATATTTTACTTGTCTATTAAAGAGATATGAGTTTCATTATTGAAACATGTCAGAAAGAAGGAGACTGTAGATATTTCATGTGAAGACTATATTCATGCATGCCTGATCAAACTGGTTATTAAAAGAACCAAGCTGCAGACATTATTGAGCATCAGAGAACTATTTACCGAGTGAAATTAAGCTGAGAAATATTGAGGAAGTGAAATTGATTAATGATTAGAGGATATTTTTAAGGGCTTATCATAGATCTAAATATTTTCAATTGAGTTGTATTTGAATCAGATCAGTACTGTATTAGTTTAACCATTGATTCAGAAAATATCTTGATCTAGTGGACTTAACAGTCTTATTGTATTACCCTATGACATTCGTTGAATGTAAAGTGTTATCTTGTTGACCCCATAGTGAATTCTGGTCAAAATTTAACTGTTAGTGATAAATCCTCTAACTAGGTCACACCTAACAGTGTGCATTGTAACCTTTAACAGGTTTGGCTCTTCACTGAGCTCACTTCAAAAGAGTGAATTATTTTGGGTTACCAGTCCTAGGTGGTTTTTCCCTTAGTATGGTTTTCATGTTAAATAATTATGTTATGTGTTACTTGTTATGATTATTTTTCTGTCATACTTTACATATTGCATAGTTGATTTAGTTGGTAATCACAGTTGGATAATTACTAGTACTCGGTAAACTGGATAGACAAATTGATATTTTATGTTACCGAGTTGCATAATTTGTTGGAATTGTTTTGTAAGGTACATCATAGTATTTGGGATTATAGGATAACTGATCTAATTGATTCACCCCCCTCTCAGTTATTCTAACAATTGGTATCAAAGCGTATTGGTTGCTTGGAAGAGAGTTTTAAGGACTTGAGCAAAAAGATTACAAGATGTATAAGAGGGATGTGCCGAAGCTGAACAAAGATAATTTTACCACATGGCAAAGCCAGATGAGACTTCACATATCTGGAATCGGTGAATCTACTATAACTTTACTGGACAATGGCTACTTACAACCGAATGTTGGACCTTTGACTCTTGATCAGTTGAGAGACCGTCATGAACACATATTACTATGATAGAGATTGTTGCTACTCTATCTGATGTTGAATTTGAGGATGTCAAGGATTGAACTACAATGAAGAAAATGTGGGAGAAAATTGCTCTAGTTCATGGTGGTGATGTGAATGTGATGAGAGCCAGAGATGAAAGCTTAAGAGGTAGATTTGATGACATGAAGATGAAGGAAGGAGAGAACATCACACAATACTCGAACTGAATCAAAGAGGTAGTCAATGCAATTCAAGGAGCAGAGGTACTAATAATGAAGATACTATGGTAAGTAAGATATTGAGAGCTTTGTTTCCTGTCTATGCAATCAGAATATCTGTTATTCATGAAATGAGGTTTGCACCTAATAGCACTCTTACTCTTGATAGTCTGATTGGAAAGTTAACAACTTTTGAGCTGAACAATTTTGATAATAGTGTTGTATCATTTGTTGAGTCTGCTTTTATGTCATCTCTTAAGATTAGTAAATCTAGAAGTAATCATAATATAAAGAATGGAAGTGACAGTAACACTGAAGATGAGCTTGATGATCTTGAAGCACATATGGCCTGGAGACTGTAGAAAGGTAAATGAAGATATAAGGGAAAGTTACCTTTAGCTTGTTTTAATTGTAAAGAGGTTGGCCATATTGCTGCTAGATGTCCTAACATGAAAGAGGAAGATAATGACCGATCTAGTGATGGAAAGTTTGGCAGAAGGAATAACAGAGGCAACTGACACTACAACAGGGACAACCGAGATCACAAAGATAAAGGAAAAAAGGCATGTTACCTTGTTGGAGAAGATGACACCAACATTGACACTGATGATGATATTGAAGTAGTATTTGTTGCAATGAAAGATGATTCAGAAGAGGAGGAAAGGTATGTAGAAATAACACTTATCTCTAAATTTAGTAAGAATGATACTTGGATCATTGATAGTGGCTATACACATCACATGATTGGTGATGAAGATAAGTTTGATCATCTTGAGCATTATAATGGAGGATCAGTGAAAATGAGAAATGATACACCTTGTATGGTTAAAGGAAAAGGGTCTATTCTATTGAATGATAAAATTAGATGTGATAATGCATACTGGGTAAAAGGACTTAACTACAATTTGTTGAGTGTAGCACAACTAAATAACTCAGGTCACCGAGTTTCATTTGAAAGCAAAAAGGTGAAAATATATGATGAAAATGGAAAGCTTGTCAGAACTAGAGGACAATCAAAAGGTAATTTATTCTATCTTGACAATGCTGAAACTTCTTGTTTATTGGTGAAGAATGAAGATGCATGGTTATGGCATAAGAGGTTATGTCATGTAAACTTTGATAACATGATTAAGATCAGTAGAAAGAGAAAATTTAGAGGATTTCCTAGTCTAACCAAACCTGATCATGTTATGTGTCTTCAATGTCAGAAAGGAAAGATGACCAAATCTAGTTTTAAAAGTAAGGACTATTCATTTAAAGAAATTTTGGAGTTGGTTCACACCGAATTATGTGGTCCTATGAGAAATCAAAGCTACTATGGTGATAGATACTTTATTTTGTTTGTTGATGACTATACTAGACTGATGACAGTTATGTTCTTGAAAGAAAAATCTGAGGCATTCAAACTGTTTAAATGGTATAAGGCTAAAGTTGAAAAAGGAACTAGAAAGGAATTGAAATTCTTAAGGTCTGATAGAGAAGGTGAGTTTATTTTTGATGAATTCACTAACTTCTATAATGAGCATGATATCAAAAGGTAGGTTTCTGCACCTAGAACACCGCAACAGAATGGAATTGCTGAAAGAAGGAACTGATCTATTGTTGATTGTGCTAGAACATTGATGATTGAGAAAAATGTTGCACAGATGTAATGGAGAGAGGTAGTTAGCACAGTAGTATACACCCTTAACCGAGTTCAACTAAAGAAAGACACAAACAAGACACCTTACAGGTTATGGTTTGGATACACACTGAGTGTAAGTTATTTTAGAATCTTTGGTAGCAAGTTTTATTTTCTGAAAGATGATAGGAATGGTATATTTGACTCTAAAGGTGATGAAGGAATATTTTTTGGATATTCTACTAAGAGTAAAGCTTATAAATGTTTGAACAAGGCTACTAATAAAATGATAGAAAGTATTGATGTCAGAGTTGATGAGTTTGCTGAAAAGAATGATGAAGAAAGCATGAAGGAGCCAAAAGACTATGGTAGGTTTACTTATGTTGAAGATCTATCATATCTACCAAAGCCACAAGTTGAGTCTACCAAGCATCAGGAAAATGCTACTGAGAATCAGAAAATGCAAACCGAGAATCAGGAAGAAGCTACTGAGCAGGAAAATGAAGCTGAACCGAATGATGAGAAAAGAAGAGATCAAGTGCTAGCAAGATTTGTTAGAAGACACCATCCATAGAATCATATCATTGGAGATAAGCAAGCTGGCATGATGACACGAATTAAGTTAAGACAAAACACATGCTTATTTTGTGAGTTTAAACCTAAGAATGTTAGGGATGCACTTGAAAATGAGGAATGGATCAATGCTATGAATGGGGAAATTGAACAGATTGAAAAGAATAAGACATGGACATTAGTACCTAGACCGAAAGATAAAAATGTTATTGGTACTAAGTGGATTTTTAGGAATAAGTTGAATGAAAATGGTGAGGTCACTAGGAATAAGGCAAGACTTGTTTGCAAGGGATATGCACAAGAGGAAGGTATTGATTATGGTAAAACCTTTGCACCAGTTGCTAGACTGGAAGGAGTCCGTATTCTACTTTCATATGTTACACATAAGGGATTTAAAGTATATCAAATAGATGTGAAATCATCTTCTCTAAATGGAATTCTTGAGGAGGAGGTCTACATAGAACAACCAGAAGGTTTTGTTGATCAGAATCAGAAGAACATGGTATGTAGACTACACAAAGATTTGTATGGATTGAAGCAAGCACTGAGGGCATGCTATGAAAGACTACATACTTATCTTATTAGTATTGGTTTTGTAAGAACTAGTAAAAACAATAATTTGTATATGAAAGGAGAATCCGATGAAAATATTTTGATTGCTGAGATATTTGTTGATGATATAATCTTTGGTGGACAAGATCTGATTTGAAAATCTTTTGCTGATGAAATGAGAAAGGAATTTGAGATGTCTATGTTTGGAGCTATTAAAAATTATTTCTAGGTTTGCAGGTTATACAACATAAAGATGGGATTTTCATTACTGAATCAAAATACATTAAAGAAGTGTTGAAATTTTTTGGCATGGAAGATGCAAAACTAGTAGGAACACCGATGGTAACTAGATGTAAATTGACAAAGGATGATGAATCTATAGAAGTAAATCAAACTCTATACCAATCTATGATTGACAAATTGATGTATGTTGTATGTAGTAGGTTTGATATTGCACATGCTATTGGGATTGTGGCTAGATTTTTTGCCAATTCTAAAGATTCACATATGGTTACAGTTAAAAGAATTTTGAGATACTTGAAGAAGATAGAGGACTATGGTTTATGGTAGACATTGGAAGGAAAATTTGAACTCAGAATTTACATCGATGCAGATTGGGTTGGAAACATAGATGACTGGAAGAGCACAACCGGTGGAGCATTCTTTTTAGGGGAAAGGCTTGTGACTTGGATTAGCAAGAAACAAGCATGCATTTCTCAGTCTACTGCTCAAGAAGAGTATGTTGTTGTTGTTGCAAATTGTTCAAATATTTCTTGGATTAAACAAGTGTTGGAAGGAATGAATGAGTTAATCACTGACTCGGTGATTATATATTGTGACAACACTGGTGCTATAAATATTTCCAAGAATCCTATGATGCATTAAAAACCAAAGCATATATCTATTAAGTATCACTACTTGAGGGAACAAGTTCAAGAGAAGGAGGTGAAACTAGAATTTGTAACATCTAAAGAACAACTTGATGATATCTTTACCAAACCCTTATTGAAGGACACATTTGAATATTTGAGGACTAGACTTGCGGTTTGTCCCCTATCTACCAGTCACTGAGGTGATCTGGAGGTTGCATCAACCTATACTTATCAGAAGATCATTCATGTTGATGCACATAGCTCACACTTTGGATTTTTTTTTCTAAGGTTGTGAAAGATTGTAGAAATTGGAACAAAAATTTGTTTATTTGTACACTAAAGGTACTTGATATGAACCGAACAATAGAGAAACACTTGGCTGTTGAAGAGTTGTTTGTATATTTTCTTTGGCATTGTTGTCAAAGGGAGAGGAAATGTATATGAAAATTTAGTTAGTGAGAACACACAAAGCAAGGAGAATCTGAGAACTGAAAAGATCAAATCTGAATGAAGAGTCTGCATGTAATGTTGTTTTGTTTTGTAGTGATTAAACATATTAAATATCAAGCTAGGGAGAGCTTACCGAGCTACAACATTTACTTACATAGTTGTAGAATACATGTTTGGTATGTGTATGAAATATTTTCATATTGCTTGTGTTGACATCAATACCAAAGGGAGAGATTGATGAACTACAACTGATTGAATATTTGAATAAACTGAAGAAACAGTGATTAGAGATCATCGAGCTAATGAAATGATATGTAAGATGATTAAATTAGTTAATATGTTGTCATTGATGTCAACTAGTTTTGACAGTACTTATCATGTTAGTTACAAACATCTAAACATTTGTTGAAGGAAGAAAAGATGAAGAACTGAGATATTTACATGAGGAAATGATGGATATGACAGATAAGGATAAGATAAACATTGGGTAACTTATTGATGAGTATATGGCTTTATATTGTTGACTTAAGCATGTTACATTAATCTATTATGAAGAAGAGATTTGAAATTGAACAAGTCAATTTGGTCAGTAATTGAAGATTTTTATATACACTGAGCTAGTGCAGTGAATATCAAGTGATAGTAATAACCGAGCTAGTTACCTAGTTATCACCAACACATTTCTATATTAACCGAGTATGGATGAAAACATTAAATGCTAAGAACAGCTGACCGAATTTGATGAGCTAGAAATTGTTATGATTTTGAGGTTAAGGATAAAGTTTGTTATGAGATCCATGACTGAAAAAATTTAGAGAAGATCTAAAGGATGAGATTGAAACGTGTTAATGACATATCTGCCGAGGAAGGTTTAAGTGTAAAAATGGACGAAGGAGATTAAGAGGCAAAATCTAATAGCTAATATGAAAACATTTTATTTGTCTATATAAGAGATATGAGTTTCATTATTGAAACATGCTAGAAATAAGGAGACTACAGAGATTTCACGTGAAGACTATATTCATGCATGCTTGATCAAACTGGTTATTGAAAGAACTGAGCTGCAGACATTACCGAGCATCAAAGAACTATTTACCGAGTGAAAGTAAGTTGAGAAATATTGAGGAAGTGAAATTGATTAATGATCAAAGGATATTTTTAAGGGCTTAGCATAGATCTGAATATTTGCAATTGAGTTGTATTTGAATCAGATCAGTATTGTATCAATTTAACCATTGATTCAGAAAATCTCTTAACCGAGTGGACTTAATAGTCTTATTGTATTACCCTATGACATTCATTGAATTGTAAAGTGTTATCTTGTTGACCCCATAGTGAATATTGATCAAAATTTAACTATTAGTGATAAATCCTCTAACCAAGTCACACCTAACAGTGTGCATTGTAACCTTTAACAAGTTTGGCTCTTCACCAAGCTCACTTCAGAAGAGTGAATTATTTTGGGTTACCGGTCCCATGTGGTTTTTCCCTTAGTAGGGTTTCCACGTTAAATCATTGTGTTATGTGTTACTTGTTATGATTGTTTTTCTATCATACTTTACATACTACATAGTTGATTTAGTTGGTAATCACAGTTGGATAATTACTGGTAATCGGTAAACTGGACAGACATATTGATATTTTATGTTACCGAGCTACATAATTTGTTGGAATTGTTTTATAAGGTACATCTTAGTATTTGGGACTATAGGATAACTGATCTAACTAATTCACCCCCCTCTTAGTTATTCCAACAATTACATAATGCCCACACAAAATTCATATAGAGAAAAACCAGAAAACCAGATATTTGAACCCAAATGGATCGACATGTCCACCCATAATACATGAACAGTGTTATATCAAAAAGAATTATCAATTTCACGTTCAACAACATTGTGTGGTGATGAGCATTTTTTTATTAAGTTGTGACAAAATACAAGATAGTTTTGTTAAACCCTTTTGGTGGAAAGGTGTTACACTTGGTGATAACTGGATATTTGGAACATTGTTAGACTTGTTGCCATTCACCTAATTGATGTTTTCAAAGGCTTCCTCAGCCTTGCAATGTGTTTATAATTGGACTCTTTAAATGTGTAAAATATATTATATAAGATATAACAAAACACAAGGTGTAACGTAGTTGAGTTAAACAAACCAAGACAACCAGTGGATTATTTGGCCTCAAGTTCAACATTGCCAGGTATAAAATTTTATTAGCACTATAAAACTTTTTACCATTAACCTAACTCACATAAAATAACTTAAATGGATTTTATTGAGAATGAGATATTAGTATTAGATTCCTTACTTGTGTGGTGAAGTTTATGCTACATGAAAAGCATGAGGTCTAATACAAATTGAATTGGATGCATACAAGAAGCCAGACAATCATTTGGATTTGAGCACAACTTTGACAAGTAAGCAATTTTACTTTGATTTTAGATCCATTCCTCACAATTTAAATTTGTGTGGAATATCAATTATTTTCTTTTTGTTCCATGGTACGAAGAGGTGGCATGATTGAAGACAAATGAATCAATGATCCGCTGATCATAAAACAAAGAAATATGGAAAAAACCCAAATTGCATTAATGAAATGAGAGGTAGGGCATCCATTATATAGAAAATCAAAAGGGAGGTGACATTATGGAACTCAACCATATTCACCAATAACCAATAACATGTTTCCCCTGATATCATTTATTATTGAGTGATGTTTCATCTTTCCAAGTAAAGAAACAAGTGGTCACCGAAGTCCCGCGGTCCAAAATTTCCATCATCTTTCATATCATTTATATCATTCTAATGGTTGTCTGGTCTTGTAGGATATAATCAAGAAAATGACAACATCAAGATCCCCTCCTGGAAGTCCGGAGTTCCCTAGTTCATCAATAGCTCCAATAAGAAGTCAAAAGTAGAAAAAACCTTCAAAACAATCTTGCTGGTAATGAAGTACAAGAAGGATAGGGCAATCTAAGGGTCCTAGCTTGAAAGTACTCTCTGAGAGATCTCAGACACTGACTTTGACACCTGGGCCAAATTAAGAGACCTCCATCAAACAATACACTAGTTGAGGTGGGCCAATGATCCATTATTTTTCAATCTCTTTGCCTTCGAGATCATCCATGCATCATACTTCCCACACTTCGTGCAGGCTCTCGAGTTAATATTTCTCATGGATAAAAACTACAACATAGTCATCTGCATGTTGTCACATCCTTCAGAGTGCCCATTTCCTACTTGGACCAAGATTCCATCACCATAACTTGGAGGATCCCATTCTTCAAGGATGTTGTCATAATGACCCAAGCATCCTTAGTGGCACAATTCATAGGTGCGGGAGACACAACTTGATGCATCTTAAATACATAATCGTTAAAGAGTCCCTGTCGAGACTATAAAAAGATGAAGATGGATATCCCTCGCTCTGACTTCAAGGAGCCAATTCAGGCCAAGATAATATTTTTGTTTAGGGTTTTTGGTGAGCCCCACACCAAGTAATTCTCCTTGTGGATGTACTACTTCCTCTAGTGCATGACCACCAATATGCAATGTTTTGATTGGGTGGCCATTATTTCTAATCATGTAGATTCTCAAATAAGGAAGGTGAAGGTGGATAGCTGCTTCTATATGACATCTTTTTTTGTGTGGTTGTGGCCTGACACTATGGAGGAATTCGAGGACTAGACACAATTGGTGTCATTGGAATAGAGATGAGACATTCCTCCCCATGGGATCATTATCCCCAGATCCAATGAGATGAGTGTTTCTAGAATTTTTGTAGAGTTAATGATGCCTTCATTTTTCATGGAGTTAAGGCACTAATAAGAGATGTAGGTTTTAGGCTGTCTCCAAAGGAAATGGCCATGATCATCCCATGGGGATGCTATCTCATCCAATTTTTACAACACTCCTACATTTGGGTCACCGAGTTTATAGGAGACTCATTATTGATGTTGAAACATTGCAGAGACAAAATTATTTTATTAGAATTTTGCAAATAGATTCTTGAGGTGCATGTCCTATTGGTTGCAAAAAAAATTACCTCAGTCTCCTTCCCCATCACCTACAGAAAATACACTTGCACCCTCGTAGAGATTTGGGAAGTAGAGAATGAATTGATTAGTTTAAATTTCACCAAATTTTCAATTAGGCACTACAACTATGATCTACATGATTGCCTCAAGAAAGCAATGCCCTGGGGATATCAACCCCACAAGCCACACTTGGAAGATTTTTGGGAGGACTTCCATGATTATTTTGATGTCTGATACATGCATCACCTACGAATGTCAAATGTTAAGATAGAGCATTTCGGCCTCTGGTCATTCCCACAAAATTTTTCTGATGGTAGGTCCCTCAAAGACCCTGAGTATAAATATTCAAGAATTGATAAGTTGAGCCTCCCTCCGATGGATTGGGATACCCTGAATATTTTGACTATTGAGGCCATATCTTGAGGTATTATTAAGAGAAGTCACACTCATTTTGAGAGAGCATGTTCGAAGAGCATCCGCTTGGATGCATATCCTAAAAGAGCTACCATTTCTAGACCCCAAGCAACGAAACAATCTAAAGTCCAAGGGAAGCATAAAGTCATTGAGTCATCCCAACCATCTGACCTAGTACCAGATCCTCTCATGAGACAATTAAATGAACAAGTAGAGTGATCTCATAAGCTAGCAAAAGCAGAATGGTTCAATGTCACCTTTGGCCTTGATGCCACCCCAGTAGGCTGTCAAGCCCAAGGTGCCCCAATTCCCTCCTTGGCTACCCCATTTGGTCTACCATTTTTTGATAAATAAACTGAAGAAGAAGAAGCAGCTGCCAGGGCACCTCTCCAAAGGAGGAAGAAGAAGAAGGTTAGCAGTCCTTTCCCAAATAGAGAACTGAGCCCAGAACTTGAAAAGGTGGTCAAGGTCCATGAAATCCCTTCTACTCTCTCTCCCAAAACAAAAAATTCTCTAGAAGTCCCACTAAAAATATCACAAACCAATGTCGACAAATAAGGCAACCTACTTCATGTGGTTGAAGAGGAGAGAATGACCGAGGAGGTAGTCCCAGAGCAGGGTGCAAATATCATTTGGAGAGTGGCATAAATAGAAGAAGCGAAAGAGAGAGAAGAAGAGATTTGATAGAAAGAAGAATAAAATATTGTCGAAGATGCTCGCCTCCGCAAAGAAGAATTCAAGAAAAATGATGGAGGAAGAAAGGATAAACATAGAAGAAGAGAAGAAAAGATAAGAATAAAATAAAAGGGTGGAGGATCAATCATTGGCTTTTGAGGAAACTGGACCTTTGGGATCAACCATACCCTTAGTAGTCCTACCTCCATCTGAGATAGATAATCAAGGCACATTGCCTACAAATACAAGTGAAGCAAAAACCCCTTTGGGACCTTGGGAAGAGGAAGTTCACATTGAAAAAACTCCTCTTGCCATAGAAAATATCCTAGAGAATAATGCAAGGGCAACAAAGAATAAAATATAAAGAATAATCCTGGTGATATCATTGAAGAAAGGTCCATAGAGGGACCAGAGAAAAGACTCACGGAGAACCCCATCGGTCCATAAATAATAACAGGCAATAACCACAACCCACCCCAATGGTTAGGTTAATCCCAGAGGAATAAAATGACAATAGAAATATCTTCCCTTCTCTCACTAGAAGAAATGTTAGCCGAAGGACAAGTGGAAAAAAATCCAAAATGGGCTTGCATCCACCACACAACCTAGAGGGGTCTAGATGGAGAAGTAGTGGAAATGGTGGTAGTCCCATCGGAGAACATGGAAGAATCTGAAGTGGCAGCTGAAGAATACACAATAATAGAGATTCTTGTGGGCTGAAGAGATCGGTGAGAAGAGCTGGACCTCCTCAATGACACCAGTCGGGCTATTCACAAGTGATATGAGAAGGAGTACCAAAAATAGAAAGAAACCAAAGATTCAAAATCAAATCTTTGGAGGCTCTTGACTGGATTGGCATCCCCCATCTCTTCTGTAACATGGAAGCCCTCTACCTCTAGAACACCGCTCCCTCCAGGAAATATTGACACACTTTAGGTAATGAAGAAGGTGTTATTGGTAGATGAATGGGATCCTAAGTAGTTGGAGGCAATAAGATTTTTTTTATCTGAATCCCTCCCAGACCTATATGGAGCCCATGATGTTGTTAGATAAATTGATAGGGTTGTCTCAGCATGGTAGGTCAAGGCCAAAAAATATGAATATTGGAAGGACCACCTCAGGGAAGTCTTGAACCTAGGAGAAGATAATTTCGCTGAGACATAAATTTTAGTGAATAAACTTTATCAGTTCCTGAAGACCTAGGACACCAAAATTTCCTTTAGGATGATGATGAGCAAGCAACTAGTAAAGGTCTTAGATACTCATATTAACAAGGTTCAGAATCCCATGGACCAATTTATTGCATTTGTTTGGGAGGTTACACCATCAAATCTCATATGCCTGAGCATAGGCACTCGCATTGATTCTTTATTAGTTAAATTTGATGAGTTGGTCGATGCAAAATTATGGCTCCTAGGAGATTTTGATGGCTTAGTTGTGGGAAGTCTCTCCCAGTTGATGTTGAAAGCTCACGACACCACTAGAACCACCTCTGAAATGAAGACTAATGCCGAGGAGGTGAAAGATTATCTTGAGGAGGCCACAAGCCACATGGATTGTTTGAAGGGGGTAGATGAGGAAAGCATAACCAAAGTACTGGAGGCTTTCAAGAAATTTTAGGAACAATAATTTCTTCAGTTTCCAAGACTTTTCTCCTTGCGAACCATGTTCTCACATTCATTATTTTTTGAGCATGAGCTCCTAGAGTCCAAAATTTTGAACTTTATTTTTTTATATTATTTATGGTGGTTCGCATTAATTATTTTCATGAAGTTGATCGACTACCATCTTAAATTTTTTCTTTTCAAAAGTGTTATGTCAAGGATTGAGAAGGTACAATACATCCTAAAAGTGACAGGGGAAAGGAAAAAGACTACAGATGCCAGCCCAGTTCCTAAGGCACCTATCAAACATCTAATGCATGACATATAGGGAGAGTACTTGATAACATGGACTTGTTACATTTATGAAGTTTTTTTCTCAAGGCACTTGGACTGTACAATCACATCCACATGCACACTGGTGTCTCCTTGATAATTGTTCCCCCATATTTCTCTTTCTTCCTTTCCTCCCCTCTTTTTTGTCCCTTTTGATTGTTGTAACATAATGAGGTGATTATGATAGTGTAGGTAGTACTGACTGTGAATATTATACTTAATGTAAATAGATAGGTTGTATAGGTTATAAATCATGATGTAGATAGTAGGTTTTATCTATAAATGAAAAGTATGACACTATCCCAAGGGTCAAAAAAATTGATGATTTTGTTGTCCATAGCGATTGTTGCATTTTTTTCATAGTTTAGTTGCTCCGTTAACTTCAGTAGATTAATGCTCTCTTGGAGCCATGGATGTACCAACTAGTGATGTTGGCTCTTAAAGTTAATGAAGGAATAAAATACTGATCTTGTGTTGCACTTTTGTTGTCTTTGATTCTAGACTTGGCAAATATCTTTAATGTTGTATGCTTCTCTATGTCCCATACTCAAGCTCTTTGGTAGTTAAATGAAATGTTTAGCTTTCATTTCTTATGTATAACTTTATTGATGATCATGCATATATTTAGTATGGTTATTGGTTCTGTATTTTGGGCATTATTGTTGTTTGGAAGTTTATAACATGACTATAGGTAGATGTTTATTCTAACTTTGGTCTATCTTTTTTATTTTATTTGTTGAACTAACAATTTCTTGCAAAAGCCTTATCCATGTTCCAAGTCTCTAATGTTTGACAAGTGTAAAACCATCAAGCCCCTTTATCATAAAACAATCACCTTCCCAACTGAACCATCCCTACACTGTCATGACCCGACTACCAAGTTCTTGGAGGCTAGGAGAACTTGCTCTTTGATAAACCTCTTCAAGCGAAGTTGGTTGGTTCCCCAGTATTCGGTGACAACTCTCACACTATTGGTGAGTGTATACCAGAAATAGTATCTTCATAGAATTATTATTGACAATAAATGAAATAGAAACTAAATAAACCACAATGAAGCAACCTATTTAAGCTAGAATTGACAATTAAGCATCCTATGGTTCTCTAACTAAGAATGTTAATGAAAAGCTCTCAATAAGCTTCCATTAATGACAGTCCTAGAATGAGAAAGATAAATGATTAAAGCTAAAGCTAATTGTTCAATTCCAATTTGAAAGCTAAATTAAATCTAGATTTCCTTTCTAAGCTCAAATTCCAAGAGGTTCAATGCAATTCTCAGATGTGTGCTTGATAATTATGATGAATTTAGGCCTTCCTTTTATAGATTTTTCCAATGGTAGGGGGTGTAGTAGAGTTGATCATGATTAAGCCTTGGTTGAGTCTTTAGTTCCACCCTTTGAAGACAATGCAAAGTTTGTGTCCTCAAAGCTTGGGACAAGTAGACAAGATCAATGGACAAGATTCTCTTTCACTTTGAGTGATTGAGATTGAATTTGGCTTGATCCATGTGAATGCATTTTCTCAAATCCTATTGGTTGATTGAATTTCCTCCCTTTGTGGTTGTTGAGAGAAATTAGGATTTATTAATTGATTTAAATTCATTTGTTTAGCCATGTACCCCTTGAATGGGTTGAATTTGATTTAATCCAAGACTATACAATTAATTGATTTAATTGCATTTTGATTTGATTGCATTTGATTAAAACACTCTTAACTTTGATTTATCTCAAATTAATACTTGATTTTAATTTTGATTGGCTAATTATGCATTGTGATTCAATTACTTCAATTTTGTCCTGGATTTGCTTTGATTTGACTTGATTTATTATTGAATTGTCTTTCTCCATTTTAGGTGATTACAAATGCCCCTCTTTGAGTTGACGGGTGAAGCATGTTGATTCAGAGAATACTTTGATCTTTTTTGATGATATGTCCTGATTCCTTGATGGTCGATCTTTGATGTTCATTTGATGTCCTTCGATGATTGATTATGATATATGATATGAGATTGATGCAGATGTAAATTGATTTAATACCCTTGATGCAGTTCTGATGATCTTTCTAATATGATGTTTGATTTTGATGGTCGTTCTGATGATTGATCCTTAATATGATGGTTGATCTCGATGTGATGCCCCATTCGATTGATTAACAAACAAATTTCTGATAAAAAGCTTTCGCTTTGATGATCGGTTTTCTGATTTGATGATGATGCTTCTGATGTTGATTATTCGATGGTATGCCTCCTTGAAAATGAAATAAAATTTGATCATTTGTTTGATAATCTCGATGATTTAGGTCAATTTGATGTTGGTGTATTTCAAATTTTTAGTAAATTTTATTTTGATTTCTGATATCGATGTTTGGTCCGTTTGCTTTCAAATGCCCCTGCTTTGGCTAATTTGATGATAATTTTGAATTTCTAGGTCAATTTTGATGAAAAATTCCTATCTTAGGTCAAAGTTACCTCTTGTTAGGTCAAAAAGCTATATAAAGGGGTAAACATCCCTTTTTTACTATTCATTTTTACTTCCACTTTTGACTTTTACCCTCTCTGACTTTTTTTACTTTCCATGATGTTTGTCCCTCTTCGCGAGCATTGGTTCAAGAAATGCCACTGCTATCAACGTCTGCCTGGCTCAGGACCTCTACTGAGTTTGTATACCTCTTCATTTTATTTTTTCCATTTATGCATTTCAATTCAATTTTTCCAATTTTTTCTTGATAAACAACCCTTTTTTTCCTCAATGGGTGCTTTTGCCTTTGAAAGTGCGCTTCCGCACTTTTAATAAGCACTTTCGTGAATCGTTTGAGTGATTTCGCTCGCCAAATTCCTACCCTTTTCCACTTTTACTCTATTAATGTGTGCTTTTAAGCATTTTTGCACTTTAACAATTTTTAAGAGCACTTCTGCTATGTCTTTGGGTGCTTTTGATTATTTTCCTACTTTGGAAACATTACTAAGTGCTTTCACCCCTTTAAGTAGCACTTTTGATTTTTTATGCTTTTGCACCATGAAATAGCGCTTTCACTTTGCAAAAAATTTTGAATTTTGATTAAGTCCAAATTGCAATTTTTTCGACGTCGTTGATCCATTGATAGGTTAAGCTCCCAATCTTGATATTTTATAACAAGTTGTGATATTTCAGCTAGGAATCAGTCATAGTCGGAATATCGTACATCAATCTAGATTCAGATGATGGGTGAGGATAAAATTTCCATTCTATCTGAGTAGAAACATGAAATTTGATTGTGGTTGGATAGATTTATAAATTTTTGATTGACTTAGGATAATCCCATAATTTTTTATTTCAATTCTGATGTGTTTGAACTTGCTTTTTGTAGGAGGATCTTGGGTCCCTACGTATCCGTGGTTCATATCCTTTGTTGTGGGATATGATACCTGATTTGAGCATTGTTGATTATCATCATATTGCTCGGTGCGGCTTGTCCTTTCTTCTTTATCTTCCTCAATTCCATGTGAATCGAGGTCTTATTACTACTATGGCTAAGCATTAGCACTCAGACCATAACACCTTTCATCTTCCCATGGGGAAATGATGATTACACCTGAGGATGTCTATCACATTTTGTAGTTACCTAATCAAGGAGATCTTGTTTACTATGATACTGTTTATGATGGCTCAGCATGTCGATGAGGCTTTGGTGATCCTTCCATTAGTGATCATCATATCCAGTGGGCTCAGTTCATTTCATTCCCTATGTTACCAACTATTCTAGGTATTTTGATCGATGGTTTCCTACTTCTTGATAGGGGTGGACATGGGTTTGCTGTTGGGTGGGGTCCCATTTTGGAGGATTTGATGGCAAAGCCTCATTGGTTTGACTAGAGTTCCTATGTGTTGGCCCAGTTATATCATGAGTTACACACTATTGTATATAGACATTCTACCACTTTGACTACTGGAGCTATCTTATTACAACTTTGGACTTGGGAGCATATCCCAGTGACATGTCTTGTGATAGCATGAGATCATCAGCCAGGTTGGCCTTTTTCATGGATGTAGAGTGGTATCATTATCCAGACCCACATGGGTAAGCTAGATTACTAGCAACGTCAGATTGATGACCTGGACAATATCGTGTGGAGGCCTTATCTCGGATGTGAAGCTTGGCTAGAGGATGATGGTGAGATTCCTTACATGTTCTGCCCTCGCTGGATGATTGGTCACTCTACATTTTTTATCAAGAGATTTTGCTTTCATCATATTTTCCATCAGTATGGGCATGCTCATGATATGCCACAGGGCATAGCTATGTATGCTTGTGTGCAAGTTGAGAGGTCATTGTGGGGCCCATGGTACAAATGTATGAGAGGTACGAGAGACTGGGTATCATCCTTGGTCTCCTAGGTCAAATATCATGGATGCAAGTATCAATGATGAGTATGGTGCCTGGTTACATTGATATCCTTTTCCCAAGTTCACAGATCCTACCGAGAGGATTCCCACTATTGAGGAGTTATCAGATGGGGATGATGGTGGTGGTGGTGATGGTGGTGGTAGAGATGGTGGTGATGATGATGATGATGATGGAGATGATGATGGAGGTGGTGGTCATGGTAGGATTAGGGGAAGGTGCAGATGACAAGATTTTTGCAGAGATAGAGTAGGTAGAGTACAGATGCCAGTGATAACTACTACTCTGATTCCTCCTAGGGGTGGTGATCAGGCAAGAGATCGACGGGTTGATCGTATTTTACATCAGGTGGCTAGAGATCCAGTGGATAGGCCTAAGGCTAGGTGCCAAAGGGAGATGGATGTAGGTATTGCATAGGTACTGCTTGATCAGGTATAGGGTCCTCCTGCTCAACAGGTTATTCCTCTGAATGTTCCTCTAGTTCAGGTAGCTTCTTCTACTTCTACTTCTATTTCAGCTTCTATGCCTTCATCATCTTCACATCCATCATCTTCTTAGTTTTTTCCAACTTTGGGTGATCCATCTTCTTCGATGATGCCATCTTCTTCTATTCCACCTCCATAGTCTTCTGCAGTACATGGTCATGGGCTAGCCTCAGCATCAGATGTTGCATCTTTGCAAACTTAGATATCATCCATTCAATGATAGGTTTCATAGATGAGCTCGATGATGCAGTCTTTCATGGCTGCTATGAGTCAGCATGGTTTACAGGCCAGTTCTAGTCAGCCTCCAGATAGTTCTCCTGATTGTGATGGTCTCGATGGTCCTGGTGACTCTATCGGTTGATTTCTCATGAGATATTTCTATTGTTTCATTTATACTTTGATAATATATGATCTCCTTTCTGTTGCTATGATCAAGACATTGGACCTTTTTTGTATCATTTTTGATCGATTGATGTTGTTTGTGTTGATAATTTGATAGTTGATGGACATTGATCTTTAGATATTGATTTTATGATCATGTTATAGACTTTGATATCTTGTTCCTTTGTGATGATGGTACGATGGAATCTGATACTCTCTTTGATAGATTTGACTATATATGATGTCTTTATGTGTTGGATCTCTTTTTCAGGTGTTTTGCGTGATATGTAGCTCTATATGATTCTATATTCTATATGCTTTATTTTATGCTTTTTAGAATGCAATTTTCAATGTATGTATATGTCCTAATGATGGTTAAATGTTTTGTCTTATGTATGACATAGAATAGATGAATGTAATGTGTAATGGTATTACTTTAAGGATATTGATGTATATAATGAATAATAAATGGTTAATGAATTTAATGAATGCATTTGATATGTAAATGTGATGTATTGATGCAATGATCATGAGCTTTTAATGATATATGTAAGATGCCTGGATGGTACTATCATGTATGATGTGCATTTAATGTTGAATGATCTTAATGGATGTAATGAATGATTTCTAACTAATGCAATGCACTCAATGTATGCACCTTAAATGAGATGAATGCAATCTAATGATAATGCCTTAATGCAATGCACCTAATAATTCAAATGTTTAAACACATCTAAACATATGCAAATTTTAATGAAGATGACTTAATGCAACTTAAAAATTACCTTAATGCAATGCAAGTGAACTAATGAAATGCACTTTTTTTTTTCTAATTTCTTTTTGATTTCCAACATACTCGATCCTATATAGTTGTTTTTGATGATCTTTTGATTTTTGATTTGAGTACACCCCCTTTTTATTTTCCTCTTGCAAATTAAGCTAAGAAAGGAAAAACAATATATACAATGCACTTAATCTAAGATGTATGCAACTAACTGTCATTATTCAAAATTTGGAGCTTATTTTCATCATTGAGCATTTTTTGGATCCCATTTTAGTACAACCATCACTAGTTCAACTATGATGATATGAATACTTTTTGCACCTCTTTATTTGCTTTCCCATCTCTCTTTGGTATGACTATCACTGATTGAAGCCAATCATGAGAGTGTGAATACCGATTTTGTCAGATTCTATGTTGCAAGTGGATGTAGGTATTATGATATTGAAGATCACAATAACCAAGGTATCCTTTTGCGTAAACAAGCATAAATCTCAGTTTTATCCTATGTACAAGTCCTCGATGATTCTTTGATGATCACATCCTTAGACAAATAATACATGATTTAAAACTTTGATTTTAAGACAATCATTCAGAAATCAACAAAAAATGTCATCCTTTCATCATAGTTTGTCTAGTCTAAAACTTTCATTGATTTGCTAGAAAGATATGATTTCATCAATTGAGTCAACATTTAGAAAAATTTCTTGCAATGTCTTTCAAATCCACATGTCAAGTGTAGTTCCATCCATTTCATACTTTTAATCCTGATAAAGATAAGGTCATGTAAGCTCTTGGATCAAATTTTGTGTTTTGGCTCAAATTGGATTAGAATGTAGATTTGATTAAGTGTTCCTCTTTCAAATTTGATGAATTGATTCCTTGATTGAATAAATCTTGTTTTGAGGTACTCGCAAATGCAACTGTGGGGTTTTATTATGCAATATATACAAATGCTGGCGAATGCAATATTTACAAGGTGACCTTCTAGGTATGTGAATGACTTGGACTTTCAATGGTGCCTATTTACCAGGTTTTCACCAATTGAATAGATCTTACTTTTTTTTATTTTTAAAGCTTTTCTATTTTTTTGCTACCAAGGTGCCTATTTGCTAGGTTTTCACCAAGGCACTTTTCCTCTTTTTCTGATATTTTTTGTATTTTTCTTTTTTTTCAATTTTTTTTCCATATCATCAAGGTGCCTATTTGCTAGGTTTTCACCAAGACAACATATTTTTGACAATCATATATGAATGTTTTCACTATTTTTGATCTTTTCTGCTTTTCAAATGTTTTTGGTATTTTCAAGATCTCTTTTAACTATATATAATAAATATGATGCTTTCCATCTGATACTCTTTATACTCTTTCATCTATCTCATGTATAGAACCTTTTTAGATGTATGCTATTAATAGGTTCTTGTAGCTCTTCTCCATCACAATCTGCTAGTTTGTAGGTGTCAGTCCCAAAATTTTCAATGATGATAAATGGTCCTAACCAGTTTTCTTCCCATTTTCCTTTCTTTTCTCTTTCTGCTTGATTCTTGGGATTTTCTCACAAAACTAGGTCACCTATTTGAAATGTTCTTGACTTGATGTGCTTGTTGTAAGTCCTTGACATTCTATTTTGGTACACCTTCAAATGATCAAATGCTTACTTATGTCTCTCATCTAAGAGTTCTAGTTCTTATAATCTAGCAACCCTATAGTCTTCCTCACTTATCAAGCCATGAAGAGATACCCTCAAAGATGGGAGTTCCACCTCCAATGACAAATTGACTTTTGCTCCAAAGACTAAGGAAAAACGTGTAGCTCATGTTGGCATTCTTATGCTTGTTCTATAAGCCCATAAGGTCAGGTTTATTTTGATGTGCCAATCTCTACCTGAATTGTCCACCGTTCTCTTCAAAATTTTCAAGATGTTTTTATTTGTTGCTTCAGCTTGTCCATTACCTCGAGGATAATAGATTGAAGAAGAATGATGAATCATGTGAAACTTGGTGCATAATTCCTTTAAGTCTTTTTTAAAAAATGCTTTTCATTATCCATTATGATAGCATGAGGCATGCCATATCTACAAATAATATGATTAAGGATAAACAAAGATATCTTCTTTCCTATTGCAGTTGATAAGGGTACAACTTCCACCCACTTGGTGAAGTATTCAGTTGTTGTGATGATGAATTTATGTCCATTCAAGGATGGTGGATAAATCATGCCTATTAGGTCTAGACCCCATTGATAGAATGAACAAGGTGTTGTCATTGGATGAGCTCTTGTGTGGGCACATGTATCAAGTTTCCATGGAATTGACACTTTCTACAAGTTTTTGCAAAGTTACAAGCATCTTTCTCCATCATAGGCCAAAAATATCCTATCCTAAGAAGTTTCTTAGCTAGGGTTAATCTATTTGAGTGTGATCCACAAATTCCTTCATGGATTTCTTGCAAGGATACATTTGATTCTTCTTCTTCTAAACATCTAAGGATCATTCCATCTAGACTTTTGTGATACAATGTTTCAGAGATTATGGTGTATCGGGCAGCTTGGCGAATGAAGCTTTTCTTTTGATTCCTGGTTTGGTCTATGGGAAGGATTTGATCTTTCAAGTAAGTGTAAATAGGTATATACCAAGGTGATTCATTTGTAGTTAATAAGAAAATGGTATAAGGATGGGTAGGGTCAAATGCGGGTTGATCCACTTCTTCTACTAGGAATTCATATCTGGTACTCTGATCAGGCATTTGTAGAAGTGAAGCCAAAGTTGCCATTGCATCCACTGCTTTGTTTTTTTCTCTTGGCACTTGCTCAAATGTAATAAGTATGAAATTTTTTTTAAGACTTTCCACCATGTTTTTTTAGGATACCAATTTGTCATCCTCTGTTTGATATTCTTCATTGACTTGGTTAATGACTAATTGTGAATCTCCATAAACCTTTAATTCTGTTACTTCCCACTCTAATGCCAACTTGATTCCAATAACCAAGGCTTCATATTATGCTATATTATTGGTGCATGGAAATAAAAATTTGTAGGACTTAGGGATAGTAGAGCCTTGAGGAGTGATTAGAATTATGCCTACTCCTGATCCATGATGAGTGCATGAACCATCAAAATATAGTTGGCATGTTTTTGCCTTAACATTCACAATCTCCGAATCTGGGAATTCTACTTGAATGAGATGATCATCTTGGAGTGGTGCTTCTGCTAACTAGGCAGCAATGACTTTCCCTTTGATTTATTTTCTATCAACATATTCTATGTCAAACTCACTTAGCACCATTACCCACTTTGCTAGCCTTCCATTCAATGCTGTTTTACTAAGTTGATACTTCAAAGGATCAATTTTGGCAATGAGCCTTATCTTGTGGGCTAGCATATAATGGCATAATTTTTGGGAAGAAAAAACCATGGCCAAGCATGCCCTTTCCATGAATGTATAATTCAGCTCGTATTTGACCAAGGTTCTACTTATGTAGTAAATTGCCTTTTCTTTCCCTATTTCATCTTCTTGTGCTAAAAGTGCCCCCAATGAATTCTCCATTGCTAAAATGTATAGGATCAAGGGCTTTCCTCTGATAGGTGGCATCAAGATTGGTGGGTTCATGAGATATTTCTTCAATAGATTAAAGGCTTCTTCACACTTTTCATCCCATTTGAAAATTGTATCTTTATGCAAAAGTTGGGTGAAATTATGACATTTTTTAGCTAGTTGGGAGATAAATTTCCTAATGGATTGGATCCTTCCTTGTAAAGATCTCATCTGACTAATGTTTTTAGGTGCTTCCATTTCCATTATAGCCTTTAATTTAGCGGGATCCACTTCTATTCCCTTTGTAGATACAATATAACCTAGCAGTTTGCTGGATTGGACTCCAAATGCACATTTCTTTGGATTAAGTCTCACTTTGAATTCTTCTAATCTTTCAAAAAAATTTGCCAGAATTGGTAGGTGCTCTTTTCTTGAGTGAGATTTGGCTAATATGTCATCCATAGTCCTCCATGAACTTATGCATCATATCATGGAATATTGTGGTCATTGCTCGTTGATAGGTGACTCTGGCATTCTTTAACCCAAAAGGCATGACATTCCAACAAAAAGTACCCCATGCACATGTAAAAGTGGTCTTATCTTGGTCTTCTGGTGCTATCTTTATCTAGTTATATCTACTCAATCCATCCATGAGTGAAAACATAGAGTGTCTTGCTGTTAAGTCCACAATGGCATCTATACTCGAAAGTGGGAAATCATCTTTAGGACATGCCAAATTTAAGTCTCTAAAATCCATGCAGATTCTAATGGATTTATCTGCTTTTGATACTGGTACTATATTTGAGATCCATTTTTCATAATCAATGGCCCTTATAAATCCCACTTTCAATAATTTTTCTAACTCTACTTTGACAAGTAGCACTATATGTGGATGCATCTTCCTTAGCTTTTGCTTAATAGGTTTGGCTCCTTCCTTGATATTTAGATGATGCATTATCAAATTTGGGTCTAATCCTGGCATATCATCATAAGAACATGCGAAGTTGACTTGTTTTTTCTTAAAGTACTTGATAAATTCTATTCTTTCTTTGTTAGATAGTGATGTTGCTAGGTGGAAGATCTTCGGCTCTATTTCTGATCCAATATTTATCTTTTCTATTGGCTCAATTAAGATTGGAGATCTTTCTTCATAATTTTATGGTAGAGCATCCAAACTCCCTTCCTTACATGCCTCAGTTGGGTTTTCACCTTTGGAAACATCCTTTATTTCTTTATTTTTTTCTTCTTGATCTAATGTTTCCACAACGTGGTTTTCAACACTTGATTCTTTTCCTTTTTTATTTTTTTTGTTTATTTCATTTTTTCTCAGATTGAAAGTTTGGATGCTCCCTTTGATCAATTCTTCCTGATATTCTCTGATAGAAGAAGGTTCAACAGCATCGAGGTATTGGGACACCACATTGTCATTTAGGAATATTGGAAGGGTAGTTGGTTCAATGGAATTTCATTCGATTAATTCTGGATGTATGAGGGTTAATGGGTCAATAATTAGGTTTGTTTCAATTGGATTTAAGGTGTATATCTCATTATTGGATGGTTCATACATTTTATCTTGAAAGTCTCTAACATGGGCTTCCTCTAAATGTTCTAAAGAAGAAGGATCAAAGTCCTCCTCACTAGACTCCTCTAGGGTTTCCGTTGGATAAAATTTGTGTGGATTAAACCTAACATTTGATATGGTTCACCTACCCATTGATTTATCTCTATTTCTATGCTCGACACATCATTTAGGATCACTTGGCTAGAACTAGATGCTTGATTTGAACTTGATTCGGATAATGGTCCTTTATCTTTGGTAGAAGCCTAGGTATGAATAACATCAATACCCTTATCATAGCATGACTCATTTGATAGGGTCTCCCATTCCCATTCATTAGAATCCTCATCACTATGAGATTCTAATTGTAATATTTGGCTATGAAGTTTGGGATAATGTTTTTGAGTGTATCCTTCTTCAAGATACCCTAATCTTGTTTTCTCCTTGGTATCTCACCATGTACTTTCTATTGGTTCAATGAGCCCTTCATTCTTTGTGCCTAAAGGTCCTTGACCTTTGTACCCCATCTTTTGCATGATTGAAAACCCTTTCCCATATTGATATGTGGGAATGGTTATATTTTGAATATGTTTAACATGTGCACTTGATTCTTCATCTTTATATAGCCAATTTAGGATCTCATTGTCTTCTTCATTCATGGTGGATGATGTACTTGCCCTCACAAAATAATCATTATATCTATGGGGTAGATTTTAGGGTCTTCCAAAGGATTTGGGTGATAAAGGTAGGTCCATCATAGATAAGGAGTATTCACCTACACCTTTTTGCTTGATCTTGCATTGCTTATCAAAAAATTTCATCATTTGGTCCATTTTTTGATAATGGGCCTCTTTAGTGTACACTTGGATAGCTTTGGTATGGTCTTCTTTTGGTTCTTCAATAATGTTATCCTCATTAACCTTCTCTTTTCCTTTAGTTGATGTAGTTTGGTTAATGAGTTTTGGTGTATCTTTAATAACAACCTCTTCTTTCATATTTTCTTTTCCTTTCAACAAAGGGATGTCCTTAGAAATTTGACCTTGCTCCATTTGATTAGGTATAGACCCTTCTACATTGTGTGGGACTAAGGAGTCATTGATAGGCTTGATATTGTTACAATATTGGAATGGGTTTAGATCCCCACTTAACATTATCTCTTGCCCTAGATACAAAAATTTTAGGCATTGATGATAAGTAGATGACACAGCTTGCATCTCATGAATCCATGAACTTCCTAGTAAGATATTGTAAGTCAACTTTAGATCCAACACTTGGCATATGGTCTCTTTTTGCATAGGGCCAACTCTTATGGGTAACACTATGAATCCTTTTGAAGATCTTTCTTCATCATCATAGGCTTTTATGGTTATCTTTTTCTTAGGGTCAATAGCCTCCTCAAAAAATCCTAGGGATTTTAATAGGTTAAGGGTACAAATGTTTAGGTCGGCTCCTCCATCTATAAGGACTCTTTTCACCCTATGCGTGTGAATTAACACTTCTATGTGTAAGGGCATATTTTGAGGATGATTAAGAGACATGTCATCTTTTTTGAAAAATGATAGGCAATGGGGTGCAATGAGGTGCCCCACCATATTTTGGAATTTGTCTACCTACAAGTTTAGAGGCACATTAGTTTCCAATAAAGCTTTCTCCAAAATGTCTTTAAGGATTGGTGATAATTTGAGTAACTCCAAGATAGAGATTTGAGTGGGAGTTCTTTGTAATTGATCAACCAAGTTGTATTATTTTGATGACGAGGTTGAAGCTTGATTTTATATGACAACTTTAGGAGCATTATTAGGTAGGACAATTTTTTATGCTTTCCCCCTAGTGACAACATTTGATGATGCTTCTTTTGAATTGTTCTTTACTATGACAACATTTATAGTATTATCCTCTTCTCTTAAATTATTGATCATGTTATCATAAGTATGAGCAAAGTTCACTTTCTCATTGCCTTTTTTTAATTTTGATTAGCCTTAGATGACTCACCCTTTTGATGATTCAAAAAGGGATTCTTGAAAGCCATGTGGTCCTCATTGTTTTGAGGTCCTTCAATTTTGATGGTTTCATTATCTATTAAGTCTTGCACCAAGTGTTTCAATCTCATGCATTCATTGGTTGGATGACCTCTATTTTGATGATATTCACAATGATGAGAGTCATTCCACCTATAGGGTTTATCTTGAGGTTCATAATCTTTCATATCGGGTAATGTGATGATTTTGTTGGCAACCAAGGTTTTTAATGAGTTCTCCAAAGGTTCACCTAAATAGGTGAATTTTCTTTTGTTATAATTGGAGAAAAAAGATTTGGACTTATTCCCATTAGGATTATTGGCATTATTGTTGGAATTGTTATTGGAATTAAATGGAGCTTTGTTTGATTGATTGACATTATTTGAAGAATTAGCTCCATATGGAAAAGTAAAAGGGGTTGCCTTCAAGTTGTGGGCCTCCACAACTCCATCATTAATAGAATTAGTATTGACAATAAATGAAATAGAAACTAAATAAACCATAATGAAGCAACCTATTTAAGCTAGAATTGACAATTAAGCATCCTATGGTTCTCTAACTAAGAATGTTAATGCAAAGCTCTCAGTAAGCTTCCATTAACGACAGTCCTAGAATGAGAAAGATAAATGATTAAAGCTAAAGCTAATTATTCAATTCCAATTTGAAAGCTAAATTAAATCTAGATTGTCTTTCTAAGCTCAAATTCCAAGAGGTTCAATGCAATTCTCAGATGTGTGCTTGATAATTATGATGAATTTAGGCCTTCCTTTTATAGATTTTTCCAATGGTAGGGGGTGTAGTAGAGTTGATCATGATTAAGCCTTGGTTGAGTTTTAGGTTCCACCCTTTGAAGACAATGTAGAGTTTGTGTCCTCAAAGCTTGGGACAAGTAGACAAGATCAATGGGCAAGATTCTCTTTCACTTTGAGTGATTGAGATTGAATTTGGCTTGATCCATGTGAATGCATTTTCTTAAATCCTATTGGTTGATTGAATTTCCTCCCTTTGTGGTTGTTGAGAGAAATTAGAATTTATTAATTGATTTAAATTCATTTGTTTAGCCATGTACCCCTTGAATGGGTTTAATTTGATTTAATCCAAGACTATATAATTAATTTATTTAATTGTATTTTTATTTGATTGCATTTGATTAAAACACTCTCAACTTTGATTTATCTCGAATTAATACTTGATTTTAATTTTGATTGGCTAATTATGCATTGTGGTTCAATTACTTCAATTTTGTCCTAGATTTGCTTTGATTTGACTTGATTTATCATTGAATTATCTTTGTCCATTTTTAGGTGATTACAGTGAGGATGTCACAAAGTCCCATCAACATAAACTGGCACTGGAAGGAAGGCATGAGCTCATCCTTTTAAAAATATTTTGAGACCACACCTCAAGAAAGTTCCCTAAGTAGTAGTTTTAGGAGCCAAGCTTTCCATTGATTAGGGTCATTCTCGCCATTGAGATTTGAAAGAATCCTCTATTTGATCCTACATCCAAGAGAATTTGTTGAGCTTAGACCTCCCATCCGAGGAAAAAGGACCCATCAGAAACAATAAATCTCGTCCCCTGTGTCTAGATCTACAACTCCTTAGAGTACCCAGTTTTCCAGCCAGGTGTAGAGATAAATAAGACCCTTAATAAAATGATCCCAATGGTTGTGTACTTCAAAAACACCAGCTCCCCAATGTAGTGAACAATCTTCCTTCGCATCCAGGGAAGATATGTCTTAAGTACAAACACCTAGGTCCCTGGACCAGGGAAGAACATTTCCAAGCCTACAAAGACATCATCAACTGACATCATATTCAACATGAAGATGTAGTGTGTAGGATGTTCCCCCTATCCCTTGTGGAAAATGAATCAAACTAGTATTTGAACCTGCCCTCCAACTCCATCAATGGTTGGAAATGTAATACCTAAAATGTAGTGTCTAAGAATACTAAACTAAGCTAGCATTCAACAAAATAAAGCAAGTAAAACCTTTAAGAATAGACCTACAAATGAAAGCAAAATAACCAAAAGGAAATGCAAACCCTCAAGTAGCCTCCAAGATGTAGATGATTTGTCCAATAGATTGGATCTGTGCTCATGAACTATGCTTCAAGCTTCAATGGAAATTTTGGCATAATAAGGATGCTTTGGATGCTTTTTCTCTTCAAAAGGGCATGATAACTTTTCTCAAATGGTGGATGAAAATGAAGGAGGAAGAGGCTTGATTTAACAAAAAATGGGAGGTGAATGGACGATCAAGATGCGAACTTGAGGAAGGGTTGAGATGCATCCAAGGGAGAGCACATGGATTTTGCTTTCTCAAATGCATAGCATTGTGACAAGTGTCACAATGGGGGAGGATGAGAGGAGAGGCCAAATCCTTGAGGAATGTGACCTCTTTGGGAGGTGTGAGAGGGGACAAGTGTGTAAGAGATGTGTAAGAGGCTTTATGATTTGGCATTGGAGGATGTGGTGATGTGACATGAGGGTTGACTTGTGTTGGCTTAGCATTTCTTAATCCTTGGATTATGATTGTGCAAATGTTTAAGAGATGATTAGCTTTGGATTAGAGGGTAAGTGGAGGATTATGGAGATGTGATGGGAGGAGAGAGAATGAGTGGAGGGTTAGATTAGCTAAGCATGGGTTATTAGCTAAATGGAGGAGGATTAGGATTTTTAGAATTAAATATTTTATTTAATTGCAAGTGGGAGGAAAATGGGGTTATGAATTAATTAATTTAGATAAGTGTATCCATTTAAATTAATGGAAGAATAGGGATTTAATTAATTATCAAACTATGGGTTTGTCATTTAGATAATTAATTGGACTATAGTTAATTAATTAGATTTTTAAATAACTAGGGGATGACATAAATTAATTAAATAATAATATTTAATTAATAAAATATCCTAAGAGATGAATAAATAAAATTACAAAATGATGTAATCAATTTTAGGTGTCTACATTTTGCCCCTCTTCAACGTAGTGTTAAGATAACACTATTTTGAAGATGTTTTTAGGCATACATAGACGACAAAGAGAATGGACTTGGTAGTAGATTTGCCCCAGTTATGGGTTAGGATGCTTAGACTAGGTGATGCCCCCTTGAGAGGATGGCGAGGAAAGAAAAAGGGGCCCGGACAGCGGCTCAAAAGGAAAAAAGGGTGAAAAGGAAAAATTTCTATTGCAGGTTAACAAGGGGGATGAACGAGGGAAAGAAAGGTGAAAAAGGCAATGAGGGACAAGATTTGGTATGGGGGGAGAAAACAAGGGGTGAAAAGGCATCCTGGGGTGAAAATGAGGGCTCGAGAGGGACTTAATAAGGGCCGGAGGGGTCAAAATAGAGTCATTTGCACACCGAGAGCCTAGAAATTATGATTTTTCAGCTCTGATACGCGAGGATGAGATGGCATAGACGGGGTGACCAAATCATTGATCAAACATTTTGAGACATGTACTACAAAGTGGAGGGCTCGACCGATAGGTAGGATCGAAAAACCTAGCTTTTCGTTGCATTTTTTATGCATTTATTGCTCTTTTAGTGTTAGAAAACTGCATTCCTGTGAGCGTGTGCTTGGTGGGAATGCACCTGCGTTGGCGGTAATGTGTTCCCAAAAAACATGTGAGGGATGGGAAAAAAGGGGATGACAAGGGATTTTCATGGGAAAACAAAAAATCTAGAATATGGGGGGAACCTTTGGCAAGAGCACGATCCCGCAAGGATTTCTTGCGAGATTGCATTCCTGTGACAAGAGACAATGGGGTGCCAAAAATGGCATTCCGATGGGAGAGGGGGAATATAGAAATGATGTGGGAATGCATTCCCACATCACTGGGAGGGGTGATGGGAATGTGGGGAGGGGTCCCTTGTGGGAATGCGAGGATAAGGTTCTCTATGGGAATGCGGGGAGAACCGATCTAGCGGGAATGTGGGGAAAAAGGAAAATTTGTAGGAATGTGGGGACAAGAATTTAGGTTTAGGTACAGAAGAAAAACTAATGCATTGGCTTATCTTGGATGTAGTGATCGGTTGATCGATTGATGAGTCAGGAGCGACACACGGTGGTCCTGGTTATCGTAGAGTAGTTTATTGTAGTAGACTGGGCTCAGGTTGATGCGCTTGGACTAGGATATCTGGCTTAGATGTCGTGGAGGTGAACATTCATGGCTTTGGTGACAGTGCTCTGTGAGCGATGGCACTCAGAGATGGGGAAATTTCATCTTCTAACTAGGGAGATGACCATGAAATTGTAGGATGTGTATCACATCTTCCAGTTACTAGTGCAATGTGCACTTGTGGGGGCAAGGGTAAACACGTAGGCACAGGCAGTGGCCCCACTATTAGGGCCGGGTGTAGTGTTGATTTTGTCACACGGACAACTAGCGTTGGCACAGCATGTGATAGCAGTGCCAACGGCACAACTAGTGCATTTCTATGTGTGTGGATTGGTGTCGAGATACATTTCCCTAAACACAGGCAGGAAGAGTGTGACCTTAGCACTGATTCCTGGGATAGTACAAATTGTTGATGTCGAGGTGCCAGTTGTGTGTGTGAAAATTATACCTAATCTGTAGACACAACACTCAGTAAAATATTAGAGGTTAGTGATAATCAAAATTGTGCAAAATTGAAAGCTATCTAACCAAGTGATTTACTGCCTTCTAATAGGTGCGAGATTGATGTTCTCAGATTGTAATCGAGATCAGTGACCTAGACGACACCTAAATGAAGGATTTGAATGCAATTGATCTAGATATGAGATTGAATGCAATTAAGCTATTTTTTTTTGATATTTTCTATGTAATAAGAATGATAAAAACTGATATGAATCTATGCTAATATGGAAATTGATATGAAACTATCTAAGAATGATATGCAAAAAAAATATATTGATCTCACAAGGATGTTGATTCGCAAGAGCTTTGATTCTTCAATTCCAATTCTCCAGTGTGATTGTGCAAAAATATGAGATGCTTGGATGCAAATTTGAGAGATATGAGAGATCAGTTATGAAGAGATGAGCCTTGTTTTTATAGAAATCCAAAGCTTTGGAGGTGCATGAAAAAAAGCCATAAATCACTCAAATAACTCAGGTTGATTTTTGAGTTATCTTTAAATAAAGGATAATTAACTCACAAAAACATGCAAAAGCTAAGCTTTAACTCAAAATAGAGTTTAGCTTTAATTGATAATTGATAGTTGTTTGCTTTTATGATTGTGCATGTTTTAATTATGAATTAATTTAATAATAAAGTGATTTATTTCCAACTTAACTGCTTAATCAATACAATGCCCACTAGCCATGAAACCATAGACATATGAATATCAATTTGTATGTGCAAGAATCAATACAACACCCACTAGTTATACAACCATGGACATATGAATATTGATTTATTTTCAGAATGTTGGATTAGATATAAGCACCAAGGCACAAACGCCAGGATGACCTGAATATCATGTCCATTTTGATATAGCAATTTGTACAAGCATCAAAACATAAATGTTGTGATGACCTGAGTATGCCTTGCGTTGCAAACACATCAAACAGTCAAGAGATCATTCTAAATCCAATGTGAATTACCCATAGTGACCCTTTATCGTTCACATCCTTAGGCAAGATCGCGTTTCACAGTAGGAGAAAGAATTCACTTCAAAAAGACAATAGTTAGATCAAACTTCCTTGAATTTTCTGGATATCAATGATCGAGGTATGCATGGCCATCCAATTCGAGATAGAGGCTCTTACAGTCGGACACCATTTCAATCCAGAATTTTCAAAGTTGTTAGATTTTCACATACAAGTAGAAAACAAAGAAAAGATTATGCCCCCAGTCATCACTCTATAAATCCTATAAAGGACATCATCGAAGAGCTCGAAGGGACACAATATGCAAAAATCTCAATGCAGATCAGCAAGCATACAAGGAGATAAAAGCATGAAAAGCACAAAATGTTTTCAGTTGAGTTTTGGTGTTTGATTGTTGTAGATGCAAAATCCTTTCTGGAGACGAGATAGACAGACTGACTCAACTGGAAGCTTCAAAGGACTCTGACTGGATAGGAAATGTCTAAGATACATGAGAGACCATAGGATATGACATTGATTGCCCCCAAATTTGAACATTGATAGGATACAGACGCTTGAGCTGATTGGTGTACAGACCGACTTATTGAAACCAGGATATGCAGAAATAAACAGGGAGATATGTACAAACTAAAGAAAGACTGAAAGCTGGGAAAGACCAAGATTGTGCTGATAGATGGAGCATTTTGGAACAAGTGATGCCCGTTTGCCGAGTTTTCACCATCTTGGCAGAGATTCTATTTTTGCTACCAAGGCGCTTGTTTCCAAGTTTTCACCAAGGCACTTTTTTTTTTTCTTTTTTTTTTGTATTTTTCATTTTTTTCAATTTTTTTTGAATTTTTGAATTTTTTTATTTTTTTATTTTTTTTTGATATTTTTTGATTTTTTTTTTGTGAATCATCAAGGCGCCTATTGCTAGGTTTTCACCAAGATGTTCTTTTTTAGGACTTTTTATGATTTTTAGGATTTTTTTAGGATATTTAACCATAGACTAAATGCCTTAGGCGTAGAATTTCTTCAAATAGAGAACGTTGATTGGTTCTCAGAGCTTTTCTCCTTCAGTCATTGAGATTTGATAGGCACTAGGGCCAAAAGTAGCAGTGATAACAAAGGGACCCAGCCAATTGGGTTTGAACTTCCCCTTGCGTTCTTGATGTGATTGATTTTTAGGATTTTCTCTCAACACTAGGTCGCCAACCTGAAATTCTCTATGTCTGACTTTCTTGTTGTAGCCTCTAGACATTCTTTTCTGATACACTCTGAGATGATCATATGCTGCTTGCCTGCGTTCATCTAGTAATTCAAGTTCTTGTACTCTAGACACTCTGTAGTCTTCATCAGTGACAAGTCCATGCATTCTGATTCTGAGTGATGAGATTTCAACCTCAATAGGCAGTACCACTTCAGACCCATAAACTAAAGCGAAAGGTGTAGCCCCTGTAGGTGTTCTGATACTAGTTCTGTATGCCCAGAGAGCTGGATTGATCATGAGATGCCAGTCTCTTCTTGTTTTATTCACTGTTCTGTGCAAGATTTTCAAGAGATTTTTGTTTGAAGCTTCAGCTTGTCCATTCCCTTGAGGATAGTAGATAGATGACCAATGTTGAGTAATCTTGAATTTGGCACATAAGTCATCTAGGTCCTTGTTTTTGAATTGTCCCCCATTGTCTGTGACTATGGAATGAGGGATCCCATATCTGCAAATGATGTAGTTCAGGATGAACATAGAGATCTGTTTCCCCATTGCTTGTGTTAGAGGAACTGCTTCTACCCATTTTGTAAAATAATCTATAGCTGTGATGATATGGGTATGTCCATTAGAAGAGTGCGGATGGATAGTGCCTATGAGATCAAATGCCCATTGTTGAAAAGGCCATTATGTAGTAAAGGGAATTAGATCTCTCCCTAGAGCATGAATCAAGTTGCCATGTACTTGACACTGTTGACAATTTTTAGCAAATTTAATAGCCTCTTTCTCCATTTCAGGCCAATAGTACCCGGCCCTAATAATTTTTTGGGCTAACGTTAAACCATTCAAGTGTGACCCACATATACCCTCATGGACTTCCTCTAATGCACGTTGAGACTCTTCTCATTCTAAACATCTAAGCAGTGTACCATCTAGACCTCGTTTGTACAGATCATTACCAATGATGACATATCGGGATGCAGATCGGATAAGGTTTCATTTCTCAAAATGGTTAAAGGACTTAGGGATGATTTGGTCATGGAGATAGGAGAATAGATTTTTGTAGTGAGATGAGTCATAACCTACAACAGTGCAGATCATGCGGGTTTCAGGGGAGTCATATGCAGGATAGGATAGGGCTTCCACTAGGAACTCGTAGCGTAGCTCATGTTCGGGCTGCTGTAAGAGAGTAAATAGTGTCACCATTGCATCAGTAGCCTTATTCTCCATTCTGAGTATTTTCTCAAATGTGATAGAGATGAAGTATTTCTTTAAATCATCTACCATTCTCTTGTAAGGAATGAGCTTTTCATCTTTGGTTTGGTACACATCATTGACTTGGTGGATAACCAATTGTGAGTCTCCATGGATGTGCATCTCTGTAACTCTCCACTGTATTTCCATTTTCATACCATTGAGAATTTCCTCATATTCAACAATATTGTTTGTGCAAGGAAACTTTAATCTGAATGCTTTGGGTATCGAGTATCCTTGAGGAGTGATGAACAATATGCCTGCTCTAGATCCATTCTGTGTGTAGGAGCCATCAAAAAATAACCACCATGCTCTAGAAGAGAGGTGCATGATAGAGGAATCAGGAAATTCCATTTGCATGGGTGTATCATCAAACAGTGGTGCTTCAGCTAATTGATCAGCAATGACTTCTCCTTTGATAGCTTTTTTTTCAACATATTCAATGTCAAATTTGCTCAAGAGCATGACCCATTTAGCTAGTCTACCTGTGAGGGAAGCTTTGCTTAGGAGATATTTTAGTGGATCAATTTTAGCTACCAAATGAGTAGTATGAGCTAACATGTAGTGTCTCAGTTTCTGTGATGCAAAGATCACAGTGAGACAAGCTTTTTCAATCATAGAATAGTTCTTTTCATACGCCACCAATGTTCTGCTTATATAGTAGATGGCTCTTTCCTTTTTGTCTTCATCATGTTGCGCTAGCAATGCCCCTAGTGATGTGGCTATTGCAGAGACATACAAGATCAATGGCTTCCCATGAATAGGAGGCATCAAGATAGGTGGTTTTGATAGATACTTCTTGATATGGTTAAAGTTGTTCTCGCATTCTTCATTCCATGCAAAGGTCACACCTTTATGTAATGTTTTTGTAAAAGGCTGTGATATGTCCGCTAGCTGTGATATGAATCTTCTGATAGATTGAACTCTACCTTGCAATGTCCTTATTTGACTAATATTTGTGGGAGGTTGCATCTCTATTATAGCCTTGACTTTAGCCCGATCAACTTCAATGCCTTTCTTTGAAACTATGTATCCTAAGAGCTTTCCAGAAGTGACACCAAAAGCACACTTCTTAGGATTTAGTCAGAGACTACATTTTTCCATTCTGTCAAGGATCATGCTCAAGTCAGTTAGATGTTCAGTTCTGATCATTGATTTTGCTAAGGTATCATCAACATAATCCTCCATTGTTCTATGCATCATATCATGAAAAATTGATGTCATTGCTCTTTGGTATGTAGCTCCCGCATTTTTGAGTCCGAATGGCATAAAATTCCAACAGAAGGTTCCCCACACACATGTGAAAGCTATTTTCTCTTGATCTTTTGGAGCAATTTTGATTTGGTTGTACCCAAAAAAGCCATCCATTAAGGAATACATTTCATAGCCCGCAGTCATGTCCACTATCATATCAATGTTAGGTAGTGGAAAATCATCCTTAGGGCATGCTCTGTTCACATCTCTAAAGTCGGTGCACACTCTGATTGAACCATCTAGTTTTGAAATAGGTACAATGTTAAGATCCACTCAGCATAGTCTATGACACGGATGAATCCATCTTTTAGGAGTTTTTCTAGTTCTGCTTTGACTAAGAGTGCAACATGAGGATGCATCTTTCTCAATTTTTGCTTGATTGGTTTTACTCTAGGAGCAATGGATAGATGGTGCATAATGAGATTGGGATCCACTCCTGGCATATCTGAATATTTCCATGCAAAATTGATCTTTTTTTCTGATAAGAATGTAGTGAATTTATGTTTCTCTTCTTCTGATAGAGATTGTGCTACATGTACCAATTGTGGTTCCTCTGTTGTACCCAAATTGATGGATTGAGTGGGCTCAATCAGAACTGGAGATCTATCCTGTAAATGACTCGGAAGGACATCAAATATCTCATCCTTAGGTGCCTCAGAGAGGTTTTCACCTTCAGATACGTCTTTTCTTTTTACTTTTGTAGGATCTGAGACTGCCACAAAGTGGTTTTCACCCTCATAACTCTTTTTTTTTATTTTTTTTATTTTTTTAACTAAGATATTTGATATCCGACTCAGTCATGCTGACGCTCGGTTCATTGATGGAAGTCCTCATAGGCTTGACTGCATTAAGGTAACAAGCAAGGGCATAGTCACTGGAAAAGGTGTAAACACCATGGCTTGGGTTTGTGGAAGTTTGGTCGATAAGATCAAGGTGTTGGATAGTCAAAGCAGGAAATGCTTGGGATATGGTGTTCACAAACATGGATATGTCATCATTGGTCCTAACCTGATGCTCAAGTTCAAAGGTGATATTACAGCTCAAAATGTTCAATTTGTGAATAGGCTCAACATCATCATGGGAGTCCTCTTCAGCCATAGGTGGATTAGACACGTTAAGTTCATTGTTTCTCTCTAGACCTACATTGGGTTGAGATACATATTGGTGAATAACATCAATATATTTTTCTGTGATAAGCTCATCTTCTTCTAGAATGGTGCCCCATTCATAGTCATTTGACTCAGCTTCTGATTTAGGATCTCTAGGAAATCTTAGAAAATGTGTGAAATCAGGATGAATACCCCAAGAAGGATTACCCTCAGTCTCTGACTTGAATTCATATTCATGGGAATCAGTGTCAGAATAACTACCCCCTTCTTCTTGATCAGTTTGATTGCCTTCGAGATTGGCTAGTTCTTGTGGTGCAACCATCTCTTGCACTACAGTAGGTTCTTGTGTGTCTACTACATTAATTCTTTTGATAGGATCATCTTTATCATCAAGAAGATCTTTGATCTCTTTAGGCAATTTTTCATAGGGGATGAGTTCTGAACTATCTGAATCATCATCTAAGGGTTCTGTCTCTTCTTTCTTGAGAAGGGGTTCTCCTGGTGCAATTTGTTCTATGACATGAGAACAACCACCTTTGAGATGATAGGGTTTCTTCTTAAAGCCTAAGCCACCAGTATCTTTGTTGGCTCTACCAATATGTGGAATGGGTGTCACAAGACCCTTTCCTTTGATTCCTAGAGGTCCTTGACCAGAATATCCCATCTTGGCTATCAATCTGTTCCCTGGACCATATGAATTAGAAGGGATTGTAGGTGCTATAGATTCACTAGGTTGAACAATTTTGGATTCAGAATCATCTTTGTATAGCCATGCAAGCACAGCTTCATCCTCTTCAAATTCTTGTTTGGATACTTGCTCGGCCACAAAATTTCTTTTGTATGCTTCCATAGGTTCCTTAGGTTCTGATTTAGACTACTTCAAGGATTGTCCATACGACTTAGGTGAGATTGGGAGAGATGTCAGAGACAAGACTAGCTCTATAGTGTATTCTCCCATCCCATTTTCTTTGATATTGATCTCTTTAGCAATGTCTTCCATCTTGGATGTGGAAGCCACATTTTGTTGCTTGATGGAAGATTCTCTGTTATTAGGTACAAGCTTATTGGCACTTTCCTTCAATGTATTGCAAGTTTTACTCAGATCTACTGGGATAGTAACTTCTACCCCTTCATAGGGAAATTTCAAGCATTGATGGTACGTAGAAGGAATGGCTTGCATTTCATGGATCCAGGGTCTCCCTAGAAGGATATTGTAAGCCAATGGTAGATCAAGCACCTGACATGTGGTATCTTTGATGACCGGACCCACTCAGATGGGTAAGACAATGTGCCTTTAGAAGCTCTTTCTTGTTCATCATAGGCTTTTATGGTGATCTTCTTTCGAGGATCAATAGCCATCTCTGAGAATCCCAACTGTGTGATTAAGTTGTAAGAACAAATGTTGAGGCCTGCACCCCCATCTATCAACACACATTTGACTCGACGGTTCTGGATCAAGACTTCTATGTGTAAGGGCTGATTATGTGGGTGACTCAAAGAGTTGTCATCTTCCTCTGAAAAGGAGATATATTGCGGAGACATTAGATGACCAACCATAGTCTGGAACCTGTCTAGATCTAGATCATCAGGAACATTAGAGCCGAGAAAAGCTTTGTCTAGGATATCTCTGTGAGCTGGAGATATTTGAAGTAACTCAAACATAGAGATTTTGGCATTGGTATGCTAGAGTTGTTGGACGATGCTGTAAGATGTAGGTCTTGTATCCTTTGGATTGGAAGATTTCAAGGCAGCCTTCTATTTGGAAGCAGATGTGAGGTTGAAAGGTATCTTAGGGACATTAGATGAACTTGGTGTTTGTCCTTTCAAATGAGCCTGAGCTTGTGATCTGGTAACTGCATTAGTTGAGGAATGATTTTGGTCTCTTCGCACAATTGTGATGACATTGCAGCTCTCAGAGAGACATGGTTCAACCATATTGATGACAGCATTGTTTCTAGGGTAGGCATAGTTGACTTTTGCCCCCATGTTAGGCTGAGAAGTGGAAACTCCCTTGCCATGTTGTGGAAACAATTTTGTAAATGCTGTGTGATCATTATTGCTGGTAGGATTATCGATCATGATGTCCCCTTGATCTATCAAGTATTGAATGGTATGCCTCAAGTGGAAGCATCCATTAGTCTTGTGGCCTTTAGTCTGATGGAAAGCACAAAATTCATTATCTTTCCACCAATATGGTTTTGGATCCGGATTAGGGTTTCAGATTGGTGGTAAAGAGATCATGTTATCAGCTATCAGGGTTCTCAGGGCAGATTCCAAAGATTCTCCCAGGGGAGTAAACTTTCATTTATTATCCCATCGTTTGAATGGCTTCTTTGGAGATGGTTCAGTAGATTTTTGCTCTGAAGCTTCAATGGCTTTGGTGGCAAGGGTGAGATTGTAGGCCGGTGCCTTTGATGGGGTGTGGATAGTGTCAACAACACCATCAGAGATGATACCTTTGTTTCTATTCTAGCTCTTGTTTTTATCTTTTGAGCTAGATCCAGATTTAGACTTGTCCTTTTGAAGTGTGATTTCTCCTTTCTTGACAAGTACTTTCTCAATCTTGATTGCATTATCCACCATTTTATCAAAAGATACATGATCTTGCATTTGTAATGGATAGTTGAGCTCTGGAACAAGGTTATTGATAAAGATTTCAAGTTTCTCCATTTCGGGAATTGGTCTAACATATAGAGAAAACTTCTTTTGCCACCTCTTGAGAAAAGTTAGGAATGATTCCCCTGGATATTGCTTGAGGTTACAGATATCGATCATGGTAATCAGATGTTGAATATTGTAGGAATATTGTTGATAAAACAATTTAATCAATTCCTCAAAAGTTTTGATCGTAGAAGGTAATCTCGAAAACCATTGAATGGATGCTCCTCCCAAGGATCTAGGAAAAAGATGCATCAGATAGGTCGGTTCATGCATGAATTCCATGGAGTGCGTACAGAACTCTCTGACATGATCTTGAGGATCAGAGTGTCCATCATATTTGTCATACTTTGGCATCTCCACTCTTTTTGGGAATGGAGGCATATACAAGTCTTTGTCAAAAGGGAAAGGACAAAGGGCCTCCATGGAGAATTCCTTGGGTTTCTTCTCTTTCTCAATTTTATTCATTTTGACCTGCATAGCGTGTAGCTCATTCATTATGGTCGTCATCAGAGTTTCTTCCTCATGCGTGATGATATCTTCGACATTGAAGTGAGGAGGAAGTTTAGCTACTTCTTGGGCTAATTGCAAAAAGTATGCCTCTCTATCCACTTTCAAGAAATGCCTCATCATTCTCTTGAATTCATCGTCATTCTGACATCGATGGATTTCAGAGGGTGTAGGTTCTTGGTCAGCATTATGTTGAGAATGGTGTCCTTAGGATCCTCCTCCTAGAGAACTGTGGTTTGTCCCTGCTTGAGACATGGTAGGATTTTTTGGGCTCCCTGGAATAGATTGAGGAGGAGTTTGCTGATTACCTCTGTGAGTTGATAGAGGAGGTATGTAACCAGTTTTCAATTGAAAGTTATCGAGACCGTCATCTTCGTAGATACCTGACTTGATGAGTTGTTCAAGAGTTGGACCTGGGGTATTGGTCAAAAGTAAGTTCTGAGATGTTTCTTCTAATTTCTTGTGTGAAGAAGCTCTGGTCTCCACCATTAACTTTGAATGAAACAGAAGAAAAGGACGAAGACAACTGAATAATTTGATTCGAGAAAATTGGATTACACAACCTTGTCAAGATTATGATAGTTTTGAAGATTTGATGAGATGTGGGTGAAGGAAACTATGCCTTGGATGTATGGGATAGATTGCCCAAAAGATAGCGGACACGAGTTCTCAACACTTAGTCTATTTTTGAAGATTGATTGAAGATTGATAGTTATGACAAGGTTTTGACACGAGATAAAAAGGACTCAAATTGATCAAACAGAAGACTAGATCAGATTCAAAAGATCAAACTCAGAAAATGGTAGAATGTTCAATAGCTACTACTCTGTTCCTGACATAATGATATTTTTGACAGATTCTGGAACTAGGCTGGAAACATTGGATATCTTGCAATTTGACAATTTATGACAACTTTCTCAAATTTTTCCAAACGACACTCTACAGACTCGTACGACACTGGGTAGTCTATGAAATGACAGTTGCTAAACTCATACGATAGTTGGGTAGCAATGAAATGACAGTTGACAAAACTCGTATGACTTTCTGACCTCCTGAGATGACTTTTGACTCCAGAAAAGAATTTTACTTCAGATTTTGCAAATTTTGAGTTTTCAGATTTGAATTGTTTGCAAATTTGTACTGTCTAGATTTTGAAGGTTATACCAGATTTGATCATTTTTAATAGCCAAGTAGATAAACAAGCATGTAGAATAGCTAGCAAGTGATTCCAAGCATGTCTAAAAACAATGAACAAGGGAAAAAGAAACCTTGCGCATGAACAATCAAGTGACCAAATTGTGCTAATCCCTGAGAGTACTAATCGTGTATGTTCTAAAAAGTTTTGCAATAACACACATATACCTGAGAATGAAAAATTGGCCTCTCTAGGGTTTTTAGTAATGGTTTGACTCTGCAACTTTTATGATTCAAAGGGGTGAACTCCAATCCTGGCGCACCAGGGTTTTGACACAGTCTGAGAACTTAATCTTCAAGAGCTGCTAGGGAGATCTGACAACCCAACAATGAACCATACCCGTGGAGATTTCTTCCACAAGGACATTTATATAGTGGTTGTCACTACCATGGCAAAAATGGCTATTACCACTTGAGGTTTCGTCAATGCAGTTTTCCCTGTGAAGGGATTGTCCGCTATGGTTAACCCTCTCTAAAGATGACTCACAATAGTATACCACAAGGGGACTTGGCTCCAGATCCAAGGATTTTGACACCTTTTCACTTTTAACCCAAACAAAGCAAGTAGATTAATTCGACACGCTAAGACAAAGTTTTGCTTCACCAAGGTTTATGATGCCAACTCCACATGATCTATCAACCTCTCCAGGGAGAGAATGTATCAATCAATAAGAGAAGACACACTAACCAATTTTGATTGACCAAAGCTCATGATGTCAACCCCACGTGATCTATCAACCTCTCTTGGGAGAGAATGTATCGATCAATAAGAGAAGACACACTAACCAAGTTGAATGTGAAACACACTAAGTATCCTCGCTACCTACAAGGATTCTGTTGTCAAGAAGGATTTTGCTAGGAATCCAATCTCTCAAGAATCACGAATAGTGTTCATAGGGCCTAATTACTATGTGAGCACAGATGTATGTTTCCAAAAGCAAATCTACCAAAAGTACCCAAAAAGCAGAAAGAGGAACACTTAACGCTTAAAGCGAATATGAGATGAGTCCACAAGGTGGAACACTTAACACCTCACACAAGCTAAAAATGAGTCCCCAACTTAGAAAACAAGTGAGTTCCTAAAAGCACAAAAGGTTTGCCAAGTGGAACACTTAACGCTTATGTCCTGTTGACCCCTCCCCTTTATGGTGATGAGATTGCAACCACGGGGCGAAAATGAGGGGCCGGTGGATTAGTGAGTCCAATAACCCAAGATAGAAATCAAGATCAATCACAAGTATTCTAAGACTACTTAATGAATCCTTAAGGGGTCACAACCTAGTATCAATTATGCAAGTGTGTAGAAATAGATAAAAGCATGAAAGGATGCACACAAGCCAGACACATAAGAGATTTATTTTAAGTCCAAATTAAAATATTAATAGATGAAGGAGAATACCTTGGATCCTTGCAATGCGCTTAGTAGATTTTACCTGATTTTTAGCAATTTTTGTTGAGCTTTACTATGCAAGCAAGCTACGAACTCTCGAACAAGCGAACAAGCAAACAAGATATGCAAGGTATATTCAACTTATGAAAACCCTAGGGTTAGATCTAAAAATCAATTGTTAGGAGCAATAATAACTAGAAATTAATCCAAATGACAACTCATATCATGCATTGAATCATATGAAAAATAAGTGCATACCCATCACAAAATTTTAATTTTTTTGCACTGCATTTGACCTAGTCAACAAGATCTGATTTTTTTGATATGATTTTGGCCACAAAAATAGAAATTCAAAATAGAGACCCCTACTAAAAAATAAAGAGCTTTCCAAAAATGCAAAAATTTTAGAAAATCTCTTCATTTGTGCCCTAGAGACCCATTTTATCAAAACAGACCAGTTTTTGTAAATTGACTATTTGAGCTATGATATCATGTCCAAATTTAAAACACAAAGAATGGACCCTCATTAAAATTTAAAGAGATTTCTGAAAATATAAAAATTTCCAAAAAATATGCTGATTTGCGTCAGATATTAATTTTTTCCAGAATTTCAAGAAAAAATTATTAAAAATTCAAAACATCTCAAAAAATTCTAAATTTTTTTACTATAGCTTTCCTAACATGTCACCAACCTGCAAAAAAATTTTTAGACCAAAATTCCAAGCCGTTTGGGAGATAAATTAAATCTTTGAAACTTTGGAGTTTTAGCTCCCAAAAAAATCAAAACCAGCATGCAAAGGTGGGTTGCCCCACGGTGGGCGCCAGAAATGTGTGTGTGAAAAATGTACCTAATCTATAGACACAACACTCAGTAAAATATTAGAGGTTAGTGATAATCAAAATCGTGCAAAATTGAAAGCTATCTAACCAAGCGATTTACTGCCTTCTAATAGGTGTGAGATTGATGTTCTCAGATTGTAATCGAGATCAGTGACCTAGACGACACCTAAATGAAAGATTTGAATGCAATTGATCTAGATATGAGATTGAATACAATTAAGCTATTTTTTAAAAATATTTTCTATGTAATAAGAATGATAAAAACTGATATGAATCTATGCTAATATGGAAATTGATATGAAACTATCTAAGAATGATATGCAAAAAAAAAATATTGATCTCACAAGGATGTTGATTCGCAAGAGCTTTGATTCTTCAATTCCAATTCTCCAGTGTGATTGTGCAAAAATATGAGATGCTTGGATGCAAATTTGAGAGATATGAGAGATCAGTTATGAAGAGATGAGCCTTGTTTTTATAGAAATCCAAGGCTTTGGAGGTGCATGAAAAAAAGCCATAAATCACTCAAATAACTCAGGTTGATTTTTGAGTTATCTTTAAATAAAGGATAATTAACTCACAAAAACATGCAAAAGCTAAGCTTTAACTCAAAATAGAGTTTAGCTTTAATTGATAATTGATAGTTGTTTGCTTTTATGATTGTGCATGTTTTAATTATGAATTAATTTAATAATAAAGTGATTTATTTCCAACTTAACTGCTTTTAAAAATAAAACAATTGATTTATGGGTTAATCAATTATTTAATCAAATTTTTATTAAAAACTATATTATTAAATAATGACAAGTTGCTTTAATTAATTAAATAAGAATTTAATCAATTATTCATAGGATATTTGGATTTATTGTCAAAATTAAATAATACAATTAATAATAGATAGAATTAAATTTAATTAAATAATTAAGTGGCAAATATTAAATCTAATTAATTAAATATGCAAAATATTCAATTAATCAAATTTTAGGATAAATGTGATTTATTGCCAAATAATTATAAAATTAAAGATAATTAAGATAATTAAGAATATTGCTAGGAATATTCCCCGATGTAGAATGTAAGATAATCAATTATAATTCGATGATGTTTAGATGTGCCTTAGATTAAGACTTTGATGTCGATTTCATTCGAATTGAAGATGTAGGAGATTAATGAACTTATAGCCCATTTTTGGGGTATTACACCAGTAGCATGGGGGACCCTTATGCTAGCAAAGATCTATTGAGACTTACATCAGATAGTATACCACGGAGTGGGGACCATGGGGAGGAGCTTTGATTTTGCCTCCCTCTTATAGGTATGGGCATGGGAGCATATAGCAGTGCTACGACCCTTAGGTAGAGTGGATAGGCAAGTGGAGGAGCCGATGGCATACAGCTGGGGGGACCTGGTGACATACCAGGGCGGGGAGATATAGATTTTTGGAGGGAGACACTGGATGGGATCTGAGATGGCATCACATGGTGGCCATATATGGGATAGGTGCCATGGGAAGAGGATGCATGGGAGTTACCATATACTACTATGCCTACACATTTGACATGTCAATGGGATTACATAGTGGAGCAGTACAGGCTTGACAGGTTCTCACGCCAATTTGGGTTTAGATAGGATGTGCCAGATCCAAAGCGGTGGTATTAGCGGGCCACTCATGAGAGGATATTAGAGTTTGGGCCATCTCTGGATAGGGGGGTTTTTGGCCACATACCAGGCCATGCAGCTATTCTAGTGGGATTAGGTTGGTGGGGTGGTGGTTCTAGGGACTACACCAGCATATGATGCATGGTTCCAGCCACCTAGGGTAGTGGGGAGATCAGGATTACCTGATGGAGAGGGAGCTACAACACCTATGTATGTGGGACGAGGGAGGAGAGGAGGGAGGGGAGGGGGAGGATTGGAGGTGCTGACAAGGCAAGGATTGGAGGCAAGGATAGAGGAGGGAGAGGAGGAGATGGAGACAGAGATAGAGGGGGAGGAGATGGGATGGATGTGGATGGGGGGGAGGAGATGGGGGACAGGTACCCACAAGATAGATACTAGGAGGGTCACCACCACCAGGATAACCACCATGAGTGGGGCCACCACCACCAATAGGGCCACCACCACCAATAGGACCACCACCAATAGTAGGGGAAAGCTCATCGAGGGGAGGGGGAGATGATATGGATAGGCACTTGGCCTTGCTACAGGTCACACATGACAGGACCAGTTAGATGCTTCAAGATGTACAGGAGGAGTGATATGGTTTAAGAGAGGAGAGGGACAACTTGGCTATGGAGAGAGATGGTCTGATTTAGGAGAGAGATAGCCTGATTGCACACTTAGCATAATCCATATTAGAGGGATTGTTGATGATGGAGGAGAGAGAGCAGCTATGGTGAGAGAGGGATGCCCTAGTGGTGGAGAGGGATACGTTGAGAACATAGAGAGATGGTCTATGGTCAGAGTGGGATCGACTACTAGGGGAGAGGGACACCACTACACAAGGGACCCATGAGTGATCAGGGGAGGTATCTTACCTTCAGTGATAGCTTGTCAGGTTGGGGGAGCAGATTGGGTGGTATAGAGGGATGTACCATGTAGTGGTGCCTCCTAAGAAGATCCATCATTATAGGCAGCTGAGTCATCCATTAGTCATAGGGACAAGGACTAGCGGGAGCTAGAGGATAGGGGCTACCGGGAGCTAGAGGACAGGGCAGGGGAGCTATTGGTTAGGCTAGTCATAGAGTCAACAACATTCAGTCAAAGGCTTGGTACAGATGGTGGAGGATGAGGGATCAGAGATAGGTACATGCATGGAGGTGGATATTGGGGTTGTCTAGGTGTTTAGGGAGGTGCAGAGCATAGGTATACAGGGCACAGTGGGCAGGCCGACACTCTTAAAAGTGCCAGTAGAGGCAGACTTCTTGGATGGGGATTTTGATATGCAACCTCCCATAGGAGAGATAGATAGGAAGTGATATGCTATGAGTTTTGATCATCTATTTATGATTTATTCATTGATGGAGGGCACAGTCCTAATGTATATGTATATCTATACTTTTTATGTGGACATGGACTTAGACAGACATTTATTCTTTCATGCTTTGGGTTGGGACATGTACGTTATTCTTTGTGATGATTTTGGATATATATATGATGAGCTTGGTGGGATATGATGTGTAATGCATAGATTTTATGGATGCATATGATGTACTAACATGGGTGATGTAGGAGGTGATGTGATTTTCTATATGCTATGAGACTGACATGTGTATGATGCAGGTTGCGAGGTGTTTGATGCTATATGTGCTATGATGTGCTTTATATGAGATGCATGTGTTGATGATTTATGAATGCAGGATGTGATGTAAATGTTTATGATGTATGCATGATTAGGATCACATGTGCTTTTTTATGGATGTTTTAATATGCTTGTAACAATGCAAGATAAACATGACTTAACAATGCGAGATAACAACTGAACCTTAAATGATAATGAATCTAAGATGTCTTAATGGATGAACCTAAAATGAACCCTAACAATGCAAGATTAAAGATGAAAAATGAATCTAAACTGGAAGGCAGTGGATGCAACTAAAATGAGTTAACTATGCAAGATTAAAATGAACCTAAGATGAAAATGAATGGAAGACTAAAATGATTTAACTATGCAAGATTAAAATGAACCTAAGATGGAAATGAATGCAAGAATAAAATGGTTTAACTGTGCAAGATTAAAATGAACCTAAGATGGAAATGAATGCAAAAATGAGATATGAATGCACCTAAATGAACCCTAACAATGCAAGATTAACAATGTAGCGAGAATGGCTTAAAATGAATCTAATCAATGCAAGATGTGAAATGATATGAAATGGATTAAGAATGCATAATGAAAATGGTATGAAATGGATCTAACAATGCAAGATGAAAATGGACCGAGGATGGAGCATAAGATGTATGATAGTGAAATGCGATGAGATAATGCAACCTAGGGTACAGGTGGGAAATGAAATGCATGTGGGAGGGTGCAAGGGAATGGTATAAATGCATATGGAAATTTGGAGGCGAAGTGTAAGGATGAGATGGCACAACATATCACTACCTGACTGACCCCTCACTAAGGGAGGAGGTTGGTGTAGAGGAGATGACGATCAGGGGGGTTGTACAATCATAATTCAAAGGTCAAGAATGTGAGGGGAGATATGTTTGCATCATGACAAAGTGTTTAAGGGGAAAAGATGGGTGAAAAGGGGATATGAGGAAGGTGATTTTGAGGGATTTGATGTAGGATGATGTTTTGAGATTGGATAGGGATGATGTGAGCTTTTGTTTGGATGATTGATAGGACAAAGGGTGTTTTAGTGAAGCTTGAGCGTGGGGTATTCCATAGGGGAACATCACCATGTAGTTTGAGCACTTATTTTGATATAGCAACAGAAGGGACTAACTAAAGTTACTGGAAAATTGAGGTCATGTTGCTAGCGTTACATAGGACTGACATGAAAAAGACATGCAAGGATTTCCCCAACATCACGCATGCACCCAAAAGGAAGCATGGTGGAAATGATGCGGGGGAAATTCAAAAGAAAAAAACATTTCCCAAGTGCACCAGATAACCTAGAAGATCACATGTGAACCATGCAAGGGTCATGTTCAACTGACTCACAAGCAGAAACAAAAGATCACAAAAGACCTTGCCCTAGAAAGATGCCTCTCATCGCAATGCACCATGATATAAGAGATTGTGGCAACCTTGAGTAGAATAGTCAATTGAGACCTCAAAATCAACTGAAAAGATTAAGAAAACTTTCATGAAATCCAAGTGATAAGACCAAAAGATGTCCTTTTCCAAAAGAGATCGACCAACTATGGATGTTGTGATTAGGTCATACATGGAGGAAGGATGCATCCTACAAGGACTTGTTGGTGGGTTTTGACTGCATTTGGAATTTTTTGATGGGCAAACGGAGAACCTTTGGAGAATCTCAGTGATGCGGGATGCCTGCTAAGGAAACATTGTTGATATTGTGGTCATTGTGGGCCATGCCTTTTATGATCAGGAGTACTGCTAGATAGGATAAGAGAATATGTACAAACTGGAGACACTATATACAATGGATATTTACAAAAGCTCTAGAAGTGAGATAATGGGTTTTGTTTGTTGGCGCAAATGGGAATGACACCTTGGGAACAAGGGATGGGCGAAATGGGATGAAAAGTGGTGGTGAGTGGATTCTGATGGGTGAAGGGGGAAATGGGAGTTTGGTAGATAATGATACAGTCCACTATGTATGGTTCCTGTTTGCCAGGTTTTCACCAACATACTTGTCCAAGGTGCTTGAATTGCCAAGTTTTCACTAGGATGATGATTTTTTTTAGGACATTTTGCTATCTTTAGGATTTTTTTAGGGACTTTCTATGCTTTTTAGGATTTTTTAATTTTTTTTCAAGATCATTTTCATGGTTCAAGCATAGAACCACTTTAGATATATGATATTGATGGGATCATTAAGAGGTTCACCTTTAGGTGTAGACAACTGATAAGCTCCAGAGTCAAAGAAAGCTGTCACCACATAGGGACCTAACCAGGTGGGCTCGAACTTCCCTTTCTTCTCACGATTAGCTTGTACCTTTTGATTTTCTTTCAGGACTAGATCTCCCACTTGGAACCATTGGGGGTGAAAATTTTTATTGAAGCTCCACTTGAGGTGGTTTTGGTACATGATCAGGTGATCATAGGCCTATTGCCTCTTTTCATCTAGCAAGTCCAGCTGGGTAAGGCGTGCCATGCGGTAGTCTTCATCTGTGATGTAGTTCTTCATGGACACGCACAGTAAAGGGATTTCAACCTCGATTGGTAGAACAACTTCAGCACCATATACTAGGGAGTAAGGAGTGGTGCATGTGGGGGTATAGAATGAGGTGCGATAGGCCCAAAGGGTGGGATTGATTTTCTGGTGCCAGTCATGACTAGAATCATTGACAACTTTCTGTAGGATTTTTAGGATGGTTTTTTTAGTTGCCTCAACTTGGTCATTCCCTTCTGGAAAATATGGGCTAGAAAAATGTTGGTGGATGTGGAACTAGTCACAAAGTCATTTGACGTGCTCATTTTCAAATGGTGAGCCATGGTCTATGAAGATGGTGGAGGGAATACCGAAGCGGAAAATGATGTGGTAGAGGGTGAATTTTGGTATTTGGACACTTGTGGTGAGGTTGAGTGGAATTGCCTCAACCCACTTCATGAAGTATTCAATAGCTGTTATGATGTACTTATGTTTGTTAGAGGAATGAGGGTGGATCATGCCAACCAGGTCAAAACCCCAACATGAGAATGGCCATGGAGGTGCAATGGGATGTAGGTCTTGCACTGGTGCATGACTCAAATTGGCATTTTGTTGGCATTGTAGGCACTTCTTCACAAAATCGCAGGCATCATGCTCCATTATCGGCCTGTAATACCCAACTCTAAGTAGCTGCTTTGCAAGGACGATGCCGCTCATGTGAGCACTGCAAATTCTAACATGAACCTCTTTTAAAGCCAAGATAGCTTCATTTGAGTCTAAACATCAGGAGAGGACATTATGGTACCCACAATGATATAGGGTGTTGGCTACAAGAGTGTAGTGGGATGCTCTGTGAATGAGGTTTTGGTGTTGGGTGTTTTTGAGGTGAGGAGATATGATACCATTCTTTAGGTAAGTGTGAATATCATGGTACCATGAGGAATGGGGAATAACCAAGACACATACCATATTAGCATCATTTTTCTTGTAAGCAGGCATGTGTAGCTACTCGACTAGAAACTCATACTGTGTAGGGTCATGAAGTATTTCTAATAGTGAGCCAATGGTTTCCATAGTGTCTGTTGCCTTGTTTTGGAGTCTTAGGACTTGTGTGAACTATATGCTAACGAATTGTTCTTTGAGTTTATCTACAAGCTCTTTGTAGGGTTGTATCTTGTCATCCTTTGTCTAATATTCATTGAGGACCTATTTGATGATTAGTTGGGAATCTTCGAAGACTTGTAGTTCTGTGATATTCCAATGGATAGTTGTTTTGAGACCTGGGATGAGGGCCTCATATTCTAAAATGTTGTTTGTGCACATGAATCCTAATTTGAAGGATTTTGGTATGTATTCACCTTGGGGAGTTACAAAAAGTATCCCTTCCCCTGATCCATGTGATGTATACGAGCCGTCAAAAAATAACTTCCACTGGGGTTGTTCCTCAACCATACAAAGGTGCTCATCTAGGAATTCCATCACTTGAGGGTATGTGTCAATTAAGGAAGCTTCCGCAAGCTGATCAGCAATAACTTGTCCCTTGATGGATTTTTGATCGACGTACTAGATGTAAAATTTGCTAAGAAGCATTACCCACTTCCCCATCCATCTTGTGAGAGTGGTCTTTGAAAAAAAGTACTTGAGAGGGTCGATCTTTGAGATCAATTTTACTATGTGACTGAGCATATAGTGGCAAAGCTTTTGAGTGAAAAAGACCACCGCTAAGAAAGCCTTTTCCATTGGGGAGTAGTTTAGCTCATAGCCAACCAATGTACAACTAATATAGTAAATGGCTTGCTCTTTTCCATCATCATCGAGCTAGGCTAGGAGTGCCCACAGTGTTGTAGTATTTGTAGATATGTACAAAATGAGGGGCCTTCCTGGCATTGATGGTACACGAATAGGTGCATTTGCCAGATAATTTTTGAGGTTCTCAAAATTGCACTGACAAATGGGATCCTATGTGAAGGTAGTATCCTTTCTCAATAGGTACATGAATGGTTGGAACTTATCTGCTAATTGGGAGATGAATCTCCAGACTAATTGCAGCTTTACCTATAGGCTTCTCAACTGTCTAAGTGTTCTAGGAGGAGGCATTTCCATGATGGCCTTTACCTTCTTGGGGTCAATCTCTATGCCTCATTTGGATATAATGAATCCCAAAATATTTTTGGATGTTACACCAAATACATATTTTTGTGGATTCAACTTTAGTCCATATTGATGCAGATGGTTGAACACACTTTCAAGGACATCTAGATGCTCGCCCCCGGTCTTGGATTTAGCTAGGATATCATCTACATAATCCTCAAGGATCTTATGGACCATGTCATGAAAAATTACAGTCATTGCTCTTTGGTATGTAGCTCCCACATTCTTGAGCCTATATGGCATCATGTTATAGCAAAATGTGCCCCACAACATGGTGAATGTTGTCTTGTGTTGATCTGCTTCGGCTATTCTGATCTAATTGTACCTTGAGAAGCCATCCATTAGTGACAAAATCTCGTGATCGGTAGTGAGATCCATGATCATATCAATGTTGGGGAGCAGAAAATCATCTTTCGAACACACCTTGTTGAGATCTCTAAAGTCAGTGCAAATTCTTATGGCACCCAAAGGTTTAACAATTGGTACCATGTCGGAGATCCAGTCTGAATATTCAATGGCTCTGATTATCTTAGCTTGGAGAATTTTATCAAGCTTCAATTTTACTAATAATGCCACTTTTGGATGTATTCTTCTTAGCTTCTATTGAACTGGCTTGGCATCAGGATCTACTGCTAGATTGTGGACAATGAGATTTGGATTGAGTCCAGGCATGTGAGCGTATGACCACACAAAATTTATGATTGACTCCCAGAGTAGAGCCACGAGGGTCGACTCTTCTACCTTAGTTAGTGATGCAATGATATAGGTGATCCTTGGAATCTCTTCTATGCCCAGGTTGATTGGTTTGGTCTCCTCAATGACTATAGATGACTATTTCAGTCGATAATCTTGGACGGGAGGAAGAGGCAAGTCTCTATCCTCTAGCGCCTTAGAAAGGTTTTCACTATCGGATACACCCTTTATTTTTACTATTTTTGAATCAGGATGTGCCCCACAGGGGTTTTCACATGAGGATTCTTTATTTTCTTTTTTATTTTTATTTTTGTGGATAGAGACTTCCTCTTCCCCAAAATACCCCTTTAGGTTGAGCTGATACACTTCGGTTGATTCCTGCCCCCATTCTGATTGTTGTTCTGTGGCACCCATGAATCTTAGGAGTGCTTCCTTGCTTTGAAACTCATCAATATGTACAATACTTGGTTGGTCCCAATCTATGAGGTCAGTGTGAATGAGGGGGAGGTCAATGAGATTGATGGTGAGTTGGCAAAGGATAGAATTGCCTAGGAAGGTTTCATTGTCAAAGATATCATTGTAGGACCATTTTTCTTCTTCTTCTGGAATGTCTTCGACTTCCATGAGTTCATCTTGGATTTTTAGAAAGGTTATGTTTGGCGAATTGGTGCCCCCAGTCATGGCGCCAGGTCCTCGTATGTGCAAGAAAGGAGGATCAAAGATGAGGCCTTAATTTTGTGGATTTTTAGAGGCCTCCATGGGGTCTTTCATTCCAGACTCATTGGGTCCTAGACCACCTCCTTGATAATCCCATTGTACAGTGACCCATTTGTGTGGTATGGGATATTTTTCTTTAAAGTACCCGAGGAACTCAGTATCAGGAGGTGGAGGGTCCTTGTACAACCATTGATTTATATCAGGTTCTAAGTCTTTGCTATTCAAAATTTTGTTAGAGATGAAAGTAGATGAGCCCATAGTTTTGATCTTAGGGCCTTCTTGTGGTGCCTTGGTTTGATGGCATAGTCATCCTTGAGTGTGTGGGTCCAGGGGGAGAGCCCCAACTGCAAAAGCATTGGTAAGACTATATTCTCCACAACCCTTGTTGTTGATCTTGATGGGGGATAGGGTGGAGGCTAGGATTGTTTTTGGATCACAATGGGATCGGGAAGAACTAGTGATAGATGTTCCAATATCGATTCTAGGACAATGAGTGGAGTGGGGAAATGAGGCTTCAATTGCACAGTAGTATGAGAAAGGTTGCGGTTCTGTGTGGATGGTGATTTCAGTGCCTTGATATAGGAATTTTATGCATTGGTGATAGGTGGAGGGGACTGCTTGGATGGAGTGGATCCATGGATGACCAAGGAGGATTTTGTAAGGGAGGTCAAGATCAACAATGTGGCATATGGTATATTGGATGATGGGACCAATCTTAATGGGTAGCAAAATAGTACCTTTAGAGGTACGCTCCAAGTTTTCATAAGCCTTGATAGTGATTACATCATGAGAGATGTCTGCTTTTGTAAAACTAACCTGTCAGACAAATTTTAATGTACAAAGAGTAAGGGATGAACCATTATCTACCATGACCCTTTTTATGGTGAAGTCATTAATCATGAAAATGAGGTGGAGTGGGAGATTATGATTTGGTTCAAGGGATGGCATGTTAGATGGTGAGAAGGAGAGAGTGGAAGGTGTGGATAACTTCCCCACAAGGTTCTTGAATTGAATGGTATTGATGTCCGCAAGGACTTGGGCTTCTTGGAGGGCTTTATTGAGGACTTCCTGATGGAGGGGTGATGTACGAAGGAGGTCGAGGATGGATATTTGTGTGGGTGTGTTCCCAAGGTGTTCCAAGAGGTTATATTGTGTGTTGGGGATAGTTGTAGTACTAGCATTAGCAACAAATATTTGGCCTCTGCGAGTAGTAACAACACATTGATTGTCAGTACCTCTAACATGGATCACATTCATAGTGGGTTTGACCTAGGAAATATAACCATTGAATTTAGCATAGTTGATGTAGGCAGTGGTATAATCTTTTCCATTCCCATGGTCACCTTGTTTACCCTTACCTTGGTCTGTGGGAGGATTAGCATTGATCGGGTTCTTTCCTGCGTTGTGTTTAGGAAACACATTTTGATAGATTTACAGGTTTAAATTAGGTGACATTTGGGTAGGCACATCAATTATGATCTCCTTCTTATCTATGATTTCATGGACATAGTGCTTGAGTTTCATGCACTTCATGGTAGCATGTCCCTTAACACGGTGATAGTCATAGTACTCATTATCCTTATACTAGGCTGACTTAGGTGTTGACTCATCAAATGGATGGGTTTGCGAATACACAACTAGGTTGGCACTGACCATGCAGTGAAAAATAGCATCTAGGGGTTCTCCAAGGGATGTGAATGTGCGCTTTGGGGCATTCTGGACATGGGGCATGTTTTTTCCTTGGGTGATAGATATGACATTGGTCTGATTAATAGGTGGCTGATAAGGTGGTTGCTGATAGGTGGGTGCTTGTTGCTAGTAGATGGGTGTTTTCTATTGGTAGATGGGTGCTTTTTGTTGGTAGATGGGTGCCTATTGTTGGTAGGTTTGGGGAGGTGGATTGGGACCAGCTACAATAACTTGGACATTCCTGGTGTCTGTGGCTCCATTAGTGACCACATTCTTGTTCTTGTTCCAGTATCAAGAATGGTCATTGTTAGGTCTGTCTTGGGAGCTCTCCATATAATGTTTGATGGTACCATCATCCAAAATACCTTGTTCAATGTCCATTCCTTTCCCCTTGATATCTTGGTAGGTCTGAACACAATTCATCTTCATAAAATGGGATAGCTTTGGATGGAGATTATCGATAAATATCTTGGTAAGGTTCTTCTCTGGCAGTTGGTATGACAATCATGTGGTGAGATTTTTCCATTGTTGTAGGTAGTTGGCCAGAGTTTCACCTCCATTTTGCTTAGTATTGCATAGGTCTAGCAAGGAGAGCTCATTCTCACTGTTATGGGCATACTGGGCCACAAGATTTTTTGAAAGCTCTAAGAATGTGGAGATAGACCCATATGGTATCTTGTAAAACCATTCGATGGCAAGCCCTCCCAGACTCTTGGGAAAGAGGTGCATGAGGTATATATCATAGAATGCCACTTCTTGGCATGCCATATAGAATTCCTTGATATAGCTGATTGGATCTCCCTTCCCTCGATACTTATCAAACTTTGGTGTTTCAAAATGCTTAGGGAAGGGTCACATTGTGAGTGATCTATCAAATGGATATGGATAGACTTCCTTGAATTTGAAAGTTTTACCATTAGTACTAGCCTTGAGTTCTTTGAGGGCATTTCTTACCTCTTCCCATTCTGATTTGATAGGTGTTGGGGTAGGTACTCCCATTGAGAATGGATCCGATGGTGTGGGTGAATATGGAGGGATAGGCAGAAGAAATGGTGAGCTTGGATAGGGGGATTGCCCAGCAGAAAAGGTCATCTAAAATAGATTTTGGCTAGCTTGTTGGGTGATGTATTGATGATGTAAGGTTGGGGCTTGCTGCTGAGTGGGTTATGGTGTGGCTTGTTACTATGGGATGAGAGGATTGACTTGCGGTGCTAGAAAGTATGGTTTTTGTGGGGGGAGTTGGTAGAACGGTTGCTATTGGGGTTTTTGATGCACTTAGCCAACATAGGAAGGGTGCACACCTGCATTTCTGAGAGGGGGGATGGTAGCTTGGGTGTGCACTATGGGTAGCTATATAAAAGGGGTAGTGGGATGGGTAGAGCCAAGTTGCTATGATTTTGGAGGAGTGGTTTGTTGAGCGATTGATGGCATGGATAGATAGTTGGTGAAGGTGGGGTGTGGCAAATGATGATGGGGTTGGTTTTTGTACTTCTTGTGTGATAGTTTGTTGCTAATGGGATTTTTGGTAAATTTGGTCATGTGTGGGTATGCCCATGGCATTCATTTGTGCTTGGTTGAGGCTCCAGGTAGTGCCAACCCTTGCTGTGGGCTGTGATGTAGAAGTTGTGGTAAATGTGGGTGAGACAGTGTGATTTTATGATGCATGTGGGTGAGCTTTGGATTTCATGGGAGGCATTCCTATTGTGAAGGTGACTTACTGGGTCTACGTGCCAGTAGCAAACATGAGGGGAACTTGCATGGATTGAGATTGTATGATAGACTGAGTAGATGTAGGTGGTGTGGTTTATGCTACTCCTTCTGAAAGAGGTGTTGATGTAGCAAGAGGTGATGTTTCTTGAGTAGATGCTTGGGTGGATGCTTGTGATTGAGTGGCTACCTGTGAGAAAGTAGGTGGGGGTGGTGGACCCATAATGGAAAGAGGTGTTCTTACAAGGATTGTTATACCATGTTACAAGAGATGTGGGATGGATGACGCTGTATGGGATACTTGCATGGTCAGATCATGGATTTTCTAAATGACAAAGGGATCGATGTTGGCGGAGATGTGGAAAAGGTTTGTAGGATCAAAAGCATGTAATTGTTTTAGGATAGGAGTACCCTCCTACACATAATTTGCCAAAATGGCAAGATGATTTTATGCAATGATCACGCTTACCATTTGAGTGTGTCCTATAAGACACATGAAAGCTTCCATGGAGTTGGTGGTAGGTGTCTCATTAGGATCTTCCCACACATTCTAAACCATTGGTGGCTAGGGATCATACATTACCATTGTACCCGTGGTGTCATTCAGGTCTGCTAAACTAGTGGCTTGGTTGGGATCCATTCCTTTCCTTTTCTTTGATCATGTCACAACAAGCATGAAAATGCAAGTTCCTAAGATGGGGAAGATGTAGATGTATCAAAAGGGATGCTTGGACAAGGATTTTGGATCTAGATGAAGCTAATGATATGCAGGTGTTTAAGGATGATTAAGGATTTGGATGATGGGTTCCTTAAGGGATTGTGATGAGCTACCTTTCATCATGTAGGATCAAAATGTTATGGGATTGTCATCCTCAAATAGACTTGTGATCTTTGGATGATGGGATCCTTACTAGTGTGGACAAATCTTTGGATTGAGATGATGAGGTTCGCAAGAGCAAGTACTAGCTACCCTAGACAAGGTTTAGTCGAACGGGTGTGGCTAAGATTTTGATTCTAAGGATGAGGTTTGGGAAACTCAAGATGGGTCCTTGGATGATGATGATTAAGGATGATGATCCTAAGATGTGGATAGGGGGTGATGCTATATGATGCTACCTAAAGGATGATGCAAATGTTCCTATGCAACTATCTAAGGATGTTGAGACAACTTCACAGTTTTGGAGAAGGGTGGAGATTGTGCCTACTAGTCTTCACTCTCTAGTCTGACAAATCGATGGCAACTCGGATTCAAAAGGAAAACTATTTGATCTGTGCATTGTATTCTATATTATCCAATCTAGCTTGATACTTCTATTCTTCTTGGGCTGCAATGACAATGGGTTGGTAATCTTTAAGTTTCCTTTCAAAAAATTTCTTTTCTCGATATGCATGGGTGTTGGTAACTTAGCTTTATTGTGCTTCATAGGTGTGGTCATAGATCAAAAGGAATATCTATGCTTTTTGAACACTAGAATAGATCAAGTTAGGAAGTGACTATGGTAAGTATACCTTGGCTTGGTTTGAACAAAACTTGACTTTGCTTTCAGGATAGTGTTGACAAACAGTCCTCACAAGAGACAAAGCAATCTTCTGAGGAAAATAGGCAGATGATCTCTTTAGCAAAAGAACTTTAGTACCTCTGATTTTGTGTATGTTCAACAAATGTTTTCACTGGGTCTGATTACTTTTGAGAACACATACAAGAAATTTCTACCTACAAGACAGGCGAGTATCACAACCTTTGCCCACAACTTGATATCCCAAAAGAGGAATACATATGGTGAGTAATCTTCAGGTGACCCGGGAAACCACTTGGGTCGGTCCTTGCACAAAGATTATGATACTTTCAGGAATAGATCGGGTAGGCTTTTGATTAATGGCTTCTAGTAAGATTTGTGGCATCCCCCCAATCAGTTTGTACGTGCATGACTCACTTAAGAGCCTAGTTGACCATGTCAAAATCGTAGGGATATTCACCTACTTCAGGCTACCATCAACATATAATGTCCCCTCTCCTGAAGTGAATTTAATAAATAAATCATAATATTAAGCTATGAGAAAAATTAAATACCCAGTAATAATAATTAGATAAGTGATTAATAATAAATAATAATTAAATATAATATGATTAATATCTACAATTGGATAAGTTTAAATTAAATAGTAATATGAAGATATTAAATAAAGAAATAGATAATGAACAAATAAATGAATAATAAGTTAATAGACAAATAAATAATAATAAATATAATTTATTATTAAATTCATTCTATAATGAAACCTAGACTATTATAATAATAATTGAATCAATAGAATTAATATAATTATATTTAGTCTAATAAATAATAATATTAAATAGATAAATAAATAATATATTATAATATAAAAATTAAATAAATAATAAGTATAATTATAAAGTAGTAAAATAAATAAATAAATGTAATTATAATATAAACAATGATATTAATAATCATTGTAAATGGTAATTTAAATAAATAATAAATTATTATTATTATTATAAATAAATAAAGATATAGAGGCATATCTCTAAATCTAAAGGTGGCAACCCTTCAACATGCAAATTTATATAATGGATATCAAATCCATTCCTCTCGGAATATAGATACATAGAGGAAATAAATAAAAAGGAGAAGAATAATAAGAAGAGGTGATTATTCAAATTCCAACGGAAAACAAGAAAAGAAATGTAGGAGAAAATCAAGGAGGAAATATAGGAGAAGATTAAGGAGGAAATGTAGGAGAATATTAAAAGGAAATAAATATTGAATAAGCTAAAAATAAAGGCATAAAGAAGGTAAGTATATCTTTGTTTGAGTTAATTTATTTATTAGCATTGTATGAATTAGATATTAATATGAAATAAATTTTAGAATAATAATTTATGAAAATTGAAATAATAAATTATGAAATATAGTAATATTGTTATGAAGTAAACTTACATTTGAAATAACTTAACTCAAATATATTGATAAATAACTAACTAATATATAGTATGAAATAAATACATTATATAGAGAATTATGAATTCTTGTGATTATAAGTATAAAATTATTTAATGATGTATTATAATTATTGGGGATTGGCATCCTCCTAGTATAAAACATTACAAATTACCATTCCCAAGGGAATCCAAATACTAATTATGAATTTTAAGACAAATCAAGTAAGGTCCAAAATGGGGACATTACACAACACGCCTCACCTGAGCTTGAGGGGATAAGGAGAGAGTTTTCTCAATATATTATTTATATACCGATCGGGGAATTACTAGTTTGAGGTCATTCTCTAAAAAGGAAGCACTTCTCTCTAGACAGGCCTCGCTAGAAGTGTTGTCAATCAGACTTGATCTTTCTCTTCACCCAAGATCCATGAAGGCAAGGGGAGAGGATACAGATACAAGTGGATTGCTTCCACGTCACTTACTTTAACAAGGTTTTGCAAAAAATGAAAAGCTCTAAGGAAGTGTTGAAAAAAACTCTTTCAAACATGCCAAGAAGTATTCATTCCAAATTGAACCTAGTTTAGACTAAGTGTTTTCTATTCTAGAACATCAACTCATGTTTAGCATGCAAGGTTCTTTTTGAAAAGTAAATGACAATGCTTGAAAATGGAAATTGCTTTGCAAAAACAAGAAAAGTGTTACTCCTTTTAGCACTCAAGACTTTGTTTGATCAATTTTAAGCACCAAATGAAGTGTTCATTGCATTGATTCTTTATCCCTTAGGCATTCAAGATTGAGTTCTTGTTGATTTTAAGCACCAAAATGAAGTGTGATGTTTGCCTTGTTCAATTTTAACCCTTGTTTATTTTATGCCCAAATCAAAATGTGAAGTGTTGTGTGAGCATACACTATTTTTTTTAATGCACCAAAACAAAGTGAGTTAATTCTATTTTAAAATTTTAAACTCGCGTTCCTGCAAAACCTACAATCCTGCAATAGAAAAATCGTGTTCCCGCAAAGCCGTACAGGCGTTCCCGCGGGACTATCAAAATATAAAAAACTGATAGAATGTAATAAATGTTGGACAGGGGATGATACCTGTGGATGCATTCCTACAGGCAGCGACATTCCCGTAGAGTCAACATTCAATCCCTCATTGCGGGAATGAAGGCAACAAACTTGAAAAGCTTAACAGCATTGTATGGCTTACAAAATCAACAGGAAAATCCACCTGGTCAGAGAGCGTTCTCGTGGAGTAAGCTATCAATCCCACATTGTGGGAATGAAGGCAAGAAAACTAAAAAAATAGTAAATGCCCTATGGCTTACAAAAAGTACACAGGCAATCCCGCTTGGTCAACTCATGTTCCCGCATTGCGGGAATGCAATCCCACATAGTGGGTACAATAAGTCACTGGTGAAGTCTGGATAGAGAGCAGAAAAAGATAGGAAAAATAGAAGTTTCACTACGGGAATGCATTCCTCAATCCATATAAGCATTCTCACATTTGTACGAGTGTTCCCGCATCCGTACTAGCATTCCCACAAAACTGTAAATTTTTCAGATGTTGATGCTGTGTAAAATCTGAAGTCAGGAATGTCTGCGTAAATGTGTCTTCTTCAGCCCTGAACCTGCAAAATAACCAAAAAACCCTTGCAACACACTCGAACAACAAAAAAACCTTAGTATTTGGGTTAATTTTGCACAAAAAAATAAGAAAGATGAAGAGAAATGACCTTTGAAGTGGGTCCCACCAGGCATGTCAAAATGTAATACCTAAAATGTAGTGTCTAAGAATACTAAACTAAGCTAGCATTCAACAAAACAAAGCAAGTAAAACCTTTAAGAATAGACCTACAAATGAAAGCAAAATAACCAAAAGGAAATGCAAACCCTCAAGTAGCCTCCAAGGTGTAGATGATTTGTCCAATAGATTGGATGTGTGCTCATGAACTATGCTTCAAGCTTCAATGGAAATTTTAGCATAATAAGGATGCTTTGGATGCTTTTTCTCTTCAAAAGGGCATGGTAACTTTGCTCAAATGGTGGATGAAAATGAAGGAGGAAGAGGTTTGATTTAAAGGAAAATGGGAGGTGAATGGACGGTCAAGATGCAAAGTTGAGGAAGGGTTGAGATGCATCCAAAGGGAGAGCACATGGATTGTGCTTTCTCAAATACGTAGCATTGTGACAAGTGTCACAATGGGGGAGGATGAGAGGAGAGACCAAATCCTTGAGGAATGTGACCTCTTTGGGAGGTGTGAGAGGGGACAAGTGTGTAAGAGATGTGTAAGAGGCTTTAGGATTTGGCATTGGAGGATGTGTTGATGTGACATGAGGGTTGACTTGTGTTGGCTTAGCATTTCTTAATCCTTGGATTATGATTATGCAAATATTTAAAGGATGATTAGCTTTGGATTAGAGGGTAAGTGGAGGATTAGGGAGATGTGATGGGAGGAGAGAGAATGAGTGGAGGGTTAGATTAGCTAAGCATGGGTTATTAGCTAAATGGAGGAGGATTAGGATTTTTCAAATTAAATATTTTATTTAATTCCAAGTGGGAGGAAAAAGGGGTTTGTGAATTAATTTATTTAGATAAGTGTATCCATTTAAATTAATAGAAGAATAGGGATTTAATTAATTATCAGACTATGGGTTTTTCATTTAGATAGTTAATTGGACTATAGTTAATTAATTAAATTATTTAACCAGGGGATGACATAAATTAATTAAATAATAATATTTAATTAATAAAATGTCATAGGAGAAGACTAAATAAAATTACGAAATGATGTAATCAAATTTAGGTGTCTACAGGAAAGACATGGAAGATGCCTTCTTTGTAGGATTTTAGGATCATGTGGACCCAGCTTGGTCCCATAATTAGTTCATCCCCATAAATAATGAACTTAATGAGCCATTGACTATCTTTAACCACCGGTTCCAAATAAATTTGAAATGATGCACGAGTCTTTTCATCCCCTCTACGGAGTTGGTGATTCAGACCTACCTCAACACTTTGGATCCTTTTATTGTGACCCTTCTCTGGAGAACTATCATTTCAAATGATCAGGACACTCTAAAAAAAGTCTACAACCTCTCCCTCAAGTTGTCCCAAACACTTAACAAGGCTCCCAATATAATTAGGCAAAGCATTCCCTACAACATACAGCCTCAGGTAAATGTCTACACATGTCGGTACAATTTTGTGTTTATCCCACCCCTATTCACATTCTTTTGGCTCCTAAGTATTTTCCCTAAATAGTCATGGACAATACCTCCATCACACAGAGGGATTCCTTTCTTCCAAATAGTCGTGTCTAGTGAGCAATCTTATGTAGTCCAAGATGTCGTAACAAACTTGCCACCTCAATTGTCACACTGTGAAAAAACAACTCAGTTGTCCATTGAGGTTGAATTCCTCTGACAATTTGTGTCCTCACTAACCACAGATATGAGAAAAATAAAAATGGGACGCTTTACATCCTAGAACATTGGATCCTATTAGTTGGGAAATGTCTTCTCAAGACAATGGAGTTCCAACAACTCTGGGCCCTAAAATTACCATAACAACAATAACAACCATGGCAATTCTTGGCCAAATAATCAGCAATGGAACAACACACCAAATAATAGAGTTGTATCCCTGAACTAGTTTGACATTCACAGGATTGCGGGTCTCTGTCATTCTGCATATTTTGTTGAATTTCATCCCTTAACCACTCTGTGTCAGCTACATGATACTGGATCACATTCTAAGGAAAATTGCACCACTCTAGAGAAAATCATTCAGATCTCCTAGTCGAATCATCAACCACATACTGATCCAACCCCTCTAGAACCTTTGATAGAACCTCATAATTCTTCCTTTGTTTGTGAAACCATCTTTTTCAGAGCAGATGGAGAAGAAAAAGTAGAACTTGATCTACAAGGGTCCTTTGATGATTCCATCCCCTCCTTTAAGGCTAATTCCTTCACCAGTTCACAGGATCCTTACAACACAAGGAGCCAATCTAACAAAGGCCCCTTTACAATGTTAATTCCCCTAAGAAATACTAGTGTCCCTTTGGATCTACATGCCAACGTCAACTACCCCCTCCAAAGAGACCCATCATCCACACTACTTACGATTCTACGATAGAGTCTGGGAGTCCTAAAGGGATGGTTTGACATCATGAAGGTAATGGAAAACACTACTACTACCATGACCTTAATGGATGTATTTCTTAGTTGTCCTAGACATAAGAATGCCCTCCTAGAACATTTGGAGAACATAGAAGCCCTTCATACCCCACCAAAGACTATCACTTTCGATGATCCTAATGCAGCTGTGTTCTAGGGAAATACATAGGACCTTCCTTTCCTTCTCAACCTTAAAATCTATGGTAAGAACCTGCATAATTGTCTGGTAGATTTTGGAGCTTCGGATAACTTCATGCCCTTATCCATCTATAAGAAGATCAGGTTGGTCCCCGCACCATCCAAGGGTGCAATAGTTTAACTTGAAAAAATTATTGTCAAGCTGGTGGGAAAATTGAAAAATTTCCAAATCCAGCTCATCCAAGAACCCCAGGTGTTTAGTGTTATCGACATCTAAGTGGTTGATATCCCTAAAACATATGGGATGCTCTTAAGTCAGAACTGGTCTAAGGCCCTTAATGGGTATATCTCAACTAACTTCTCTCACTTATGACTTCCTTGGAGGGGGGAGGCCAATCATATTAAGGTGGAAAATGAACCCCAGATGAAACAAGCCCTCACCAACTATGGTTAGGTGAGTGAGGTATTGTACACTCACCTCAAGCTTGGCCTGTATTAGGCCAAGGAGATCTTAACCCTAGACTTCATTCTAGGTGAGAGGTTCCTCAGTGAGGTCCCGATTATTACTCAGAGATTCTACGACCTCGTTGTGAGTTTGAACCATGAAATCAACCTTCAAGGTTATGATGCTTCTTTGACTACTCTCATATCTCATACATGGTGTAGGGTGCACTATCAAGAGCATTTTGATTTGGAGTGAAAAATTTATGTAGATGTTGCCATGATCTACCTCTCAAACATCCTAGAGAGAGAATTCTCCTTCACAACATTGTTCACCTACAAATATAATTGAAGAACTTCATCTCAAAGAACCCCTAGTGGTGTCTCCTTTAGGGGTTGTTTCATCCCCCATGTCTTCCATTCCACAGGACATGCCAGAACCCCCTCTCATTCCCAAATGAGTATCAGACACCACCAAGCTACCCAAACCCCATTGTACTGATAATGAATTATGGATTCTAAAGTTTGACAGATCCTGATCAGAGCAAGGGTGCGGGTAGATTTGATTAACTCCTGAGGAATATCTTTTCTTGCATCTTACTGATTGTAGTTTGAATTCACAGACAATGTCATTGAATACGAGGCTTTGGTCTTAGGCCTCGTATTTGCATTAAAAAAGGGATTCATCCATGTCTAGATAATGGGTGATTTAGAACTGGTTGTCAAAAAAGTATGAAGTCAATATACATGCCATGACAAACAAATGGAAACATATCACAATAAAGCATTGATTTTGATAGAAGACTTTGAGGCCTTTGGCATTAAGGTGATTCTCTGAAAATAAAATTATATTACAAACACTCTTATTATGTTTGCCAGTATTGTTGAGCCCATGGCAAGCTCTTAGATTTGACAATTTTTGGTAGATATGGTCCCCACCCCCTCTGTCCCCAAAAACATAACCCACTTATAGATATTTGAAGATGATAAGAACATCCTCACCTTCTTGGAAAAATCTAGCGTCTTTGAATATTAGATCATGAAGGAGGGAGAGAATGATAATACAAGACAAGGTGACGATGAGGATGGTATCCTCGATCTGTCGACCAACACCATCCCAAAGTGGATGGTTGCATTTGAATGTGTTTTTGAATTAGATCCTTGGGTCAAGAGAAGAATTCACCAGTCTTTAGAAGATTGTAGCATGAAAAGATTAACATTGGAACAAGCACTGAGGAGAAATGTGTATACATAGGTACTTCTTGTTCCCCAGAAGAGAAAGAGAAGATCCTCTTAGTTATTTGAGAATACATTGACATGATTGCATGGGGATATGAGGACCACAAAACATATGATACATCCATCATGAGGTATACTATTCTCCTAAACTTTGATGTTAAGCCTTTTAGGAAAAATAAACAACTAGTCAATCCCCTAATCAAACCCCTAATCTACCAAGAGGTTTAGAAGCTACTATGTAGGATAATAATCTTCCCTATCCAACATACCACTTGTGTGGATAATTTAGTCCTAGTCTGGAAGATAAATGGGAAAATTTGACTTTGCATAGACTTTCAAAACCTAAATAAGGATTCAAAAAAGGACAACCATCCCTTACCCTCACCCGATGAAGTGCTCCAAATCGTGAACAAATCATAGATGATGTCCTTCTTTGATAGATACTCAAGTTATAACTAGGTCATGGTGAAATTTGAGGACCGGGTCAAGATTGTATTTACCACCAGGTGGGGAACATTTTCTTACAGAAGAATGCCCTTTGGTTTGATTAATGTCTAGGCTATGTTTTATAAGGTAATGGACATCACCTTTGTAGGGTTGGTTAACAAGTGTATAATCATCTACATGGATGATTTGATAGTTTTGTCTTGGGATAGGCATGATCACTCAACCCACCTTGCCCAAATTTGTGAGAGATGTTTTCAGTTCGACATTTCCCTCAACTCTAACAAATACATATTCAGGGTCTCAGAGGGGAGGTTTCTAGGGCATATCATTTCTAAGAAGGGAATAGCCATTGACTCTAAGAGAGTAGAGGCATTTCTACAATTGAAGATGTTCGACAACAAGAAGGAAATGTGATCTTTCTTAGGAAGATCAACTTTGTCTGACACTTCATCATGGGATTCACCAAGGTTTTTAAGCCTCTAAATGATATGATGAAGAAAGACATGATGATTGAATGGATTTTGGAAGCAAAGGAAGCATTCAATCAAGTTAAACAAGCTATCACAGAGGCCTTGATCTTGGCAAGTCTGAACTACACCCTCCCATTTTCCATATATTATTTGTCGTACCATTGAACCAAAAGATCAAAGGCGAAGAATGACCCATCGATTTTATGAGTTCTCCTTTCAAGAATTTTGAAGTGTGATATTCACCCCTTGAGAAAAAGGCATTCATCCTTATTTGGGAAGTTAATAAATTCTGGTATTATATTCTCTGAAGCAAGGTATATGTGATTTTGCTAGATTAAGCAATAAAATCTTTCCTGATGAAAACTGAATTGGGAGAATATCGAGGGAAATGGATGGCTATCCTCCAAGAATTTGACCTGGAAATTTAACCTATGAGGCTAGTCCACAAACATGGATTGTGTCAAGCCATGACTGAGACTGGTCTACAAATTGAATACCAAACCTACATAGTGGATTCTCTCACTCAAGATCCCAGGTACACTGACTTGGTGTACCTCTTTCTAAATAACTGATGCCCTAACAGACTTCCTTCCAACAAATGTTGAGTGCTCCAACTGAAGAGTGCACATTTTATGATCAAGAACAAGACTCTATTTTGTAGGAATTATGAAGATATATACCTTCAATGTCTGGACTGAGAATAATCTATATACATTATTGATGATTTCCATGGATAATTTTGAATCGGGCATGGCTCAATTGACACCATTGCCCATCAAATTCTCTAGGTTGGTTACTATTGGCCCCATATCTTTAAGAACATCTATGCTCATGTGAGGAAGTTCCACACGTGTCAAACTGTTGCCTCCTGAGAGAAGAACCCAACAATGCCTCTCTAACCTATCTTCAAGGTAAGACCCTTTTCCTAATGGGAATTTGATTTTATCAGGAAAATAAACCCCAACTCATCCACTGGACATCGGTACATCTTGATTGCCACAAACTACTACACCTTTTGGTTTGAAGCCATACTATGCAAAAACAACACAACAGATGTAGTAATCTATTTTATTAAGGAAAAAAATTTCCACCTAATTTGGAATGCCCTTCACCCTTGTGTGCGATAAATGTCTAACATTTCCCTCTACCCAGCTACTAGAGTGGGTTTACCACTGAAAAATTACCTTCAAATTCTCAAGAAATCACTATCCATAAGGTAATGGAGTAGAAAAATTGATAAAAAATAACCTCTTAGGGGTGATCAAACATCTGCTTGGCACCACAAACTTAGGTTCTCCCTTTGAGCAGAGCACATCTGGATTAAAACCACCTTGGGGACTTCACCATTCTATATCCTGATGTAGAACTAGAATCTAGTATTTTCAGTGAACTTACAAATCCCAGTCCTACAGTTCATGTAGGAATTTGATATGAGGGATAACATTATGGAGGTCTACCTCCTTAACTTAGTTCTCTTGGAAGAACAAAGAGATAACACCCTTGAGCATTTCCTAAAACACCAAGCAATTGTCAAGTGTTGGTTCGACAAGAGAGCCCAATATAAGGCTTTCTAGATCTTAGACTTAGTCCTATAATGGGAGAAGGATTAGGAAAATAAGGGTAAGAATACCAAATTTTAGAGGCTCTAGCTTGGGTCATATCAGATATCTGAGATCTATGGGACCAATAAGTACTTCCTCAGTTCCTTAACATGAGAAGTTGTTTCATTGCTCATTAATGGACAGTTCCTTAAGCACTACTTCAAGTGAGGTAAAGAAAGGGATTTTTGGCCCTTTGTTGTACTATAAGTATAATGAGGTTATAAATATCCATGGAACCCCCTTGCTAGTGTGCCCTTCTTGTAAGTAGTTTTAGGTTGTCTTGTTTATTGTCCTTGTTCTTTTTCTCTTTCTTTTGTTTGCTTTGGTTCATCCTGGACCCCAGATTTTTGCCTCTTTTTATAGGTAGGAATGCTTAGCATAACCTACCACTACTCATTGGGAGAACCAGCTCATGCATTTTGGTAGTCCCAAATATTCCACCTAGGCAATGATTGATCATATTCTCATTTGAGATGTATTTCAAAAGTGTGATGTAGGAAAGTGGCAAATCTTCATCATGTTCTGATAAATTCATGCTTGTAACAAGCTAAAAGAAAATGACTAAGTTATCAAGATAAATGAAAAAGACCACAAAGAAACTCAAGAATAGAATGATTATACTCCTCACAAATTATTGTAAAAATCTTAAAGCATTATCCTGTATTGGGAGTCTCCTCTCCTTCTTAGAAAGCAAAATAAATGTCAAGGTGAAAGAAGTACTATCGCAATAGAAATTTAAACTTGAAGACTCCGGTGAAAAGAGTATTTCCTTCGCTATCTCAAAGAAAAAAATCTTAGAAGATGACGAACTCCAAGAGCCCAGATTGCACAATGACTTATAAAAGCATCAAAATTCTATCTAGTTTGAGTGTGGTTTCTCTATTTCTCCCAAGAACTATAAGGCTCATCTATTTCAAAGTACAAAATTCATAGCTTGGCAAGAATAAATGTCTAGATCACAGTGAGTTAGATTCCTCAAAGCTTGAAATCATGCTAACAAATCTCTTGAATGATGATAAGAACCTGGTCTATTGTACAAGTGGATTTAGGATTTCTCAAATGCACAAGCCAATTGTCCCATTGAGTCACCAATTGTTATGCTTTGCATACCCGTCCCTATATTTTGTTCATAAAAATATCGGGTCCCCCTTTTTTGCCTTTGTTTTTCTTTGTCTTGGTCATCTTTTGTTTTATTTTTCTCTAGGATTTGGGATCCCGGAGTGCCCTCTTGTTCATTGCCAAGAATTCTGGACTTTAAGGTAGCATCATCATTTTTGTCTTCACTTGAGGAAGTGAACGTCAGGTGTCTAAAGGTCTAGAATTTGGATTTTACCTACCTTTGGAATTCCAATAAAAAATCAATGTGCTTCCTTAGGCATTATAAAAGTCTTTTACCCCTTAATTTTACATTTATCTTAAGCAAAAATGATCTACTGAGCAATTAGTTGTGAAGTCTGAGTCTTTAAAGAGAGAATTATGCAAGTGCTAGTGCTCCTGCATTCTATTTTTGAATTGGGTAACTTGAGTGCTTGGAAGATTGTGGGTGAGCGTCCTTCATCAATCTTTGCATTCCATTATTTCAAGTAGGTTCTTCTTGGCTATCATTTTTGTTTTCATTTTATTTTTCTTTCCTTTTTTCATGTCACCTAAAACTCCACCCTGTACGTAGGGTTGGCATGAAATTTTTTTGGCATGTCTGTCAGTTTTTCATCTATTCATCGTCCGCAGCTAGTTTAGCTCATTGTTTATAGTGTACATTAATGTGAATTTTTGTAAATTTTGTAAAAAAATTTTAAGATTCATTATGAATACCTATAATTAGTGTGGGCTCCCTCTACGTGCACTCTATAAATAGCTATGAATATATATGTTTTGTTCCTTGTAAAGCTAGGCAATGCACATGATGTAAAGTGGGTGTTTGTAAATATTTTAATTTGAATTCTTTTTGTGGTTTGTTAAGACATGCATAAACAATAACCAATTCATGGACTCCAAGCTGAGTCATTATGGTTTGTATTCTTTCGCTAAGAGGCGAGTCCTTTCGAGTTTTAGAACTCACCTTGGTTGCGAGATCAAGTCCATGAGGCCAAAACAATTTGTTTTCAAATTGTCCATTGTCTTTGTCATTCTCACCTTAATGGTGGCACTAGTTCCCATGAGCAAACATTCAAATTTGTCTTAGCTGGCCATTAATGCCCCTTTTGTCATGCCAACTATAAGATTAAATACCATAACTTTGTGCCCATGGCCGTACATATGTCCATCTTGGGAAATGACTTAACATTAATTAAATTGTCACATCAACTATCTGTGGTACTTTGTGTCATTTTGAGATCTTAGTTTGCATACTTCTTAGTAGTTCTCAGCAAACATGTTTTAAAAATTTTGACAGTTCACCAAGTCATCATCTTCGAACTCTAGCATTCTTGGTCATGCATTATGTGTCTCATGACTTTCTCGCAAGAGAGATGTTTCCCGCGATATCATTTCATTACTGAGTGATGTTTCATATTTTCAACTAAAGAAATAAGTGGTTCCTGAAGTCTCGGGGTCCTAAATTTCCATCAAATTTCATATTATTTATATCATTCTGACGTTCATCCAGTCTTGCAGGATATAATCAAGAAACTGGCAGGAGCAAGATCTCCTCTGGGAAGTTTGGATCTCCCTAGTTCATTAGAAGCTCCAATAAAGAAGTCAAAAGCATAAAAGACCTTGGAAAAATACCTGTTTGTAATGAAGTACAAGAAGGATGGGGAAATCCAAGGGTCTCAAATTGAAACTACTCTCTAGAAGATCTCAGACACTAACTTTGGCAATTGGGCCGAATTAAGAGGCCTCCAACAAATAATACACTAGTTGAGGTGGGCCAATGATCCGTTGTCTATTTATCTCATCACCTCTAAGATCAGTCATGTATCATGCTTCCCAAGCTTCATGCAAGCTCTAAAGTTAATATTGCTCATGGCCAAAAACTACAATGTAGTCGTCCACGCTATTGTCACATCCTCTAGAGTGCACATTGCCTCATTGGACCAAGATGTCATCACCATAACTTGGAGGATCCCATTTTTCAAGGATGTCTTCATAATTGATGCAGGAGCATCCTAGGGTAGTTGGCAATCCTATATGTTGGTGTGTTATGTTGGAATGTTTCTATGCTACTCAGTTGCAGCTTTGACCGAGGGGCTTGGTCATTGAAGAATCTCAATCACTGAAGGAACTCGGTAAACTTCTAGCGCTCGGCAGAACCTGTTCTTGGTCATGCTTGTGGTGCTTAATTGACATACTTGCTCGGTGATGCTTAGCTTGTTCGGTTATTTTTTTACTGGTGCTCAGTATTTTGGCTTACTGACTGGAGTTCTTGGAGTTTTGGTTGGCCGACTTGATGTATTTAATGTTGGTAGCTTATGTTGTATTCTCCTATGTGGATCTGGAGGTCGACATGGAGAATTAATTATTTGTAAGGCTATTTGAGAGCCGACTTGTATTGCATTTAATAATTATTTGTTGTAGGAGAAGACTTGGGCTTAGAGTTATTTCTTTCTTCCAACCGACTTGTGGCTGAAGAAATGTATTTAAGGAAGGTTTGGGTGGTTGTTTGGGGGGAGGAAGTCATGAGACAGTAATGGGATCCTATGAGATCTTGCATATCAGATTTTTTTTCTGATATTTGTAATAGCAGAGCTAGTGGTTTGCATTCTTGGAGACAAGGAGATTTCTTGGAGGCTTACAAGCTCAAGTTTAGATATGCCTTAGTGTTTCTACTAGTTTATGATGTGTTATAGAGCTGGACTAGCTAGAGGATTGCATAATTACTATTGTAATTGATTGTATTTGGCCCTAACCCGAAAAGCCTTACAAATAGGCATGTTGAATGAAAGTTCTATTTGAGAATCTCTTGTTGTGTTTTCACTGTATTATTGTTGCTAGTGTAGATTTGGACTATCCATTCTTAGATTTTGCATTTTGCACTGCGTTAAGTGGTATCAGAGCTTGAAGTTCTTGAGTGTGTGGATAGATCACCAAAGTTGAGATAGTTTTCACCAGGACCTTGGGTTGGAGATTTGTTTCCTTGGGTTTACGAAGATTTTTAAGGATGCCTCTGAGAAAATTGGACCCTAGGGAAATTGTAGATCTATGTGATGTTGTAGAATCAAAGATTACAGAGAAGGTTAAAATAGATTTTAGATCTGAGATGGAATTGATGAAGAATGACATGATCGCTGAGATCATGGGGGCTATTACTCGTATGCTAAGGAATCTTGGTACTGATGATGGCTATGAGGAAGTCGTTGAAGACTTTCAAGTTGTTGGATCTAGTGGAGATGATAGAGCTGATCAGAGGGCTAGATGTAGTGAAGACAGAACTGGTCAGTTGTAGAGATATGGAGCTCGGTTAAGTACTAGTTACCAAATGGAAGTTTCTAACTTCTTTGGTACTTTGAGACCTGAGGAATTGATTGATTGGATTGGTGAGTTAGAATACTTCTTTGAGATTGAAGAAATTGAAGACCCTCTTAGGGTAAGGTTGGCATAGACTAAGTTGAAAGGACATGCTAGTCTTTCGTGGAAAGAATTGCAGAGAGAAAGAGAAGATGAAGGTGAAATGAAGATCAATTGGTGGAGGTTGATGGTGGAAAAATTGAAAGATAATTTCATACCTACCAACTATGAACTTGAGTTGTTTAAGAAATTGCAGAATTTGAAGCAGAAAGATTTGACTTTTGAAGACTATACCGAGGAGTTTTAGAAGTTGACTATTCAGTCTGAACATAGAGAACTTGGTAAGGAAAAGGAAGCTCGGTATGTGAATGGATTGAGATTCAATATTCAAGATGAGCTCGGTATCCTAAAGATGGATTTGGTTGAGGATGCTTATCATTATGCTCTGAAGGCAGAAGATAAGTTGAAGAGGAGACAACATGGTAATTCCCAAGGGAAGGAGAAACAGGATCACTCGGTGAAGGATAAATTGACTGTGGGAGATGAACCAAAACCTATTGAACTAATGAAGAGGATAGGTAAGATTTCCTTTAAGGATACATGTTATAATTATGATGAAGAAGGACATTGATCATTTGAATGTTTAAATAATAATCTCGGTAATAGAAGGAATGTTGTGGTGAATGAGAAGATACTGAATGAACCCTAAGGAGAGTTAGAAAACTTGTTGGCTCGAAGAACATTGCTTGGTACTAAGGTAGAACCTTTTCAGAGGAGTAACTTGTTTAGAACTTAGTGTAAGTCAAGAGGTAAACTCTATAATGTGATTGTAGATAGTGGTAGCACTGATAACCTTGTAGCTGAGGAGATGGTTCAGAAACTTGGCTTGAAGAGAGTAAGACATCCTTATCCTTATAGGATTGGCTAGTTGCAAGATTTTCATGCTTTGGAAGTGAGGGAGAAATGTCTTGTTGATTTTTAGATTGTCCAATATAAGGATCAAGTGTTGTGTGATATTGTGGATATGACTAGTTGTCATATATTGCTCGATAGACCTTGGCAGTATGATTGCAGGGTCATGCATGACTGTGTTAAGAATTCATTTACTATTGAGAAGAATGGTAGGAATTTTTCCCTGATGCCTTTGCTGGATACAAAACTTAGTAGGAGGAACCTAAGTTTTGGGAACCGAGTTGATTTGAAGGATCTTAAAAGGATTGGAGATCAGTGTGGAGAACATACTTGTGGATTGTCGAGAAAAGACTTGAAGAGGCAGAGAAAGCAGAAGTGGAAGAGTGTGCAAGATGAAGACTTGGAGGACATGTATGTGAAGAACCATCTCAAGTTTTATGTTTTGAATCCTGGAAGATGTTCTTCCAGCCATTGAGAACATCTTTTTGCACCTGGGGTGTCTGATGCAGGAGCATCCTAGAGTAGTTGGAAATCATGTATGTTGGTGTGTTATGTTGGAATGTTTCTATGTTACTTAGTTGCAGCTTTGACCAAGGGACTCATTCATTGAAGAAGCTTAGTCATTGAAGAAACTCAGTAAAATTTTGGTGCTTGGAAGAACCTGTGCTCGATGATTCTTGTGGTGCTCGGTCGACATAATTGCTCAGCAATGCTTAGCTTGCTCAGTAGTTTGGCTTATCGACTAGAGTTCTTGGAGTTTTAGTTGGCCGACTTGATGTATTTAATGTTGGTAGCTTATGTTGTATTCTCCTATGTGGACCTGGAGGCTGACATGGAGAATTAATTATTTGTAAGGCTATTTGAGAGCCGACTTGTATTGCATTTAATAATTGTTTGTAGTAGGAGCCGACTTGGGCTTAGAGTTATTTCTTTCTTCCAGCCGACTTGTGGCTGAAGAAATGTATTTAAGGAAGGTTTGGGGAGTTATTTGGGGGGAGGAAGTCATGAGACAGTAATGGGATCCTACGAGATCTTGTAGATCAGATTGTTTTTCTTATATTTGTAATAGCAGAGCTAGTGGTTTGCATGCCTGGAGACAAGGAGATTGCTTGGAGGCTTGCAAACTCAAGTTTAGATCTTCCTTAGTCTTTCTACTAGTTTCTAATGTGTTACAGAGTTGGACTAGCTAGAGGATTACAAAATTATTGTTGTAATTGATTGTATTTGGCCCTAACCTGGAAGGCCTTACAATCATGCATGTTGAATGAAAGTTCTATTTGAGAATCTCTTGTTGTGTTTTTGTTGTATTGTGTTTGCTAGTGTAGATTTGGACTATCTATTCTTGGATTTTCCCTTTTGTACTATGTCAATAATGACTTGAGCATACTTAGTGGCATAATTTGCAGGGGTGGAAGATGCAAACTAATGCGTCCTAAATATAGAATGGTTAAAGATCCCCCATCGAGACTATAAAAAGATGAGGATGGATATCCCTCGCTTTGACTTCATGGAGCCAATTCAGGTTGAGATATTATTCTTGTACAGGGTTTTTGGTGAGTCCCACACCTAGGAATCCTCCCCATGGATGTACTAATTCCTCTACTGCATGACCACCAACAGGAAGTGTTTTGATTGGGTGACCATTATTTCTAATCATGTGGACACTCAAATAAGGAAGGTGGAGGCAGATAGCTGCTTCTATATGACATCTCATATTTTGTGGTTGTTAGCCCGATAATACAAAGGAATCTATGGACTGGACATAGTTGGTGTCCTCAAAATAGAGATGAGATATTCCACCCCATGGGATGATTTTCCCCAGATCCAATGGGACAAGTGTTTTTGGAATTTTTGTAGAGTTAACGATGCCTTTAGTTTTCATGGAGTGAAGGTGCTAACAAGAGATGTAGGTTTCAAGCTATCTCTAGAGGCAATGATCATGATCGGCCCATGGGGATTCTATTCCATCTAATTTTCACAACACATCTACATTCGACTCACCGAGTTTACAACAAACCCATTTTTGTTGCCAAAAAATTTCAGAGACAAAATTCTTTTATTAGAATTTTGTAGAGAGATTCTTGAGGTGCATGCTCTATTGGTTGTGAAAAAATTTCCTTGTTCACCTTCCCCATCATCTACAAAAAATACACTTGTACCCTTGCAACGGCTTGAGAAGTAGAGAATGAATTGATTAGTTTAAATTTTACCAAATTTTTACTTAGGCGTTGTAACTCTAATCCACGAGGTCGCCTTGAGAAAGCAATCCCTGAAGAATCCCAACCCCATGAGCCACACTTGGAAGATTTTTGGGAGGATAGCCAGGATGATTTTGATGTCCAATATAGGCATCACCTGAGAATTTCAAAGGGTAGGATGGAGCATCTCGGCCTTTGGACATTCCCATGGAATTTTTCTGGCAATGAGTCTCTTGAAGACCCTGAGTATAAAGATTGAAAAATTGATAATTTGAGCTTCCCTCTAGTGGATTGGGATACCCTAGATATTTTGACTATTGAGATCATATTCAGAGCTATTATTGAGTGAAGTCATGCTCATTTTGAGGGAGAATTTCTGAACATCCTCTTCTTAGACACATATCTTATAGGAGCTACCTGTTGTGGTTCCACAACCACACTCCCCTTTTTTTTAGGTCACTTGGCCAAGGGGCCCCCCTTTTTTAAGGCTTGTTTTGAGTCCTTTTCATTAGTTAGGTTCTTTATCTAGGACTAACTCTTGAGTCTTTTGTCAATTTTAGACTTTCAAACATTTGGTCCTCCCTTAGGTGAGAAAGCCCGAAAGGCTAAAGGAGTCAGTCAGCCACCCAATGAAACATCTTTGGGATTTTGGACTTTTGGAGGTCTGAAACATCAAAAGTCCAATTCCTGAGTCAGGAATCGACATTTTCAGTGTTTTGGCCTTTCGAAGGTCCAAGACCCCCAAAAGTTTGAAAAGTCGATGAGTGGGGATGGCTGACATCATCCCCACCAGAGGCCTATATAAGACACTGAGCCACCCCTTTCTATTACTTTGCTATGTTTCACTCCTGTTAATTTTTAGTGCTCTTATTGTGCACTTTTCTTCCAGGCTTTCTAGCTTCTTCAGTCTTTGTGTTTCTTCATTTTTCTTACCCTCCTCTATGTGTTTGAGGTAGGTTTCTTCACCTCCCCTTTGTTTCTTACATTTTTTTGTATTTTTTAAGGTTGTCACACTAGGGTCGAGGGTTTTAGGTTTTTTTTGTCTTTCTTCAAAGTCACAGGGTTGTCCCCTTGGACCCCTTAGTGTTGAGTTTGTAGTCGAACTTGATTTGAGCTCATTTTTGAGCTCTAACCCTTGTCCTTTGCATTTTTGGTCATTCGGCCATAGAAATTTTGGACTTTCTCAGTCTAAAAGTTTGGAGAAGAATCGAGTCCAAATTTTTGGTTGGTCCACCTTTTTGGTGTATCGGTGTTTCACACACCGAAACATGTCTCTCTTTGAAGTGCCGAAAAATAAAAAGCTAGCCCCAAAACAACTCAACATTTTATCTTTTTGGTGTTGTGCACACCAAAGTCTCTAGGACTTTCATTGCCTGAAAGGTTGAAGCTTGGCCTACTTGATACCTTTTTTTTCCATTTCAACGTTTCAGCCTTTCAGATGTCCAAGACCTCCGAAGGTCCAAAATGTTGAAATTGTGTTTCTTAATCATTCAAGCTTGGTTTTTCATGGGGTATCTTGACTTCTTTATGATTTTTCATCATTACTTCCTCCTAATTATCATGTGTTGCTTACTGATTTATGTCTTACTTGTTTTTGTAGAATGTCAAAAAAGGTGAACTCCCCCGCTATGAAGTACCAATTCAAGGGTTACCACACACCTTCCAAGGTGGGAAACTTACACTCTAAAATCATAGATATGGATATTGGAAACATCAGCTAGAATGAGTTCCTGGTAAAATATGCCCAAGTAGAAGGAAGATCTAAGGACTATACTTCATTATTGTATTGTTTGCTAGTGAATGCAGTGGCACACCCTGTGTCCATCCTCTCCTCGGACTTGATAATCACATTGGAAAAACACTACATACCAAATGAAAGGCTGGTAAAGAATAATATGGGAGAAGTGGTGCTAGACCTCTGACCAGATAACATTGAGGATGTCTTCCATCTACCAAAGGGGATAGAAAAATTCTATGGGTTCTCAATAGGAAAGGGAATGACCTTTTATAATAAAGACATCCAGTTGTCACATGAGATTATAAACAAGGACTACCTCATGCAACCTCTGCCAAAGAAAACTTGATAAAATAGACATGAGGATGGGCTATATGAATGAGGAAATTCAAGTAGCCATTACTATGATCAGTCAGGTATATGGACTACAGAAATCAATATAATTAGAGTCATGGATGATCCTCCTCATTGAGAGGATAAAGGAGAGACATGAAAGGTTTGATTGGGTGACCATCTTCAGTGATAACTTGGATCAGCAGTTGATCATAGTGAAGAGCGACCCTTATTTCTACATGACTTCATATATTTTGTACCTACTAGTAGCAAGGGTAGTGTACCCGGGGTTAGTGAAAGTTGGTGCCATGGGTGACCCAAATGCATGGCCTTTCACAGTTTACCCCCAACTGGTTTGGAAAGAATATTTCACCTAGGATAATCCAGAGTATCATATCATTAATGATGCTTTAATTTTCACTATCATCCGCTCAATAGAGGGTGATTACACCAAAAGGATGTTTGAAGAAGCATCTGCTAAGGTAAAGGCCCTTGGGGCATTTTATATCTAGTTTAAAACTTTCACATACATTTGCGAGGAAGGGAGCACCCTCACTCCAAAGGAGATTCCAAGGTATCCATCAGATAGGATAGTCTTGTTGGAAATGGCCAGACAATTATCAGATGCCCACAAGCATATCAGGCACAAGAAGAAGAACTGTTGGGATTTCCTAATCTCAATAGGTCATCATTGTCTATAAGACATGATGATTTGCAAGTCACTATCATTTGAATGGGATGAGTACCCATTATATAATTTCAATCTCATCAGGACCAGGTTTGATCCCATTGGCACCTATATCCATATAATGGGAAGGCACTATGTACATGAGCCTCACATCGAGGACTATTGTATTAATTACACTGATGACTATGAGGTCAGGATCCATGACTACTACCTAATGAATCTAAAATTGGCACAAATTGATCTACTACTTTGTATACCACAAAAGGTAAAGGAGGCTGATTCCGAAGATGTCTTGGACCCTATTTACAACCAAGATAAGATATACACCAAGGAAATCCTCAATGTAGAAGTGGACAGGGACAAAAATGATGACATAAATTTCAAATCCCAACATGTCATCAAGGTAAAAAAGGCATGGATCACCCACCCATTTTAGATGGACTCAGTGCCTATGAAGCAACAATCAGCTCAACCTTTGAAAGAGAAGAAGAAGAAATGAGAAAAGGTGTTGATGCCACAATTTAAAGAATTTGTATCATTGAGGCCAAAGATGGTGTATCGACATGAACGCCCAATAGCATATGGGTCATCTACTTGGTCTAAGCATCCAAAGACCAGGATGACTGGAAGTATATCACCACCATATGCTTCTTTGTCTAGCAGTCTAGAACCACCAGGTGCACCTAAGAAGGCACCAAGGGTAAAGATATCTAGACTTAGGCCTGTTGGGGTAATTAAGGGGCATGTGTATAAGAGAAAGAGATCCTTGATACCTACCCACATGGAGACCCTTCTGGAGGAGGATGAAGAAAATGAAGAATATGAGGAGGATCAAGTCCCCCTTAACAAAAGAACCTGATCAACAAGATTCTTGAAGAAGAGATAGTTACTGAGAAGGGAGCTCAAGGAGAGCAGGTAAATCTAATGGATGCTCTAGGTGATGATGATTTTGATATTTCTAACTTTGAGAGCCTTTAAGGTTTTGAAGAAACTAAACAAAAAAAATTTGCAGAAGGGCCTTCCTCCCTCAGAGTAGCCTTTCTCATTCACTTCCATTCCAACACAATTCACAAGTCCTTTTGACAATGTAGGAGAGGAAGTTTAGCAAGAGTCTCAAGAGTCAGCTGAGGAAGCTACAGATGAGGTTAAGAAGTAGACCATTGAGTTAGAAAAGGATTCTTCTCTAGGGATCACCTCTGAAGAGGACATTGGAGCTCCAATCCCTCCATCTCAACAACAAGTTCTAGCTCCAACTCCACCTCTATAGAAAACTCCAATCCCTCCATCTCAACCACAAGTTCCAGCTCCACCTCCACCTCTATAGAAAACTCCACTTCCACCTCAATAGCAAGCACCATCCACTACTTCTCTTCCACCGCTAGTTGAAACCACTCCACTTCCACCACAACCTCCACCTACTCATACTCCCATGCCTACTCTACATCCTCCACAAATACCAATTCCTTCACCTACTCCTCCTACTCCTACGCCCCTACACAAAACCCTCTTCCATTGGTACCAACTCCCCCACTTCGTTAGACTGAGAAGGTCATCCAAGAACCTCAAGGGCCAAAAGGGGAGAGTGAAGTAATGAAGGAGGTTCCATTAGAAGAACATACAATGGGAGATGAGCAGAATACATAGGAAGAACAAGTAGCGGCTAGAGCAGAGGGGGTAATCTAGGATGAAATAAAAGAACAAGCAACAACAAGGGAGGAGATAGAAGTGGAACCCAAGCTAGAACATAGAGTTTCTCTCTAGCTCAGTCACGCCATATGAGCCAATAAGCACCTTCTCTAAACCCACCTAGTTTACAAAAGAAATACAACCAAGGGTGAGGGTATACATAGATGAGGAAGATACATATATGGTGGTGCTTGGATGAGAAATCCATTAGGTAGAATCCAATGCCCGGGCAAGGACCCTATCCTACATGATGCAGGATCAAGAGGGTAGGTGGAAGGCATAGGTAGTTGTACCCACAATGCATGTTAGCATGGCCAAGATCACTCTAGAGGATTATGTGATGGAAGAGGTGGACCTAGGAGAGATGACAAGAGAAGGAAGTAAGACTTTGGCTACACTTGGGTTGAAGCATGCACTAGGCTTCATGGATAAGGATGAGGAGAAAATAAAAGCCTTAATGGAGAAAAATGAGGCTACGAAGAAGTTCATTCTTAAAACAACAGGTCCCATTGACCCTAGTAACACTGAGGCCTCATTACAAGCTATTTTGGAAAGGAAGGGTGCTTCAGAATTATCGGCAGATATTCCACATTCTTTTATTTATGCTTGTAGAGATTGGAAAAATGATTTTGAGGATTTTTCCAAGGCTTCCCTTAGGACTATTTTGAGACCCTTTAGAGGTATTTTGAAAGGGATCACCAACTTGGTAGATCTTATGTGCGGAGAGGATGGCCTTGAGGAGAAGATCCTAAAGTGGAAAAAGGCCCTTGATGACCTAGTAATAATAAGGAAGCAACGTTTCTAGGTTCTGGTGAAAATATATGAGGGATCAGAGCTTGATAATTTTGAAGAATGGATCAGAGATATCACAGAAGCTTTGAAGGTGTATGAGAAATCCCAGAATAAGATTGATAAGAAGAGGGATGAGGCGCTACGTTGGGTGGAGGAAATGAATAAGTTTTTTGAAGGATTGGACCTAGACCTATATGATGAGGATGATGAGAAAATGATGCATCTCATTAAGGATAACATAAGTCAATACCTTGATATCTTTAGTGGAGTTAGAACAAAAGAAGATCTCCAACAAATGTTCTATCAAAAGGAGGAGATGCAGAAGATGATGTCTTGGGAAGAGGAAAAAAGAGGTTTTTCTAATGAATTAGTCACCTTCCAAGAGAAGAAATAGGAATGCCTTAAAGGTATCAAAATGGCATACTTTGAAGAAGTGCAGGAGATCGTGGATAGGCTCCACAAGGCACACCCAGAAATCCTTCTGAGTCACTTAGTGTCCAGTTTTGACTTAGCCAATTTTGTATGAAGGAAAAACATTTTTGTGGACTTAGCCAATTTTGAGATCCAAGATTTTTGGCTTTTCGACCTTCCAATATTTTCAGTCTCCGAAAGTCCAAAATTTATAAAAAAGTTTCTTCAACATTTAGCCAATTTTTTAACTTCATTTTTTTGGAGCAAGGGTCGGGATCTGAAATTTTTGGGCCAGCACTGCCAATAACTTCAGTCTTCTTTAGTTGATTTTTCAGTCAGATTGATCACTTCCATGGGCTCTTTTCTACATGATTTGAGGGCGTCTTCTAGTTGGATCCATGGAGAAGAGCTATGACAATGAGTAAAGGGAAGAACTACAAGTTTCCAAGAAGAACATGCACAAGTTCCATATTTTAATCTTGAGTTGTTTTATGCATATCATGCTCCCAAATTATAATGCACAAGGTTTAATTTCATGCTAAAGTGGTTTAAACTTGTTTTAGGGATAGTTTCTTTCATGTAAACTCTAGTTTAGATTTATTTTCAAGTTTATGTGTAGCTGAAACCCTAACTGTGAAATTGAGAGCACAACTCTATAAATTTTATGAAAATAATGTGATTATTATTGCAATATAATACATATAATTGGTGCTTCAATCATGGTGTGATTTTTCTGCTATCATTGTGAGATTGATGAATGTGTGTTTGCTCATTCTTTTATTTCAAAGAGCCAATTGATTGTATGGTGATTTTGATTTGTGATTCTTTTAGTCTAGTGTTTATCTTTGTTGCGTTGCTTTGTTGTGATGAATTAATGGAAAGATTGTTCTCCCATGCCTTAAAGATAATTTTTTCTCACGTGTGCATACATCTGTGGTGGCTTTGTGATCTAATGAATTTTGACTTATCATACATTTGCATTTATTTCCTTGATGATTGCATCTTCTTTGTTGGGATTGTGATTTATTTAGATCTTTGTTTTGTGGCTTTCCCCCATCTTCTTGGTACTTTAATTTGCAAAGAAATGTAACATTGGTTTATGTCCATTAATTTACTTTTCAACAAATTTCTTTCAAAATTATTGTTACAATGCCCTTACTTTCTTTTCAAATTAGTCACAATAAATCAATTAGATTAACATTTATTTCATTTAAAGATCCCAAAAACACCAAAAAAAGAGAAGATTGTTGTGTTTTAAGATTTTTTTTACAGTCCCTCGAAGATCAAACTAGCAAAGGCCTCCTTGTGAATAGATTCACATCTATCTTCATTTGAGCTATCTAAGTGATTGAGGCCCAACCTAGAAGGAACCTTGAGATTGATTTACATCATTCTTCCAAGAGGGGAATTTTCTCACGTAAATTCCTAATCATTGTCTTGTGTAAAAATAACTCTCAACAATACCATTTCTGGACCTCGAACAATGGAATAATCCAAATTCCAAGGGAAGAAAAAAATTTGGTGAGTCATCCCAACCGTCTGACCTGGTACTAAAGCCTCTCATGAGAAAATTAAATGAATAGGTAGAGTGATCTCCAAAGCTGGAAAAAGTAGCATGGGCCAGCATCACCTTTGGCCTTGGTACAACCCCAATAGACTCTCAACCCCAGGTGCTCCAACGCCCTCCTTGGCTACCCCATTTGGTCTACCATTTGTTGAGGAAGAAATTGAAGAAGCAAAATTAGCTACTAGAGCACCTCTCCAAATAAGGAAGAAGAAGAAGGCTAGCATGCCTTGTCCAAATAGAGACTCGAGCTAGGAACCTAAAAAAGGTAGTTGAGGTTCATGAAATCCCTTCTACTTTGTCCCCTTAAATAGACAACTCTCTAGAAGACCCCTAGGAGATCTCTTAGATAAACGTCGATGATTTCTTCTACATTGACAAACAAGGTGGCCTACATCATGTGGATGAAGTGGAGAGAATGACCAAGGAGGCAATCCTAGAGCAGGGTGCAGATATCCTCCAGGGATTGGCATAAATGGAAGAAGCGCAAAAAAGCATGCAAGATCAGGAAGAAGAGATCCAATGAAAAGAACAAGAACAAAAGATTGTAGAAGATTCTCACCTCTATGAAGAAGAAGCTGAGAAAATGGTGGAGGAAGAAAGGAGAAACATAGAAAAAGAGAAGAAAAAAGAAGAATAAAATAAAGGGCAGAGGAGCAATCATTGGCTTCTGAGGAAACTAGACCTTCAGGATCAACCGTACCCTTAGTAGTCGTGCCTCCATCCTAGACAGATAATTAAGGCACATTGCCTACAAATACAGGTGAAACAAAAACCCCTTTGAGACCACGGGAAGAGGAAGTTCACATTGAACAAACTCTTCTTTTCATGGAAAATATCCTAGAGAATAATGCAGGGGCATCAAAAGAATAAAATATATAGAATAATCCTAATGATAATGCTAAAGAAAGGGCCACAGAGGGACCACAGAAAAGACTCACAGAGAACCCCATTAGTCTAGAAATAATAATAGGTGATACCCACAACCCACCCAATTTCTATTTGAATCTCAAAGGAGGAAAAGGATAATAGAAATATTCGTCACTCTGTCACTAGCAAAAATGTTGGTCGAAGAACAAGTGGAAAAAAAGCCAAAATGGGCCCACACCCTCCACACAACTCAGAGCGGTCTAGATGGAGAAGTGGTGGAAATAGTGTAGCCCCACTGGATAATAGGAAGGAATCTAAAGTGATAGCGAAAGAATACACAATAACAGAGATTCCCTCAGGCTGAAGAGACCATCGAGAAGAGTTGGACCTCCTCAATGACACTAGTCAGGTTATTCACAAAGGGTATGAAAAAGAGTACCAGAAAAAGAAAGATCTCCAAGGTTCAGAGTTAAATCTCCAGAGGCTCTTGACTGAATTGACATCCCCCATCTCTTTTGCAATATTGGATCCCTCTACCTCTAGAACACTGCTCCCTCTAGGCAATACTGATGCACTTTGGGTAATGAAGAAGAATGTGTTAGCGGTAGATGAATGGGTTGTTGTGTATGTTAGATTAGGTGAAATACTAATCTCCCAAGAACACCTGCATGCATAACCCTGTCACATGGAAGAAGCAAAGAACAAAAGCAAGAAAAATCTATGGAGGCCAAAAAACCAGAGACATCTTATGGACATGTAAAGAGCAATTGTATTCCAAGATTATCTAAAAAGAATGTACAAAGGGTTCAACCATATAGGTGAACAATAAAACCCTAAAGCTATAAAGCAAAAAATAAAGCTAGGTTGCACATTATAATTAATAAATATATTAATTATAATGCACCTAAAAGATAGCTTAAGTAAATAGAGTAATAAATGACTTAATTAATTAAACCAAAGTGATTTAATTAATAAGCATAAAGTATGATTACTCTAACACCCCCCCTTAAGCGTAGCTCAAGAGAGAAGCTAACCTAGCATAGCTATGAAAGCAAAAATGCAAGAAAGAGCAATGGGTCCCGGCAACAAGGCCTAATCAGGTACCCAAGTACAAGAAAATAAACTAGATGAAGGAAACAAAGCCTCCAATCTAGGGAATGTCCCAAAGAAAGGAACAAGAAAGAGCATGAAGCATCTCCGAAGCATGAAGCTGCAAACACTGTCAAAAGAATACTGCTGGAACCCCCACTGAAATAGTGCATGACCAGGTAGAGAAGACAAAGTCTGAAGAGCTGATCAATCAAAGAGGTGACCTCCAAAAATAGGAATGAATGAGTGTCTATATAGTAGATGAACCATCTCACCGAAATACATAGGTGCCTAGCCACTGCATCCGCCTAGTACATAGGAACAAAAACTGAATATGTAGATCACTCAACCGAACCAAGGAAGCAATAGAGCCAACAGGTGAACCCCCCCATAATGTTGAACAGGGAGAGGGGTGACAGGAACACTGAAATGCAATGCCAGAAACATCTGCAAGAAGAAGAATCAGGAACACCAAAAGTGCAACAGAAGTACACACACAGGATAAAGGGCGGTGTCAAAGAAGAAGAATAGATCTTCTGGACACACAGCATGGGCTAATGTCATGGAAGGTACACTCACTTGACAAAGGTGGATGAGCACAAAAGGCAAAACATCATAACCCCCCATGGCACTTTATAACTGAGTGCGAGTACAAACAAACACAAGGTGTACAAGATCCCAGATATGCAAAAGTAGGCACTTTATCTCAGTGCGTTTATAGAAAAAAGAATGCAACAGTGGAGATATATACAATACTCAAAAGAAGAATAGTGAGAACAGAAGCAGAAGTCATCCCAAGAATGGAGATCCGTGGACCTGTAAAAGCCAAGTAGTCCATCCAAGTGTAGAAAAGCAAAACTCAATGGAGGAAGAACCTGGTATAGAATCTGGAAATAAGACTTTTGAAACTGAAAAGTACACTGAACAAGCTTTCCGAAAATATCAAGTTTGCTGAAAACTGAGCCCGGATGTGAGAGATATAGTGTCCGGAATGCAAAAAGTACCCGTGACTTTGACTGGCAGAAAACCCCTACAAACGACAAAATCAAACAACCAAACTGAAAAAAAATAGAATGGTCTCGGAACCAGCTTTCTTTCGATATCTTGTTTGGCAAAAAACGCCATCGTATGCTCAAGTTACGGCAAAAACAGTGACAGGTGCTATGGCAGGCACCTAAAAAAGAAAACCTCTGAATTCAACAGCCTGGTGCAAAAAATGGAAGAAGAATCTGGAAAAAAGCTCTGTATAAAATGACCATCTTGGAATCATCTTTCCGATGATGTCTCGTTCGCCCACTAACTCCTCCGTATGAGCAAGTTATGCCAAAAAAAGCATCAGGTGCTCCAGGAAGGCAAAAAAGTAGTCCTACCTTCGAAGGCATGGTATGAAAAATGAGGCAAAAAACTCAAAAAAAACCTCCATAATTGCGTTCGTCTCGAAAAGAGCTTTTTAATGATATAAAAAACTACCAAATACGCCTCCAGATGAAGAAGTTATGGCCCTGGAGGCCGAGCTTGCACATACGGGCTTAAAAAACAAGCCATGCAAAAACATTTGCCAACATCATCAATTAGCGAGCCTAAAGTCGACGGCCAAATGGCCGTCACGGCTCAAAAGGCACCAGGGGCTTGGGTTCGGTCGCCCATGTGACCGCGGGCTGGCGGAGCTGGGCGGTGGGGGCCAGCGGAGTGGCCAGAGGGCGGCGATCTCGGCAGGCGGCGGGCCGCAGACTGGGCGGCGCTGTCAGCGCCGCTGAGGGCGGCGGACTGGGCGGTGGCCGCTATCAGGGGCTGGCGGTGGCCGGTGGCCGGGGGTGGGTGGCGCCTGGGTGGCCACCGGGCGGTGCCTGGGTGGCCGCTCAGCGGCCAAAATATATATATATTTTTTAAGATCGCTGACTGTACCCGCCTCAGAGTGCGTGCCAGGGCCGTACGGCTCTGGTATGCAAAAAAAATTTGCCTCAGATGGCAAAGATGTCCAAAATGGACAAATTTTATATGGATTTAGGGGTTCTTGGGCCTTCCGGACACAATGGTGGTGTCCATTTTTGCCCAAGGTGAGCCAAATTTCAGCTCCCCCCCAGATCCACAAAAAAACTTCTGAAACCCTTGAAAACCTCCTGCTTCTGAAACACTTCAACAAAACATGAACAGCGAGCAGCAAGATGGCTCTGATACCATGTTAGATTAGGTGAAATACTAATCTCCCAAGAACACCTGCATGCATAACCCTGTCACATGGAAGAAGCAAAGAACAAAAGCAAGAAAAATCTATGGAGGCCAAAAAACCAGAGACATCTTATGGACATGTAAAGAGCAATTGTATTCCAAGATTATCTAAAAAGAATGTACAAAGGGTTCAACCATATAGGTGAACAATAAAACCCTAAAGCTATAAAGCAAAAAATAAAGCTAGGTTGCACATTATAATTAATAAATATATTAATTATAATGCTCCTAAAAGATAGCTTAAGTAAATAGAGTAATAAATGACTTAATTAATTAAACCAAAGTGATTTAATTAATAAGCATAAAGTATGATTACTCTAACAGTGTAGTTGGAGGTGATAAGGAGCTTTTTATCTAAATACCTTCTAGACCTGTACATATTCCATGAGGTTGTCAGACAAATTGATAGGTTCGTCTCAACATGGCAGGCTGAGGCCAAAAACTATGAAGATTGGAAGGACCGCCTTGGGGAAGTCTTGAGCCTAGGAGAAGATAATTTGGCCAAAAAAAATAATTTAGCGATTGAAATTTATCAGTTCCCGAAGACCCAGTACACCAAACTTGCCTTTAGGATCAAGATAAGCAAGAAACTGTTAAAGGTCTTAGATACTCATATTGCCAAGGTCTAGAATCCCATGGACCAATTTATTGTATTTGTTTGGGAGGTTACATCGTCAAATACCATATGCCCAGGCATATGCACTCCCATTGATTCTTTATTAGTTAAATTTGATGATTTTTCTGATGCACAATTCTAGTACCTGGGATATTTTGATGGCTTGGTTATGGGAAGGATCTCCTAGCTGATATTGAAAGCCCATGATGCCACCAGATTCTCCTTTGAAATGAAGACTAAGGTCAAGGAGGCAAAAGATTATCTTGAGGAGGCCACAAGCTGCATGGGTTGTCTAAAGGAGGTAGATGAGGAAGGCATAACCAAAATACTAGAGGCCTTCAAGAAATTTCTAGATAGTAATTTCTTTAGGTTTCGAGACTTTTCTCCCTGCGAACCATATTCTCACATTCATTATTCATTGAGCGCGGTCTCCCAGAGTCCAGAATTATGAACTTCATTTTTTATATTCTTTATGGTGGTTCGTGTTGATGGTTTTCACAAAGCTGACCAATTGTTGTCTTAGATTTTTTTTGTTAGAAGCATTCAGTCAGAGATTGAGAAATTACAGTATGACCTGAAAGTGACAGCAAAAAGGTAGAAGACTGTAGATGTCATCCTAGTTCCCAAGGCACTGATCAAACATTTAATATCTGACGTACATGGAGAATACTTGGAGACATGGAGCGACCACTGCATTTATGTAGTGTATTTCTCAAGGCACCTGTAATGCACATTCATATCCACACACACGATGGTGTCTCCTTGATAATTGTTCCCCCAAATTTATCTTTCTTCCTTTCCTCCCCTCTCTCTTTTATGTCTCTTTCAATTGTTGTAACATAATGATGTGATTCTAACAGCATAGGTAGTACCAGTTGTCAATAAATTGTATTTAATGTTAATAGATAGGCTATATAGGTTATAAATTTTGATGTAGATAGCAGGTTTTATCTATAAATAACAAGTTTGACACTATTCCAAGGCTTTGTAAAATTAATGATTTTGTTGTCCATAGTGATTGTTGCATTTTTTCTCATAGTTTAGCTGCTCCATTAACTCTAGTAGATTAATGCTCCCTTAGAGCCATGGGCTTACCAACCAGTGATGTTGGCTCTTAAAGTTAATGAAGGAATAAAAGATTGATCTCGGTGCAACACTTTTTTGTCTTTGATTCTAGACTTGGCAAATATCTTTCATGTTGTATCTCTATGCCCTTTGCTCAAGCTCTTTGGTAGTTAAATGAAATATTTTTCTTTAATTTCTTATGTATTCCTTGATTGATGATCATGCATATATTTAGCATGGTTATTGGTTCTATATTTTGAGCATTGTTGATGTTTGGAAGTTTATAACATGACTATAGGTAGGTGTTTATTCTAACTCTAGTCTATCTTCTTTTTTTTGTTGAACTAATGACTTCTTGCAGGAAACCTTGTACATGTTCTAATTCTCTAATGTTTGATGAGTGTAAAACCAGCAGGCCCCTTTATCATAAACCAGTCACTTTCCCAACTAAAGCATCGTTGCACCATCATGACTTGACTACTAGGTGCTTGGAGGCTAGGAGAGCTCTCTCTCTGGTAAACCTCTTCAAGTGAATTTGGTCGATACCCCATTACCTAGTGACAACTCTCACATAGTTGGCAAGGTTGTCACAAAGTCCTAAAAAAAAGTGCTTTCACTAACATTTCTTCCCTGATATCCTCTGTATTATGGAAAGCCTTCTAAGGATATGAACCCATTGATTTCACAAGCTAATGTTGTTCATGGTGGTACCTTTTTCCAATCACTTGTATCCCTTATAGATGAAAATGAAGAGAAGTTTATTCTTGCATGGCTTTATAGAGGAGAAGATGAAGATAGAGAAGTAAAACATTGTGAGATTTCTCTTGAAATATATGGTAAAGGATATGAAGTAAAGCATTGTGAGATTTCTCTTGAAAGATATGGTAAAGGGTATGAACTAATACAAAACATGGGTTATAAAGGAAAAGGTCCTATAGGGAAAAATGAGAAAGGCTTAATTGAACCAATTCATGTGGAATTCAGAAGCTCTAAGGATAATACTAGTCTAGGCTTCAAAACAACAAGATTCCATCCCATAGAAGATAGAATGCACCTAACTTTGATGAGGTACCTATATTTGATGATGATGGTTTTGAGGAAGAATATGTCTTTCCTTACACTCCTATCCCTCCTGATATTTTACAGAATCCACAAGTGAATATAGTTGAACAAGGTCCTGATAATGAAATCTTAGAACAACAGATCAATTTTGTAGCTGAAAACTTGAATATTCAAGCACAAGCATCTACATCACAAGCACAACTTGATTTAGAAGAAGGATACCAAGATACAGAAGAAGATAACATGACTCTAGCTAAATTTTTAAACAGGTCTAATGACAACCAAACAAACTCACATGAGTATGAATTCCTTTCTGAACCTAAAATAGTGGAAGGAGAGAGACATCCTAACTGGGGGTGGCTAGTGAACATTACCCATGTTTTAAATATGCCTCATTCTGCTACTATGAGCTCCATTGAATATTAATGAGATTCACTATCTAAAGAAAGAATTGACAAGGGTATAGATTTTGTACACAAATATGTAGTTTGGTTGGAAATAGGTGAAAGGCCTGGTGCTAGATCTGATGAGTTAGGCTCTCAAAATGTTAACGTGGACTCCAATAATGAATTAGGACTCTTTACAGTCTAAATACACTTTCACAAGGTAGTATTCTAGAACTCAACTTGTTAGTCCAATATTACGTTGAAAATACCATGAATTCCCTTGAGTCCATTGAATCTTTATCCCTCATACATCCTAAGCTTATTGACTAGACTAGATACATGACCAATCCATGGGTATCCCCACTTTTTCTAATGACTATGCCTTAGTCTATTATCTCAACATTGTTTAACCTATTACCTCAGCTTCCATCAATGAACCTAGCGTGAATAGGACATAATAAAATATCAAGTATCTTAGTCTCAAAAATAAAATGAATGGTGGAAAAAACTACATTGTGGCGATATCAAAACTAAAAATAGTAAAAAGAAAATATGTATCTGATGGTGAAAACCTCCTTGAGGCACCTAAAGATAAGATACTTGATGTTTTTCCAAGTCAACTTTAGGAATGGTCATCGGTGCTTATTGAACCAACACAACCTATAAATCTAGGAGAAAAATAGAATCTACACATAATACATGTAGCTCAATCATTATCTAAAGAGGAAAAGAAAGAAATTATTGAGCTCTTAAAATAGAAGGATATCAAATTTGCATGGACTTATTCTGATCTTATAATGCATCACCTCTCTATTTCTCCAGAAGTCAAACCTATAAAATAGAAATTGGGAAAAATGCATCCTCATGTTGCATTACTTTCAAAGCTTAGTTGGAAAAGTTGCTAAAAGTAGGATTCATCTGAGTAATTAACTATGGAGAATGGATATCAAATATTGTGCCTATTTCTAAACTAGACAAATCAATTTGTATACACACAGAGTTCAGAGACTTGAACAAAGTGTGTCCTAAAGATGGCTTCCCACTTCCTAACATTGATATGATAGTAGACATGACCATTGGATATGATATTTATTCTTGATGGATGGCTTTTCAAGCTATAATCAAATAAAAATTGCACCTAAGGATCAAGAGAAGACAACTTTCACATGTGCTTTGGAAATATTTTGTTGGAATGTTATGCCCTTTGGTCTAAAGAATGTAGGAGCTATCTATCAACATGCCATGATGATAATATTCCATAACATGATGCATAAAAACACAAAATATTATGTAGATGATACCTTGGCAAAGTCTATGAAAATATCAACACATCTAGCAGACTTGGGTTTAATTGTAGATAGAATAGAACAATTCAAGCTTAGATTAAATCCTAAGAAATTTCCATTCAGTGTTACATATGGAAAACTCTTAGGGTACATTTTTTAAGCTAAAGGAATTGAAGTTGATCCAGGAAAAGTAAAGGCTATAATGGAAATGGAATCTCCAAAGAACATAAGTCAAATGAGGGGAATATAGGGAATATTACAAAAAATCAGAGGGTTTATTTCTCATCTGGGAGATAAAGCTCAATCATTCACTAAAACACTACACAAAGGAGTCACCTACAAATGGAATGAAGAATGTGATAAGAATTTGAAATAGATAAAATAATATCTTGCAAATCCACCCTTTATTATGCCTCCTATTCAATACAAGCATTAATACTTTATATATCAGCTACAACTACATCACTGGGGGCACTTTTGGCTCAACATGATGACAAAAAAAGAGAGAAAGAACTATATATTACATCAGTAGAACATTGGTGTCATATGAAATGAACTACACTATTATTGAAAAGGCCTACTTGGCTGTGGTATTTTCTTCATAGAAATTAAGACACTATATGCTTGCACATCCCATCAAACTAGTTACTAAGATTGATCCTCAAAAATATCTTTTGAGCAAAGCAACATTAACAGGACAATTGGCTAAATGGGTTATGATCCTCAATGAGTTTGATATTGAGTATGTGGATCAAAAGGCTATAAAAGGGCAAGTGATTGTTGATCAACTAGCTGATGCACCTCTTCAAGATGACCAATATTTGAAAATTGAATTTCCAGATGAATCTATCATGCATCTTACACAATAGTCATGGAAAATGTTCTTTGATGGATATTTTACTCAACAAGGCTCTAGTGTTGGATTTATCTTTATCACACCTTAAAGATATTCACTTCCAAAGGCATACAAGATATTATTTCCTTGTACTAATAATGTTGCCGAATATGAAGCTTTTGTAAATGGAATGAAAATAGTTATTGAATAGAAGGTTGTTGAGATACATATATATGGTCACTCCTAACTTGCAATCAACCAAATCAATGATGTTTATCAAAACTGGGATGAAAAGATGATGCCCTATATGAGAATGGTTATTGATCTTAAAAAGTACTTTATCTTTAATACTTTTCAATAGATTCCTAGATTACAAAACAAAGCAACTGATGTTATGGCTACACTTGCATCCATGTTACAACTACAAGAAAATGAGGTCCACTATGAGTTCCTAGTGGAAGCATTACTTTATTCTACCTATGACTCACCCGATTCCCAAATGATTTTTTCTATCCTTGGAGATGACTCATCTCAATATATACATGTATAATCATAATTACATGACCAAATTATCCATGATAACCATACTAAAAATGAGAAATGACACCTTATATGTAATGTCTCACGTTATGTCATCATAGCGAATGACTTTTACAGATGAGGATTAGATGGTACTTTACTAGAACACAAAGAGTATTAGTGTGCACTAATGGAAGTTAATGAAGGCATATGTGGATCTCACTCTAATGGTCTAACTCTAGCACATAAACAAATAAGGGCCAGCTACTATTGGTCAAACATGGAGAAAGAAGCTACTAGATTTGCTAAGTCTTGTAAGAAATTCCATCTTCATGGAAACCTAATACATGCTCCAGCTAGGGAGCTCATACCATTTATCACTCATTGGCCATTTCAACAGTGGGTGTTTGATCTCACCAGCTAGATGTATCCTTTATCATCTAATGGTCATAATTTTTTTTTCACAACCACATAGTATTTCACAAAGTGGGTCGAATCTATTTCGCTCATTTAAGAAAATGGAAAACAAGTGGCTATGTTTTTTCTAAACTAAATCATCTGTAGATATGAGATACCCTCCTCAATTGTGACAAACAATGGAGGTTAATTTAAAAACAAATATAAGGATGAGCTCTATGCTAAGTTCAAAATCTACCATCACTATTCCTCAATTTACTACCCTCAAGGTAATGGACAAGATGAGGCTTCAAACAAAACTATACTAAAATATCTTGCACAAAATAGTAAACAAATTAGGAAGGGACATGCACCTTTAGCTTAATCCAGATTTATGGGCTTATATAAAAAGTATCAAAACACCTACTAGGGCTACTCCTTTTACTTTTGTGTATGGGGCAGAAGCAGTTCTACCTATTCAAATAGAAATCCCCTCTCTACGAGTTTCCTCGTGAGGTCTTGTAACAAACAAAGACTACAAATATCTAGATTACAAGAACTTGAGTTGTTGGATGAACGTTGGCAAGTGGAATTTGATCATCTTAGAACTTACCAAAAGAGAATATCTAAATGATACAATAAGAAAGTTTGACATAGATAATTTTAGGTTGGTGACCTTGTTTTGAGAGAAAATCTAAAAAATTAGCAAAATCATGAATAGAAAGGTAAATTTGAACCCAACTAGTTGGGTCCCTATATCATTAATATACTATTTGGCTCTATTGCCTATCAACTCTCAACAACAGAAGGAGAACAACTCCTTGATCCTATCAACACCATACATTTGAAGAAATTCTACAGTTAGCACTCTCTGATCTAGCAACCTCTATAGTTGAAAAAGTCTTGAAAAAAATCTAAAAATTGCAAAAAATCCTATAAAAAAATGATGATCCTGGTGAAAACCCAGTAAATAGGTGCCTTGATGAATCGAAAAAAATTAAAAAATCTCAAAAATACAAAAAAAAATTTAAAAAAATGAAAAAGAAGAAAAAAGTGCCTAGATGAAAACCTGGTAAATAGGCATCTTGGTAGAAAAAATAGAATCTCTACCAAGTGTTGAAAACTTGAACTTGGTACATAGGTGCCTCTTGTACTTTAGCACTCCATCTATCAACACATTTCTTTTGCATTTTCTTCTTGCTTAAGATTTAGTTTGTGCATATCTTTCAGTTACTTTCACGATACCTTTGGTTCTTCCTAGAACCTTCATCACTTGAAACCAATCAATGTCTTAGTCTTAGGGAAATTGAACCATAATAGGGGGTAATGTCCTAGCTATTCAGCCAAGTCATCCTTATGTTAGTTAATAATTTTCCAATTCGAGTCAGTTTCCTACCTCCTAACCACTGAAGGTTTTTTGCCACTAACATCCTAAACACACAAGACAACACATACAATAAACTATGAAATAAGAATAATCATTGAAATTGTTTGAGCTATGCTGAAATCTTATTTGTATTTTGTCTATTAACATTATTTTTTCGCTTATTATTTATTCCTTGTGAGAAACTCAAGGATGTCTATCTTGACTAAGAGAAGGGAGGGCTAAGGGCATAATATTTTTCTTTGTTTTCTGCTTGTGGGTATGGTTCCAATGATCTAGAAATGCCAAATAAATTGGGTGTCTATGGTAAGAGCCTCCATCATGATTAGAATGTAGTATATACCTCAAACCTTTTTATTTGTACGCTACAAAGAGGTTGGAGCTTCTCCTTGTCTATTGTTGAATGATTTCTTATTACTATTACAATATGAATATCTACCCAAGGATGCAAACATACGAGTCATTGTGGGTATACAATGCTAAAATATGTACTAGGTTATGAACGATAAAGGTCATTACAGATAGAACAATCACTATTTCATAGGAAAAGAAGAATCTCTATCGTGTTTTGTGTCTTTGAATGCAAGAGACATTCAGGTCATCTTGGTACTTTATGCCTTGGTGTTTATGATTTTCTTGCAATATCAAAAGGAACTCATATTCAAGTCATCCCAACTCTTTATGCATTGGTGCTTATGTCTAATTCTAACATGAAATTTGATTGTCATATTCATATCCTCGTGGTAGTCTTTCCGATGAGGGTTTTATTAGCATTCCATGTCCCAAACGTTGGGTAATAAAAAAAGATCATCTCAAAATCAGTGAATAAAGTCCTAGGTTGCATTCATGTTAGATTTGCATTTTAAGTGTTTTCAACATGATAACGTTGCTTTTTAATTGTATAAATCTTATGAGAGTTGGGGCCTATATTGAAATTCATGTTGACATTCTCATTATTTTCTCACAAGTGGTTGACTGGAGACTTTATATTCTCTAACATGATCAAGTACTTGTATATTGACATGACATTTCCTATATGAGATGTTAACCTTTTGACCCCATTTATATCAATTTGACCAAATTTTAAAAGTGCTCCAATTTCGATGAAAATTATACCCTTAATTTGAAAGTCTTGATTCCATTTTCGGGTTCAAAATCAAAATTTGACATAATCTAACTTGCCAAATTCTCAAAACAAATTTATGGTCAAACATAGTTGACCAATTGTTCAATCACTCATCACAATGTGAAATGAACCCAAAATTAATTATAATCTTATCTCAATCCAATCTATGTGCTCAAAATTTTTGGTTAACTATGACCAACTCATGGTCAAACTTAGTCAACATGGCCCCAAACAAGTGCATAATGCATTCCTAAACATACGTAACTCAATCAACATCAGATCAAAACTTTTCTACATCATTTCTAATCAAAATAAAGTGATTTTTATCAATCGAATTGCCTGGAATCACTATGTTACCTCACCATATTTTGATTTCAGTCCCAAGGGAGCATGATCAATGCATCATTATTTCAACATCATTGCAAAGATCAATCTTTGAATCGAGAAAATCTTTCAAAATATTCTTCACCAATCAAATCTAATCAAACAAGACCTCATTTCTAGGGGCATCTCAAATTCATCATAATCCATATGAAGTTGAGGCTCTTCAATTCTTCTGAAAGAGTAATTTCATCACTTCATATCAAATCACTCAGAAAGACATCTAATTTTTTGAAACCAAATCTCTAGGGGCATGTCAAGTTCATCAAGACCCATATCAATCTGACATCATCTTCTTGATCATCAATTCTCTAGGGGCATATCAGGTTCATCTAGACTCATATCAATTTGATATCATCTTCTTAATCTGGTAATTGGCTTCATCAGGACCCATATCAAATCAATTATCTCAATCAGTCTCTTAATAATAATTAGTTTCATCACACCACATCAAGTTGGTTATTCATTCAAACCAAACCTATGGTTTAAGAGTTTTTATAACATTGATCAATTTCATCAAAATCCATATCAAATTGGTTATTTGTCACTATCATCAGATAGACATTCAATTTCATCGCTCTATATCAAACTGAATATTCTAAATTTTTTCATCAATCGATTCTAGTTCAATCAAGTTCAAAATTCATATCTTTTGAATTATCACTTCATATCAAACTATTCTATGCTTTGATATCACATGTTCTTTGAATCAATGTGCTACTCACACATCAATCCAAAGAGGGACAAATGTAATCACCCAAAATTGGTCTTCCAAAGTATGGGCCCCTAATCTCAATTATTGATCATAATCATAAAATTCCTAATCCAAAAAGGAAATTCAATTCTATCATTAAATATAATCTAATCATTAAAGATGAAAAATCATTTAAATTAATTAATTCATAAATATCAACCTTATTTGGCAATTAAAAGAAAATAAATCAATTAATTTAATTTAATGTCCTAGCACATTAATTAAATTGAACTCATTTTTCTATTTACACATAAAAAGGGAATTAATTTGAATTAAATTGAATAAAAATGCAAAATTGAGATAAATCTCCAAAATTGATAAAAATAAGGAAGAAATTGATAAAAAGAAGAAATAATGCAAAACTGAGATAAAGGTGGAGTTGCATAAATCAAAAAAGGGGAAAAATGTTAACTTGAGCATCAAGCAGTTTTAACTCCTAATCAGACTCAAAAAGTAGTCAATCAACTCAGCTTGCATTCCTTAAACCCAACTTTGGGAAAATCTGGATCATTCATCCCAAATCAATCTTGACTGTCAATTTTATCAGTGTTCCTATAAAAGAAAGGTTCCTCCTCTCATTCAATATGTGCAATTTGGAGTAAAGACATTTTGTTGAAGTTATTATGCATCAATTCAAGGGTTTACATATTCTTATTATTTAGTTGTTATTTGCATATCCTATTTAGCTTTAAATCATGTTTCTTTATAGAATATAAGTTAATTCAATTATCTTATTTACATCAGGAAATTCAAAAGAATAGATTAATATGCATTTTATTTAAATCCTTCATTTCAATTGTTGTCTATAGTCACTGATATGCTTGGAAAATCTGAGAGCACCATACTCACATTGAATAGAAGGCAATAGGTCAATTTGTATGATTTTTCAATATGTTTACTTATCTAATTATTGATCACCTAACCATACATGCAAGGATCTATTGAGTGTTTGTGACTGCATATTGCAAGTAAAAATTTCACACACATAGAACATACCCAAAAAGTAGTGTTCTCAATGGTAATGTACCCTAAAACATATCTCCTACCACTATTATATACCTAATGGGTAATATACCTAATGGTAATGTACATGAAGTAAATGTACCCTTCGGCATCCTTTGGTCATGATAGTAATCTCTGATTAGGTAAATAGGTTATGGGCCTGATATATACTTGTATTACTTATTTATATCCTCCTCAAGATCTTTGAATATCCCAAGTAATAAAGTAAATTGTATATCAACATAGAACGTATGCAAAACACATAAATGGATTACTACCAATTTGAGACTTAGTATTCTCATATTATTGTTAGGAATAGTCCCAAGAGATAACTAAGAAGGGGGGGGGGTGAATCAGTTATCTCCAAGATTAAATTCTTTAACCAATTAATTATACAACAATATTAACCATAAACACAAAATGAGAACACTTAACACAACATGACAATTTTGGTTACGGGGAAACCCAAATAGGTAAAAACCCCGGTGGGAATTGACACCCACTAATAATCTACACTAGTGTATTATGATCCATGTTAGAAGACCTTACAACCCTATTAGGAGTTGATCTTTACAATGCATTTAGTACAATGACCTGGTCAAGGGTTGGACCTTGTTAGGAGTCTTTTACAATTAACCCTATTAGGGGTGAGGATGCACTATCTGAGAGCTCACTGCTCAAAGGGGTGAAGGCTGTAACCTTTTGTTTAACAGATACACACTATATTTGGATCTTGGTGAACTATGCATAGACCTACTACCTGGATTAGTTCTAATGAATAGCATATACTCTTTACTTGGTCACATAGACCTTCTGATGATGGCTCAACACTTTACACTCTCTACTCTTCTCTTTACATATCTCTTTGAACCATACTTAGCAATCACAAATGACTACCTATAAATATCTTTCCTCTAAATGATATAATCAAGTTGGACTATTAGAACCATCTTGAAATCATATTAGAGAAACAATACAACTCTCCAATAACACCTCAGTCAACTCTACTAAGCACACAACATAAATTAAGATCTCTCAACTCCATATGAGTAGACGCGACTCTTCCACTATCAGCTCTAGAAATTTAACTGATACTTTCTCCTCATGTTGAATTATGTCATGCGCTCTTAATAGAATCTTCTTAACTCTTCTCTTAATACAAATCCAAGCACACATATCAAGATGATAGGTGCAACTACCGTAATCATATAAACTCTGTCGGCTCTTCCAAATAAACTTAGGAAACTGTGACTGTCAACTGGAGACTTCATAACTCAGCTTGTATTGCATATCTAGCTCTATGTTCATGAACTTAACATCATATATATGTCGACAATATAAGTATAAAATCACAAGGCTCTACTACAACCGTACATCCAATCACATACAGAACTATTCCTAGGACCTACCAGGAGTACTCACTGATATACATAATTGTATTATTGTATTTACTCATAATCAACCTCTGCGTCTATGATATCATGCTGATAACATATCCATGAAACATATGCTAAATTCTCTCTTCATTAGGCTTCCACACATGTTTCTTACCATATGTTGTCATCAATGATAATCATATAGTCAGCAATCTGGCTTGCTAGCAAATCTTCAACAATCTCCCCCTTTGGCATTGATGGCAACATATGGAATGAAAAAAACCACCAATCCAAATGATCAATTCTTTTATAACATTCTCCATTTCCTCAACAAAAACTCCCCCAAGGAAGTATCCTCCAACTACTTCAATATTCTCCATTTCCTCAATAGTACTACTTCCTATTACTGTGTTTTTTACTCCCCATTTCTACTTGTTTTTTATTACTATATATTCCTTCTTTTTATGTTTTTCATGACTGTATATTACTCCCCCTTTGACATCAATGGAAAAGGGCACCAAAAATATCAAGCACTAATACTACTCCTGAGGTAGAGTACTCAACCTTTCATTAGTCACTGAGGACTGATGCACTCTTGTTATCTTTAATCAGATTCAGGGAATGGAATTACTCCTAGCTTCTCCTTGAGATACTCAAAATTATCCTTAGGTAAAGGCTTTGTGAATATGTCTGCTAGCTGATCTTTTGTACTCACATAATCCACCATTACTTCTTTCTCTACTACTTTCTCTCTTAGGAAGTGATACTTTATCTCAATATGTTTTGTGTTTGCATGCATCGCAGGGTTCTTTGACATATTGATATTTCTAGTGTTATCATGGTGAATAACAATAGGGTAGTCAATCTGACTACCAAAATCTTTTATCATTTTCTTGATCCACACAATTGTGGAACAATTCAATGCTATTGCAACATATTCTACTTTTGTTGTTGATTGAGAGATACAATTTTGCTTTTTAATTGTCCAAGTAACAAATCTATCTCCAAGGAATACAGCTCCTCTAGAGCTACTCTTTCTATCATCCACGCATCCTGCCCAATCTGCATCTATATATACATGAAGCTTTACATTTTCTGAATTAGGATACCATAAACCATAGTCTAAGGTTCCATTCAAGTATCTGAATATTCTTTTTACTACCATGAGATGACTTTTCTTAGGTTCTGCTGCAAATCTCCCAACAATACCAACTGCATTGGAAATGTCTAGTCTAGTTTGAGTAAGATATATAAGTTTTCCAATCATAGACTTATAAAAGGTTATGTCTACTACTGGTGAATTATCTTCTTTTGAAAGCTTTCATCCTGTTATCATAGGGGTACTTACTGGTTTGCAATCATCCATCTTGAATGTCTTTAAGATCTCTTTCACATACTTAGTTTGATTTATGAATATACCTTTGTCTGTTTGTTGCACATTCAATCCCAAAAAGCACTTGATAAGACCAATCATGCTCATTTCAAATTCGCTCTCCATCTCCTTAGAAAATTTTGCACTAAGCTTATCATTGTCACCAAATATAATATCATCAACAAATATAGCAACTAACAATAGTCCATCAGATGTCTCTCTTATGAATAAGTTGCAATTTGTTGCTCCCTTTTTGAATCCAATCTTAGTCAAATAACCATCAAGTCTTTCATACCATTCTTTAGGGGGTTTCTTGAGTCCATAGAGGGCTTTCTTCAATCTGCATACCATATCAGGTTTGTTTAATAATGTGAATCCTTTTGGCTGCTCAATGTATACTTCTTCCTTCAATTCTTCAATCAAGAATGCTAACTTAACATCCATCTGGTAAACCTTAAATTTTTTGTATGTAGCATAGGCTAAAAAAAACTTTATGGTTTTCAATCTGCTTACTAGGGAAAATGTATCAGAGTAATCAATTCCTTCTCTTTGTGCATACCCTTTATATGATAATCTAGCTTTGTTTCTTACTACTATACCATCTTCATTCATCTTATTTTTGAATATGCACATGGTTCTTATTACATTTTTATCACTAGGTCTAGGGACCAATTCCCATGTATCATTCTTAATTATCTGATCTAGTTCTTCTTTCATTTATTCATTCCAATCTGAGTCTTTGCATGTATCTTCTACACTTACTGGTTCAATCTGTGACAGTAAACATACCTCTTCATTTGTTGTGGAACTTTTTGCTTTTGATCTTGTCATGACTTTACTGCTCTAATCTCCAATGATGTCTCCCTTTGAATGATATCTAGATGTGAATTTTTTAATATTAGGTGAGACTCTCTCATCTACCTTTTGAGTTTCTTCTTCGCTTGTTTCAAGGTCATTGAATAGAACATCAATGATGTCAAACATTTCTTCAACAACTGCTTCACTACTAGTAGGTCTAGGTTATTCTTCAATCATAGGTGCATAATCATGATATCTTTCTTGAATCATAAACTTTTCATCAATCCTTACATGAGCACTTTCAATGATTTTCTTTAATCTTAAATTAAAACATCTATAAGCTTTGCTTTTAGTAACCAAGAAAAATACCTTCATCACTTCTTGCATCAAACTTGCCAATGGCTTCATCTCTCTTAATGTAGCACTTGCTTCCAAATATTATGAATTATTTCACTATAGGTACATTACCAAACCATAGCTCATAAGGTGTCTTATTTGTGCCTGGCCTCAATTGAATTCTATTGATTATGTAGACTGTAGTATTAACCGCATCTCTCCAATAGGTGTGTGCCACCTTTCCTTCAATCATGATAGTGCGCATTGTGTCAAGAATGATCCTATTCCTTCTTTCTGCTATCCCATTCTACTGAGGATTTCTAGGTTCACTTAAATATCTCTTTATCCCATGCTCTTTGCAGTACTCATAAAATTTGTCAGAGATGAATTCTCCTCCTCTATCTGACCTTAGACACTTTATCTTTAGTCCATTCTCATTTTCAACCTTAGCTTTGAATATTTTAAACTTCTCAAATGCTTCAAGCTTGTCTTTTAAGAACACAACCCACATCATTCTAGAATACTCATCAACAAATAGAATAAAGTACCTTTCACCATAGTATGATCTTGTTTGAGTTGGTCCACATAAGTCTATATGTATTAGATCTAACTTGTTTTCTGCTGAATTTCTCTTGTTTTTGAATGAATTCCTCACATGTTTTCCCATCACACATTCCCTGCATATTATATCAACTGGTTTTTCTATGCATGGAAGATCTTTTACTACCTTTATATTTCTTATATTTACTATGTTATCAAAATTAATATGACATAATCTCTTGTGCCATAGCCAACTGTCATCTACTTTAGCAACAAAACAACTTGCTTCTAGATTAAGCTAAAAAATATTACCTTTAGTCTTTGATCCTGATGCAATCATTTCTCCTTCCTTGTTGTTAATGATGCACTTGTTGTCTTTGAACTCCAATCGGTAACCTTTGTCAAGAAACTGTCTAACACTGAGTAGGTTATGTTGTAAACCATCAACATATAGAACATCATCAGTGTTTTTCTTTCCATCCAAGGTGATGGCTCCTCTACCAATGATAGGTTTAGGTGTGTTATCTCCAAATCTAACCATGCCTCCTTTGTATCTATCCAAATGAACAAATCTATCTTTGTCTCCTGTCATGTGATGTGAGCAACCACTGTCAATGATCTAATTTGTTCTGATGTCTGCTTGTGAAATCAGTGCTAACTCTTGTGTATTATTTTCAAATTCAAGAGCAATGAATCCAATTTCCTCTTTTTCTTATTCTTCATCTAATACTCCATCTCTCATATAGTAACATTCCTTTGTGTACTTAGGTTTGTAGTTATTTTTGAGCTTCTTAACTCTTGTAGGACACTTAGATGTAAAGTGACCAATCTTATTGCATGAAAAGCACTTGAATGACAATTGACCTTCATATTTTCCTTTTCCTTTCTTTTCTCTTTTAGCAATCATAGCAATGAAATCATCTAGATCTCTATCATCATCTTCATCATCAAAATTACCAGAGGTGTTCAAATATTTCTTACCATGGACTGAAGCTTTGAATGTTGTTTCACTTGCAGGCTCTATCTTCAATCTTGATATCTCAAAGGCAGAAAGCTTTCTGATCAAGGTTTCTCTTTTGAATTCTATTGTGGACTGCATAGTTTCATCTAGGATGCATATCTTGTTGTCATATTTTGGTGTCAAGGTAGTCATCAGTTTGTCCATTATGTCCTCTTCTAAGATCTCTCCACCATTATTTTTGATTCCAGCAACTGCTTCATTAATCCTTTGAATGTAGGCTCTGACATTCTCATCAGGTAACATTTCTAATGTATTGTATCCTTTCTTCCATGTCTTTCTGCGTGCATTCTTGGCTTGAATGTCTCCTCCAAACATGTCTTCTAGATACTTCCATATCTTGTAGGCTTTATCAATCTTCTTGATTTTTGAAAACTCACTGTCAAATAGGGCACTAATAAGGGCTTCCTTTGCAATAGCATTTGAAGTGAACATTTCCTTTTGCTTCAAAGTTGCATCATCTTTTGCAAGATCTACTACAGAGGGAATCTAAACATCTTTGGTAGCTAATTCAAAAATCTCAAAGGCAATGCACTATAGATGTGTCATCATTTTGTTTTTCCAGTCTAGATAGTTCTCTCCATCAAACTGATGTGGGGGCATCCAAGGTTGAGGCAGGGGCATTCTTTGTCCTCAATGAAACTGCATAGGGTGTTTGTATTTTGTCCAGTGTTACTCGGTTGTAGCCTTGATCGATGACTTTGGTCATTGAAGGAAGCTCGATCGCCGAAGGAACTTGATAATCTCTGGCACTCGATAAAAGTGTTTCTTAGTCATGTCTATGGTGCTCAGTCAACATTGGTGCTTGGTGATGTCTGGCATGCTCGGTTATTTTACTAGTGATTGGTAGTTATGGTTTACCAACTGGAGTTCTATGTGATTTGTTGGGCTGACTTGGTGCATTTATTGTTGGTAGCTATTGTTACAGGTTGACATGTTGGATTAAATGTTTGTAAGGCTATTTTGATGTTGACTTGTATTGACTTTAATATTTTTTGGGGGGATTTAATGATTTCATCCAGCCGACTTGTGGCTGATGATTAGTATTTATAGGGTGCTTGGGGTAGATGTTTAGCATCATCAGGAGATCGGAGAATTTCATGACTTGAAGGCTTAGCAAATCAGATCTGAGGTTCTAAAAGTTGGAGTTGGCAAAGTTGTGGAAAAGATCTTGCATGATCTTGTAGATCAGATTATTATCTGATAGTTTGTAATTGCATAGCTAGTGGTTTTCACACTTGGAGGCAAGGATATTGCTTGGAGGCTTGCGAGCTCAATTTTAGTTCTGCCTTAGGGTTTCCATCAGCTTTTGATTGTCTTCAGAGCTAAACTAGCTAAGATTGTATTGGATCTGTTGGATCTTGTAGAATTGTTTCTAATTGTAATTGGCCCTAACCCAGAAGGCCTTATAGTCGGGCATGTTAATGAAAATCAGAGTTAAACAATTACTTTGTTGTTATGTTGTTGAATATTTCACTATATTATTCTGTTGGCTACAAGGTTTGGACTATCCTTAATTGGATCCACCATCCTTGACTGCATCACAATCTTAGGACTTTCTTTTCTAAAGAATTCCATCTGATCAACCTCAAGCTGTTAAACTTTCTCTCTAAGGCACCAAGCTCTGATAGCAATTGTTAGGAATAGTCCCAAGAGATTGTAATACCCAAAAATTGGCACCTAATAATTTCAATCAATTTTGGTGCATTTTCTTCAATTTCACATCTTCAAAGTCCTATTTTACTAGGCAATTTTCTCTCTCCTACCTAACTTTATTTTGACTTGATGTCAGTTGCAAAAACCATAAATTGCATTAATCTCACACTCTAATTAATTCCTAAGTATTTGACTTTATTAGCTAAATAATCCCTATGATAAATTGATTTAATTCTAAATTCCTAAGTGCTTTAAATTAAATTAAAATCCACCCCCTTTAGCTAATACACAAAGGAATTAATCTTATTTAGTTATTTGAATGGACACCTCTTTATTTGAATTTAATAATTCAAATTACTCGAAAGGTCACCCATATGTGGCAATAATTCATTCTCTTAATTAAATAAATCTTTCAATATTTGTCTCAATTGGGAATGAAGAGTCAACCATTTCATTTCAAGAACCTCTTCATTCCCTCCCTGGGCTTGTCTATATAATGAACCTTCTTCCTCATTCAAAAAGGGCAATTTTGAGAGCCCAAAAACCATAGCGAAATTTCATCTCAATTCTTTCATATTTTCAAGCTTTTTATTGCATGATTAGTTTAATTTCTTATTTTAGTATAATATTGCACTCTCATTTAATATAGTTTGCTCATTGCTATTAGCTTAATTATCATATTTATTTTATGTTCTTAGCTTAAAATCTGCACTCTCATATTTCTTTCAAGTTCTTAGTTTAAAATCTGCATTTCATTCCTAGCTTAATTGGCATTTTCATCTTAGATTAATTACATTGTTTATCTTTCTTAGCTTTCAAATCCTCCATATTAGCTTGGTCTTTTGGTTGTTGGCTCTCGTTCTGAGAGTAATTCAAACACCCCAGTTAATTAGGAGGCAACAGGTTGATTCACTATGAATCTGTGAATTGAGTAATTCATACTCATTTTCATAATTCAATTTGTGAGAAATGACTATGTTGTTTATATGGTTGGATTAGAGGTCCATGTTCAGCTATAGACATTCTAGCACCCCCCGTGGGGCTGAAAAATTGATTTCTGGCCTCATCAATCTCAAACTTTTTTTTTGAATTCTGTAATTTGTCGAACGTTCATACTTCTCTGTGTACGAAAGTTCATGTGAGATTCCTAATCATACCACATGAAGTTTTTCTCCCTGTAGCACTCTCTCGTATGAAATAGTACTTTCTCGCATAGGCCCTGGTACTTTCTCTCACACAATGTAGTACTTCCTCGTGTGAAGTTTTACTATCAGGCATTTAATTTTTCCAGATTCTATAATTTACTGTTGTTTTTCCTGACATCTTCTTTTTTTTGTTGATTTCATATCTCTATTTCTGTCATAGCATAATAGCGGTATGTAGGTTGCTTTGTCGAAGATCATAAAACTTGCTAACGGTTTGCTTGCAGGATGATTATCGAAGATCTTTTAAAATGTTGTGTTTGTTTTCTTGCTTTCATTCACATAGTCTAATTAGGGCTCCGTTAAAATTTCTTAAGGGTCCTGATAGCAAAGTAGGGGAATAGGCTCTTCATTACGTGGAAGTGATGCCCATAGATGAAACCAAGACCTAGATGTTACTAGAATGATGGATACCTAGGGAAGTGGGGAAAGGTAGTGAATCTTTAGCACTTCTACTTGCCAGGGGATTATGCTCTTCTCTTTTGAGAGAAACAAAAATCCAAAAGCTTGTGGATTTGGTGGAGTGAAGCTAACTTGGTGATGAATTTTCTTGATGTGTTTGGATAAGGTGAAGAGGTAGATAAGTATGCTCTTCTCTCTTTGAGAGAAATAGAAAATCAAACCCTCAAATCTAATCCAAGTTGTGTCACCTTTAGAGGGCTTGTCGAAAGTTGAACCTCCGGGAATGACCCAAGTGAGTATGCACCTATCACCGATGATTCCACCTCACTATAATAAAGAATTTTTTGTTGAGTCTAAAGACTCCAAAACCATGTTAACTTCCTTCTCATGATTTTGACTATCATCTTGAGAAGGCTCCATCTATTGTACTGAGCGGTGCCGCTCCTAGCCCTACTTGCGGGGGTTTATGAATTTTGGGTATTGGTGTGGTTGCGAGGCCTCAACCCTGTATCAGGGGCACCAAAGGTTAGTGTGAATGGAATCCCACTAAAAACTTTTCCTAGTTAGTTACCTACTTGGATCACCTCCAAAAGGAGTCATAATCTTTGTGCAGGGAGGGGGAAGAATCTCTCCCGTAGATTATCACCATAGGCATGCACCTGGATGCTTGAAGGTGGTATATGACACTAGCCCCTACTTCAAGGTTAAGCTTCAAACATATACTATTGAGTCCTTGGAAATACCAAAAACACGGGTGCCCTCTAGGGGGTGACACGGCTGTGTGAGGTGAACACATGCGCATAAGCAGTGAGGCAAAGGTTTTGTCTTCTCACCATTTTTTTTGTAGGGATAACTATGTGTTTGTTATCAAGTCTTAAACTTGTCCATCATGATTACACAAAGACTCCCATGATACTACCAAGTTACTTTGTCCTTGGTAAGTCTATTTACGACTACTTGTGTCACCTTTGCTTGATCAAACCTTTATGCTTGTAAACGAGTGCTTGAAACCTTCAAACTGAGATTGTTGATTAAACTATCCTTTACACTATCTAGAAACTAGATTTCCTATCTGAGAACCATTTATGCTGTATCCCAAAACTTGTCTTTTATCTCAAAATTTTTGCTGAACTGTCGAACACTATCTTTTTCCCGCGCGAAGTTTCAAAAACTGAGCACTTTCTTGCATGAGATTTCATTCTCTCGCATGAAGCCTGGCATTCTCTTGCGTGGCCTAGTACTTTCTCATGCAAACCTGTACCCTGGTTTTCAAAATAGAGACTTATTTCTCATTGACTAGTTGACTTTTTCCCTGATCTAGTTTTTTTCTAAGGTCTGTTTGTCTATTTTCCTGTCGTTCACTATCAGAAACTAAGTGTCTTGAGCTATGAAACGATCAATTTTTATTAAACTCTTGATTGTCTCCTTGTTATTTGTCTCATCTTTTGTGCTTTTGTACCCTACATTGTGATAGTCTTATCTCAGTTGTTCTAGCCATACTCCTGATGATTCATACCAAGTGCATCTCACATATTGGTTGTTTTGGCCTTTATCTCCTTTTCATTGTTCCTAGAGATAGAGTTTTAGCATTATTTTGAGTCTTCTCTCATTTCATCTTCATCTATGACTATCATGACTCGAAGTGGCAACACTTATCCCATTCTTAATACTGGTCAAGGTAGAGGTAAACCTCATGATCAGGAAACAAGTTGTCCCGAACCTATTGTGCAATCTGAACATTGTGAGGGATCCTCAAGTTCTTCATTGAGTACTTTGAAAGAAAGCCTATCTCAATCACCTCTAGTGTTCCAAGAGTGTTTTAATTCATTGTTTCAGGCGCAACCTGATTTCTCATTTCAAGAGCAAGACAACTCATTCTTCCAAAATAACTCATTGTTTCATAACTTTGGAAGACCACTTCCTCAGACTGGTCCTATCATTGAACCTATTGATCCCGTTGACAATAACGACTCATTTGAACCTATTGATCTTCTTGATCCTATTAGAGCACCAAAATCCACCTTAGTTGCACCATTTTGGCATCATTCATATCATTTTACTGAGTCTTCAATTGTTTCACGATCCTACATTGACAGCATGGGAGAGCCTTTCGACTTTCAACCAGGCAAATATAGCCAAACTTTTGATCAATCTCAAAACAACTAGCATTTTGGTCAATCTTCCAATGACCAATGTCATGCACAACCTCAAAATGAGAAACTCTATGATCAAACCCAAAATGACCAAGCTCAAAACAAAGCTCAAGCTGGTCAACCAACATATAACTATCATCCTCCTCATTTTGATCAGAGTCAAGATCAAGTCCTGAGCATTTATGAGATCCTTGGCAATGATGGTGATGACACCATAACTCAAAATGACACAGATGATGTGAGAGAAAAAAAAATTCTTATTAAGATGATGGAGATCCTCCTTCTAGAGGAGAAGGAAAAATATTTTCTTGAGTTGGCCAAGCAAGGGGCTAAATTATCCTCATATTTTCAAGTTGAAATGATTGTGGCCAAGGAAGAAGAAAATGAGACCACTAAGTTGCAAAATATGGTCTGAGACATGCAAGATTAGATTAGCCAACTTGTGAAGAATAAGGACAAACCCACACAACAATTCACAATGGAAAGTATTTGTCCTTTCCCCTTTGATAGGAGTCTTCATATGCCACCTTTTCCTAGAGGTGTAGAGCTCCCTAAATATGACAAATACTTGGGTGCTACCAATCCCCAAGATCACTTAAGAGAGTTTTGTGCTTTATCCATGGAATTCATACATGATCAAACCTATCTTATGTGCCTATTTCCTCATAGCTTGGGTGGACCAGCTATGGAGTGGTTTTCTAGATTGCCCACTAGCATTAAGACTTTTGATGAAATGGATAATTTGTTTCTCCAACATTACTCACATAATATTCAACATCCAGTCAACATTTAGGATCTTTGCAATTTGAAGCAGTGACAAGGAGAATCTTTTCTGACATTTCTCCAAAGGTGGAGACAATTGTGTACAAGGTGTCCTCACAAGCTACCAGAGTTTGAGAGACTCAACATTTTCTTGGACAATCTCATCCCAGACTTCGGATACCAAGTGCAATTACAAGGTCCCCTCACTTTTGATAGCATGATTAAACAAGCGGTGCAAATAGAGGCCTTTATGATTAAGAAAGGGGAATTGACTTTGAACAAAGACAACAAACAAGGATCTTCAAACTCAAAAAAAGATAAGGGGAAGTTTGTCAAAAAGAATAGAGACATTGTGAATGATGGAGTGGTCGACAATGTGACCCCGAAGCCTGCTAAGTCTATTTTTAATCTCTCTTCTAGCATACAGGTGATCAAAGCTATTGAAAAGCTTGCGACAGAAAATCAGCAACCTTCGAGGTTTTCTAGGAACAAACCTTGGGCATCTTGACCCAAGCACAAATTCACTTTGTTGGGAGAACCACTTGATGTGGTCTATAAAACTCTTGTGCAAAATCAGATTCTTACTCCTTTGGAAAAGCATCTCTATGACCCACAACCCCGACCTCATTAGTGGAATGACAATGCCTACTATGACTATCACCAAAATAAGGGTCATAAGACTTCTACTTGTCTTCAGTTAAAACACAAGGTCCAAGACTTGATTGATAGCGGTGACATTGTTGTGGACGACCATAATAAGAATTTAGACCATCAAGCATTTAAGGATCCCTTCCCTCCTCATAAGAAGGGTGAATCTCCAAACACTAAGAATACCAATGCTAAGATCAATTACACGTATACTAACGATGACAATGTCATTGGTATGATTGAACCTATTGAGTTTGAATACTGTGATGTGATTACCATTAAGGGGAGTGGCGATGCTCCCAAACCTAAGACTCCTTTCATCTTGTGTAGTTCCACGTCTCATTCATCTGAATTTGAACAACCTCAAGATTGTGCCAATGTTGTTACTCGATCACATGGAAGGGTTGTTTTGAAAGGTCCCGATACTTCTACATCCACTCTGAAGCAAATTGCGGATAAGACTGCCATTGGCCCTACCAAAAAGAACACAAAATCGGTTCCTACATCTAGCATGGCTAGTTATAGTATCTTAGATCAACTCCAGTGAACCAATGCTTAGATCACCATTTTTGAGTTGTTGAAGATCTCACCTACTCATAGGCAAATTTTGGATAAAGCCCTCACCAAGGCAAACGTTCCCAAGGATCTCGATCTCGACTAGTTCTAATCTATGGTGGTTCATTTGACTTTGCCTCGTTATTTTTCCTTCTCTGAAGAAGATGATCACTCTCTAAGCCATCCACATAACGCTCCCTTTCATATAGAGGTCATGATAGGTCCTAAGTGCATTCTCCGAGTGCTCATAGACAATGGTGCTAGTCTCAATATATGTTCTACTAAATTGCTTACCCAGCTAGGATATGATGAGAATTGTATAAACTCCTGCAAAAAGATTACCATCAAAGCTTATGATGAGGAAGAATGCAAATCCCAAGGCTTAGTTGTGTTTCCTATCCGTGTAGGACCTGTTGAGAGAGATGTTAATTTTCAAGTTCTTGACATTCCTCTTGCCTACAACATCTTGTTGGGAAGGCCATGGATTCATGAGATGCAAGTTGTTCCATCTACGTACCATTAATGCATTAAGTTTCCATTTCATGGAGTGGAAGTCACTGTGCCTGCTAATACTAATTATTCTTGCAACACCCTTAAGCAATCTGCAGATAGCTTTTTTCCAGCTAATAGAGAGTCCACTGAGTTCTATGATGCTAAGCTTAAGGAAATGGAACAAACTTTGAAACTTAAGGATACAGGCATGGGAGAATACTAAATTGAACCTATGCTATCACTAGTTTCTCTCCCTCTATCTCCATGTTCTTATGGGAGACCTTCTGAGGGTAACAAAACTTCTGATGACTCTCCTCAAACAATCTACAATGGCACCTTTGTATGGGCCTCTACACCATTAGAAGATGAAGATGAAGATGAAGAAAGGGCTATCATAGCTTGGATCTATAAAGGGAAAGAAACATCTGAAACAACTACTCCACCTCTAGACTTAGAACAAGAGCCATATAGTGAGGCCTTCAAGATCATGAAGTTCTTTGGTTATAAGGGGAGTGGTCCTATAGGAATGAATGATAATGGTTTGTTGAAACCCATTGAAGTTATAGGTCGCAGCACAAAGGATACTACTGACTTAGGCTTCAAAAAGATCCCCTTTCATTTAGGGATAAACAAATTTGTGCCAGAACCTGAACCTGAACCTGAGCCAAGATTTGAAGATACTAATCCAGAGGTAAATCCAGAGGCCAGCTCTAATGAAGACACATTCCAATATCCTATTCCTCTGGAATTTGCTGCACTCTTTGCAGAACCGGATGAACCTTTCCTACCTGTCCACATGATAGAAACTAATAGTGATTTTGATGAGACCGCTTCAGTGCATTGACTCACATATGACCAATGGAAAGAAATGCAAATGGAAGAGTCTGATTCTTAGACTGAACAGTACATACCCACACACTTCCAAGAACAGTTTGAAAAAGATCAACTTCAGCAAGCCATTAATGTTACAAGGGGAGAAGATGAGGATACAGCCAGTGCTAATGGAATTCCCACATCAAGTACTGACTCACATGAGTATGAGTTTGACTCTTTGTCTGATGCTAATTATGATAAAGATATAGACATGGTGCATACCTATGAAAGACTTCTTGAAGTAGGTGAAGGGTCTAGCATTAGGTCAGATGAATTAGATGCCACCAGTGTTAACTTGTCCTCTACTTCTGACATGAGATTGCATAGGGATTCGAACACTCCTTTGGACAAGATCACTCTAGGTCTCTACTTTCTCATCCACACTTTTGATGGTTATACCGTGAATGTAATTGAATTAGTCACTACTTCTTTCTCACTCAAAAATCTTGATCTGATAAATTGGAACTCCTACTCCTCATCCAATGAAGTCCTAACATTCTAGAATGATTACGCTCTAGCCTATTACCTCCATGCTATTGAACCTGTAATGTCCTCCACCAGTGAAAGAAATGTCAACATGACAGAGGCAGATATCAAGTATCTTAGTCAAAAAATTAAAAGAAGAAAAAATAGAAGCTCTGATGGTGAAAACCACATTATGGTAGTATTAGAGCCAAAAATAGTAAAAATAAAAGATGTATCCAAGGGTGAAAACCTCTCTGAGGGTCCCAAGGATGAGATACTTGATACACTTTCGAGCCACTTTTAAGAAAGATCATCAGTATTGATTGGGCCGACACAACCAATAAATTTGGGTACAGAGGCTGCTCCACAAATTATTCATCTAGCACAGTCATTATCTGCAAAAGAAAAGGAAGAGTTCACTAGCTTCTTTCAAAGAAAGAAAATAAAATTTGCATGGACTTACTCTAACATGCCTAGATTAGACCCCAATCTAATCATGCACCATCTATCCATTGCACTAGGTATTAAACCTGTCAAATAGAAGTTGCGAAAGATGCATCCACACGTGGCACTTTTAGTCAAAGCAGAGCTAGAAAAGCTTCTTAAGGCTAGTTTCATAAGGACTATTGATTATGCAGAGTGGATTTCAAATATTGTTCTAGTCACCAAACATGATAAATCCATTCATGTTTGCACCAACTTCAGGGATCTAAATAAGGCATGTCCAAAAGATGACTTCCCACTGCCTAGTATTGACATGATAGTGGATATGACAGCAAGATATGAGATGTATTCCTTGATGGATGGCTTTTCTGGCTATAATAAAATAAAAATTGCACTATAAGATCAAGAAAAGACCACTTTCACATGTGCCTGGGGCACCTTTTGTTGGAATGTCATGCCCTTTGGGCTTAAGAATGCTGGAGCAACATATTAGAGAGTTGTCACTACCATTTTCCATGATATGATGCATAAGACAATGGAAGATTATGTGGATGATACTTTAGCCAAAAGCATGTAGTGGAAAACTCATTTGATAGATTTGGGTCCCATGCTTGACCACATGGAACAATTTAGTCTCAAACTTAATCCAAAAAAATGTGCATTCGATGTCACTTCTAGGAAACTCTTGGGTTACATCATTTCAGCTAAGGGCATAGAAGTTGATCCAGAAAAGTTCAAGCTATTATGGACATGCCTCCACCTAAAAACATTAGTCAAATGAGAGGACTATAAGGAAGGTTTCAATCTATTCAGTGTTTCATTTCACAGTTGGCCGACAAGTCACAACCGTTCACTAAAACTTTTCATAAGGGGGTGACTTATGAATGGAATGAAGAATGTGACAAAGGACTCACTCAAATTAAATAGTATCTTGCTAATCCACCTATATTGATGCCTCCTATTCATGGGAAGCTACTCATATTATACATCTCAGCCACGAACACATCTTTGGGTGCTCTCCTAGCTCAAGAAGATTAGAACAACAAAGAGAGGGCCATTTACTATATCAGCAGAACATTGGTTTCATATGAAATGAACTATTATGTCATTGAGAAATTTTTTCTAGCAGTAGTGTTTACTTCTCAGAAGTTGTGACATTATATGCTCACTCATACTATAAGGCTTATTGCAAAAATTGATCCACTAAAGTACTTACTAAGCAAGGCTACCCTCATGGGTAGATTAGCAAAATGGGTGATGATACTTAGTGAATTTGACATTGAGTATGTGGAAAGAAAAGCTATTAAGGGACAAGCAATTGTTGATCAGTTGGTGGAAGCTCCTCTGACAGATCACCAGCCTTTGAACATTGAATTCCTAGATGAATCCATCATGCTTCTCACACATCAGGCTTGGAGCATGTTCTTTGATGGATCATTCACTCAGCAAGGATCCGGTGTAGGCATTCTATTTATAACACCTCAAAGATACTCATTACCAAAAGCTTACAAAATGTTGTTTCCCTACACAAATAACATCACTGAATATGAAGCTCTTATTAACAGTATGAAGATAGCCATTGAATGGCATGTGGATGAGCTCAAGGTCTTTGGAGACTCTCAGTTAATCATCAACCAAGTTAATGATGTATATCAAACAAAAGATGACAAGCTAGTGCCTTACAAACGAATGGTGGATGATCTCAAATAGTATTTTGCACACATTTCTTTCCAGCAAATTCCAAGGGTAGACAATAAAGCATCTGATGCTATGGCTACTCTTGCCTCAATGTTACAAATGCCAGAAAATGACTTCAGACATGAATTCTTGGTGGAGGCATTACACTACCCTGCCTATGACATTCCTGAATCCAGGATGATATGTTTAGTCATTGGACATGATTCATCCCACTACCACCATATCTATTCCTACCTTCATGACCAAATCATTCTAGACACCTATACCTAGAATGAAAAGCGTCACCTAATTCGTAATGCTTCATGGTATGTCATCATAGCAAATGACTTGTATAGACGGGGTCTAGACGGTACCCTCCTTAGGTGTCTAGAACCCAATGAGTCCAAACATGCACTAGCTGAGGTACATGAAGGTATCTGTGGGTCTCATTCAAGTGGTCTAAAGTTAGCTTGGAAACTTATTAGAGCTAGTTACTGCTAGCCAGCTATGGAGAAGGAAGCTGTTCAATATGCCAAGACTTGTAAACAGTGCCAATTTTACAGAAATCTAATCCGTTCTCTTGCTAAAGAGCTTATTCCTTTCATCATTTTTTGGTCATTTCAGCAATGGGCCTTTGATCTGGTGGGTCAGATACATCCTTCTTCTTCAAGAGGACATAATTTTATCATCATAGCTACTGACTATTTTACTAAGTGGGTTGATGCAGTGCCTCTAGCTATAGCTGATGGCAAGTCTGTGGCTATGTTTATGCTGAACTATATCATTTGTAGATATGGTGTACCCTCATCCATTATCATTGACAATGGGGGAAAATTCAAAAACAAGGACCTGAGAGAGTTATGCACCAAGTTTAGGATTATTCAGCATTGGTCATCTATCTATTATCCTCAGGGTAATGGATAAGCAAAGGCTTCTAATAAGACAATTCTCAAAATCTTGCACAGAATAGTTCATAAATCTGGTAGAGATTGGCACCTCCAAATTAATCCAACTCTATGGGCCTACAAGACAAGTATCCAAACACCAATGGGGGCCATGCCCTTTGCCTTGGTTTATGGAGCAGATGTAGTATTGCCTATATAGGTCGAGATTCCAACATTGTGAATCTCTCTGAGAGGCCTCATCACTGATGAAGAAAATAGAATATCCCAGCTTCAAGAGCTTGAGTTACTGGATGAACACCGGAAGGTGGCATTCGATCACCTTCAAGCATACCAAAAGAGGATGTCCAAAGCCTACAATAAGAAAGTTATACAAAGAGAATTCCAAGTGGGTGATCTCGTCCTGAGAGAGAACCCCAAAAATCAATAGCGACGGGCCTAGAAAGGGAAATTTGAACCAAACTGGCTTGGTCTATATGTTATTACTGTAGCATTTGGGTCTGGCACTTACCGACTCTCCACCATTGAAGGAGAATAGCTAAAAGAGCCTATCAATGCTCTTCACTTGAAGAAATTCTACAACTGAGGCATTCTCTATATGCTCATGTACATACTTATTGATCCTGAAAAAATCCAAAAAAATGATATATTGGCAAAAATCCTAAAAATTGCAAAATATCCTTAAAAAATGATCATCTTAGTGAAAACTTGGTAAACAGGCGCTTTGATGTATCTATTATCTTGGTGAAAACCTGGTAAACAGGCACCTTGATAATACTCAAAAAAAAAAAAAAAATTTGAAAAAATCAAAACTACAAAAAAAATGAAATATTCAAAAATACAAAAAAAGAGAAAAAAGAACAAAAAAATTGAAAAGAAGAAAAATGTGTCATTGATGAAAACCTAGCAAACAGGCATCATGGTAGCAAAAATAGAATCTTTTCAAAGATGGTAACAGGCGTCATGGTAGCAAAAATAGAATATTTTCCAAGATGGTGAAAACCTGGTAAATAGGTGCCTCTTGTTTCCTGAAGCTACATCTCATCTCGGCACCATTTGGCTCTTGCTTTTCTACTTTATTTTGCTTTCCCGCTTCCCTGCTTTAGTTTGTTTCCTACTTTAGTCTATTTCTCACTTTGGTTTTCTAGCTTATGCACTTGCCTTCAATAGTCTTCAAGATTTTCCTCGACTCTTCATGGATTGGAACTGGTCACACTTGGGGCACCTTCCTGGTCTAGGGGGCATTGTCCTATCACTTTCGAAGATGCTTTCTTGCATCAGTCACCAGTGGTCCTCACTGTGTCTGGCTGCTGATGTCTGGATATCACTTGGATCTCTCACCTTGAGGATCCCTTGTACATCAGTCACTAGTGGTTCTCACTGTGTCGTCCTGCTGATGTTTCGCTTGTATCTCTAAGATCTCTCTCCTTGAGGATCTCTCTTGTAGCAGCCACCAGCATTTCTTGTTGCATCTGTTTGTCGATACTTCATTTAGCTCTCTAATTTTCTCTTCAAGATGACTTCTTGCACCGTACTCTTCCGATTCAACTTCAATCCACTTGAACACAAACATAAACTGAAACTAAAACTGAATTTGTGATTCTCTGAAGCATGTTAAGCTTTTCTTTTGTGTGTTGTTCTTTCACTTTATCATTCCTCCTTGAGTTACTCTAAGACGTCTCCTTGACTAAGAAATGCGAAGACTGGGGGCATGATCTTTTCCTCTGCTTTCTATTTGCTAGTTTAGTTCTAATGATCCAATGAATTCACATAAGAGGGGTGTCCATCTATAAGAGCCTTCATCTCATATTGGATGGCCATGTGTACCTTGACTCCTTTTATATGGATGCTTTGGTGAGGTTCATTCTTCTCCTTGTCTATTTTGAGTGACTTCTTTCTGCTACAAGCAAAATTGCTAGCGCTCGTCCTGCTAAGTGAACATAAGGGTCACTGCGATAAATATTTGGCAAAAGAAGGAACTCTTGCATATCTGGTGTGTTTGTTTGCAAGAAACATTCTGGTCATTCTAGTAATTATGCTTTGATGCTTATGTTAACTTGCTAAATCAAAAGGAATAGGTGCTCAAGTCATTCTAGCTTCTTGTGCCTTAATGCTTACACCTCATTCCGACAAATCTAAGACTTATGTCATATTCATATTCTCATGATTGCGATGTCAGTGAGAATTGTATGGCATATTGTGATCATCTTGTGCCTACAAGAACTCGATGATGATAAATATGATGAGTCCAACAACCAAGTCCTATGGTTGCATCTAGTTTAGGCTTGCATTTTTTCATTCTAGGATTGCATTGAGGTAGTGTTTTTGGTACTCTCTTGATTGTCTTCTTCTAGATCTCTTCATAAAAGGTTATTATCTTTTATCCTAGGTTCATCATGGCTGCACAAGTGTCTGGTCCTTGATCTCAATCTTCAAAACATCTTTTTGGTTAGTACCTATCATATGTTGCTATATCCTACATGAGATGATTAGCACCACACACATTGCATGTCCATTACATTTCCATTTGCATTCATAAAATCCATACAAATTTACATATTCATTTGCATGTGCATCCATTATAAGCATGCATAAAATCATACACTACATTCATTTATCTACCATCTATCATTGCATTTCACATTTCATATTCATACGCCATCATAAAATAAAACATGTTCATATTCATATCTTCAAGAAAACATGTGCATCTCATACATATCTAATCCAAACATCTAATCATCTAGGAAACATCTCATATAACATCAACATTAAAGCAATATATAAACAAGTACAATGATATCAAAATAATGATCTCATATATATATATATATATATATATATATATATATATATATATATATATATATATATATATATATATATATATATATATATATATATATATATATATATATATATATATATATATATATATATATATATATATATATATATATATATATATATATATATATATATATATATATATATATATATATATATATATATATCGAGAGAATCAATGTCATGTACAAAAAATGGTGCTACTCAAGAATAGTATAAAAAATGGAGCTACAATATGTATATCAAGCTAAGCTAACTCTGCCCCTCACCACCTAGAGGAGGTGGTGGCGGTGGTCCCTATGCTGGTGCCTATGGAGGTGGCATCGGTCTCTGAGGAGGGGGCATCAGTCTCTGTAGAGGTGCCTGTGGTGCCTATTGTGGGGGTGCTTGTGGTGCTCCAGCATACTCATAAAATGGAGGCACCTGTTCTAATAAATCGGGAATGATTCCAGAATATGCCGCATAATAGTAAGCTACATGAGTAGCCTTATATCTGGTCTCTATCCATGACCATGCTAGCTCCTCTTGTAGTTCTCTGATCTCCTAATCCCTATAAGCTACGCGGGTCTCCTGTATGATGACTCATGTGTGGTAGTCATCTCTCTCTTGCTATACCTACCTAACTCTCTCTCAGCTCTTCCTGAGAGCCTCCCGTAGTTGTGGTGCATGTGCTCCTATCGAAACATCTTGCATATCTCTATCATTTCCCAGAGGCATCTGCTGCGATGGATCCCCTATCCTCTACCTAGTGGATCTCTATTGAGTCCCACTGCTCCCAGCACCTACATCTAATCCCATGATCCTTGGAGGGATGTCTGTCTACCCTATTCATGGCCTCAGCACTCTCTATCTCTGCTGCTACTGCTGTAGCCCCTACTATGTAGGCTATTGTACTGGTACCTACTACTATTGTTGTGTTGGCTGCTGCTATGCTTCTTGACCCATGCTGGCAGGATCTATAAATCTAGGGAAGGGATGAGCTAGGCAGTGATCCCTATATGCAAGCATCATCCCTGCATTGGTGACATCCACCATATAATCCCATTAGGCCTGAGGTACGTGTGCCTCGATCACACATCTACTTGGATCTAATCTCAGGTGCCACCCCTTCTTCTCCTCATCGACGAAGTGGGTATAGGGGCAGTACTCGTAGGAGATGTCTTGTTGTCTCCCAAACCAACGCAAGGCACTTGTAACAAGAAAACACTCAATAATCATAACACTACTTCCGATTAGTGGATGCAAGACAAACATATAAGAAAAATCTCACCGAGCATCATCCCATGGCTCGGTAGCAACTCAAGGTCTCCAGACAATAGCTACCATGTCATCAAGCTATCTGTGCCACTACTTTGTCTTACCCAGAAATGGCTAAGTCATCAGACCTGTGTACCTATATATGTAAGGCTCAAGAGCCTACCATGCATCATGATATATAGGCCTGCAAATAGGGAGATGCTCCTAGGCCCAGATCTAAAGAAAAAAGATGACTGCCGCCATGGTCCTAGCTCCTCAATATACAATCTTGTGCATCTCATGGTACATATGGGAAAGCATGCACTCACCCTATCTGAATCTAACAGCTAGCCTATCCAGCATCCTCTACAGTATCGACCCCCAGCTACACTCCAAACCATGCAGACCTCGATCAGGAGCTAGATAACAACTAAGGAACATAGCGAGGACAATGACTAATGGGTGAGCGCCACTGTACCTATTGATCAAATCCTCCCAAGAGATGGCCTTGCCCATCACTAGATCATCTTGGAATATGGTCCTCAATGGCACTGTGCCTACCCTCGATTGTACATCATACTCCACTCGGGCACCATGGATGGGTATCTGCAAGATCTTATAAATATCCTTGGGAGTGACTATCATCTCCCCTAGTGGCAAGTGAAAGGTATTCATCTCCGAATGGAAATGCTCTACAAGTGCACCAAGAAGATCGTGATTTACCCTAATATCGGGTATATCACGTAAATATCCCAATCTGAGTCCCTCAATATGTGCACTCTCAGCATCTATCAACCTCTGGAATAGTGTAGTGATCATTGGATGATGTGACCGAAAGGCGATATCGAGGAAGTCAACCTACAAAGCAAGTGACAACATTGGATCAGTATCTCAATATGATGGTTTTCAAAACAACAACAATAAATACAGCTGTATATCTATCCTAGACATGACTCTACGATGCTCTACTTGGCTAATTTCATACAAATTTGGCAAAGATATTACAATGTTGCAGAAGATTTTCACATGAGGAAACTATTCCCTCATGTGAGATAGGACCTTCTCCTACGCGAGAATGAGAAATTTCGTGTGACATGACCTAGCGTTTCACACGAGACTTCAGGTAGACCCCAGGTGAGGAAGCCCTGACCCACATGAGGAAACAATTTCCTTGCATAAGGGGTGACTGAGGCCAGCGTGAGGAAACTATTTCCTCACGTGAGACTTGAAGAACAAAGCCCTAAAGTTGCCAAATCTAGCCTAAATCGACCTAGAAAGTAGTAAAAATTGCAATGCAGGATGGTTTATCGACTACTCACAGGTGCGTCATACTTCGATGGCTGGGTGTGTCATTGTGAGCACTCAAATTGATGCATATGCACTGGAATTCCCTCCATTGTCTCTCTCAGAGCTCAAATTCGCAAGAAGACAAAAGTGAATAATGAATTGAAAATGACCCCTCTGAGCCTTATATAGCTTTTGACCTAATTTTCAAAAGTGCTCCATTTTGCATGAAAATTGTATCCTTAGCTAAATTGATTGCTCTGAATCCATTTTCAGGATCAAAATTGAAATTTGACATCTCTAGATAGCTCAAAATTGCATTTTAAATTTTGGGACCCTTTGGGATCGGACGCTTGTGCAGTCAACCTTCTGGCATCATTTTCCTACCAGATTCTCATCTCCTCATCATTTTCTCAAGATCTTCAATCTTTTCATCAAAGTCAACTCTAGTCAAATTTGGTCAACCATGGTCAAACTTGGTCAACCAAACCTCTTGATCACTCCAAATTACTTCGGCAGCTTCTCGAATCTAGTCTGATTGCTTCTATTCTGCAACCTCTTATTGTCAATCATCCTTCTGATATGTCATATTTTGATTTCACTCCTGAGGGGGCAGGATGGTTGCATCATTTGAATCTTGTCAAACCAGTCTCATATCAATTTGATCTAAATCAAAGTCCTCACCGCTTGGGGCATCTCTTCACTAGGGGCATCTTTGTGCCTCGCATCTAGTCATCTGGTCATCTATCTTTTAGGTATCTGAGAAATCTAACTCAGATCCTGGAGGATCAAGCTTCATTCTGGAGATGGTTCTCAAAATCTTTTAGGTATTGGGGCAATCTAACCCTAATTATTGGGAGTCAAGCTTCATTCTGGAGATGGCTCTTGAAATCTCTTTTGACCGTTATCTGGGCAATCTAACCTAGGTCTCAGAGAGCTAAGCTTCGTATTGGGGCAATCTGACCCTGATTTTGGAGAATAGTCCTAAATCTGCATCTGTCATCATTTGATCAATGGGCATTGGGGCAATCTAACCCCTAATTTTGATCTCTTTTCAAGTTGTCATTAGACCGTTGTCTTTACAACCTAACTTAGACTTTAGAGAATCATGCCTCGTCATGGAGGTGGTCCTGCAATTTGATCTATTTCAGTGTCTTGGCATCCTAACCTTGACTTTCGAGGGTTAAGCTTTATTCTGGGAATAATCCTAAAACCTCATTTGTCACATTAGACTATTCTTTGAATCAACATGCTACTCACACATCAATTCAAAGAGGGGCAAATGTAATACCCCAAAATTGGCACCTAATAATTTCAATCAATTTTGGTGCATTTTCTTCAATTTCACATCTTCAAAGTCCTATTTTACTAGGCAATTTTCTCTCTCCTACCTAACTTTATTTTGACTTGATGTCAGTTGCAAAAACCATAAATTGCATTAATCTCACACTATAATTAATTCTTAAGTATTCGACTTTATTAGCTAAATAATCCCTATGATAAATTGATTTAATTCTAAAGTCCTAAGTGCTTTAAATTAAATTAAAATCAACCCCCTTTAGCTAATACACATAAATGAATTAATCTTATTTATTTATTTGAATGGACACCTCTTTATTTGAATTTAATAATTCAAATTACTCGAAAGGTCACCCATATGTGGCAATAATTCATTCTCTTAATTAAATAAATCTTTCAATAGTTGTCTCAATTGGGAATGAAGAGTCAACCATTTCATTTCAAGAACCTCTTCATTCCCTCTCTAGGCTTGTCTATATAATGAACCTTCTTCCTCATTCAAAAAAGGCAATTTTGAGAGCACAAAAACTATAGCAAAATTTCATCTCAATTCTTTCATATTTTCAAACTTTTGATTGCATAATTAGTTTAGTTTCTCATTTTAGTATAATATTGTACTCTCATTTAATATAGTTTTCTCATTTCTATTAGCTTAATTATCATATTTCTTTTATGTTCTTAGCTTAAAATCTGCACTCTCATATTTCTTTCAAGTTCTTAGTTTAAAATCTGCATTTCATTCCTAGCTTAATTGGCATTTTCATCTTAGATGAATTGCATTGTTTATCTTTCATAGCTTTCAAATCCTCCATATTAGCTTGGTCTTTTGGTTGTTGGCTCTCATTCTGAGAGTAATTCGAACACCCCAGTTAATTAGGAGGCAACAGGTCAATTCACTATGAATCTATGAATTGATTAATTCATACTCATTTTCATAATTCGATTTGTGAGCAATGACTATGTTGTGTATATGGTTGGATTAGAGGTCCACGTTTAGCTATAGACAGAGAACTGAGAGGGGGGGTGAATCAATTATCTACAAGATTCAATTCTTTATCCAATTAAGTATATAAGAACATTAAGCATAAAAATAATGAATGAACACTTAACACAACACAACAATTTTGGTTACAAGGAAACCCAAATAGGTAAAAACCCCAGTGGGAATTGACACCCACTAATAATTTGCACTAGTGTATTATGATCCCTGTTAGAAGACCTTACAACCCTATTAGGGGTTGATCTTTACAATGCATTCAGTACAGTGACCTGGTCAAGGGTTGGACCCTATTAGGAGTCTTTTACAATTAACCCTGTTAGGGATGAGGACGCATTGTCCGAGAGCTCACTGCTCAAAGGGGTGAAGGCTGCAACCTTTTATTTAACAGATACATACTATATCTAGATCTTGGTGAACTATGCATAGACCTGCTATCTGGATCAGTTCCAATGAATATCATATACTCTTTACTTGGTCACATAGACCATCTGTAGATGGCTCAACACTTTGCACTCTCTACTCTTCTCTTTACATATCTCTCTGAACCATACTTAGCAATCACAAATGACTGCCTATAAATATATTTCCTCTAAATGATATAATCAAGTCAGCCTATTGGAACCATCTTTAAATCAGATTAGAGAAATAATACAACTCTCCAATAACACCTTAGTTGGCTCTACTAAGCACGCAACATAAATTAAGATCGCTCAACTCCATATGAGTAGACGCGACTCTTCACATTGTCGGCTCTAGCAATTTAATTGATACTTTCTCCTCATGCCAAATTACGTCATGCACTCTTAACAAAATCTTATTAACTCTTCTCTTAATACAAATCCAAGCGTGCGTACTGAGATGATAGGCACAACTACCACAATCATATAAACTATGTCAGCTCTTCCAGATAAACTTAGGAAACTGTGATTGTCAATTAGAGACTTCATAACTCAGCCTGGACTACATATCTGGCTCTACATTCATGAACTTAACATCATATATATGTCTACAACATAAGTATAAAGGAACAAGGCTCTACTGCAACTGTACATCCAATCACATACAGAACTATTCCTAGGACCTATCAGGAGTACTCACTAATATACATAATTGTATTACTTTCTTTACTCAGAATCAACCTTTGTGTCTATGATATCATGCTGATAACATATCCATGCAACATATGTTGAAGGCTCTCTTCATCAGGCTTCCATGCATGCTTCTTACCATATGTTTTCATCAATGACAATCATTCAGTCAGCAATCTGGCTTGCTAGCAAATCTCCAACAATTATATCTATATTTACAAATTTGTCTTCTAGAGAAGACTTTACAAATTTGGACAATAAAACACAAGTGAAATCTCATGATGATATTTCCAACAACAGACTAGGGTGGCTACTAACCATCGAAACTGCAATTACAGACTAGGGAGGTTCTTCCACCTTTGAAACTGCATAAAACACCAAATTCCAACTAGAATTGCAAATACAAAAAAAAATAAAATCTATGATTATATCCTACGATGTCAGCCACCTCCTTATAAAGGGCTCCAAGAAGTATCTGGAAGGTTACAATGAGCCAACATCATTTTATTGATTTTTTATTATTTTGACGCTTTTGTTTAATAATTTAATTAATTAATCAAATAATTCCTTAAAATATTATTTAAGTTTTAGAACCACTTAATTAAGACACTTTATAAAAAGTGGTGATATTACACTCAAGATTGCTAAGTTTCCTATCAACTCCCAATCTTCAATTATCAGATTTAAAACAATAACCATAATTACAAAAATTTGACAAAGTAATCATTTATCAAATTCTTCATTACTTATCTTTACATGATTAGACCAACTTTGATCAATATTGTTGGAAAAATAGGTGTTGTAAACCTTGCATAATAATGTTTATAGTTGTAACATTTTATATAATTTGTATGTTGCACCTAGGAGCACCTAGATGGATGGAAATATCTAGAGATTCCTTTAGAATATTGTTGGGGCCACTTGATGTTGTATTGTAACATTGTATTATTATATTATTGTAATTCTTTAATATTTGGAAAACTAAATTAATAAAGTACCCAATATTAAATTTAGGGTCAAGGGGTGAGGTAGCACATTATTTATATAATACCACTTGATTGCTTTGTGGGAACTTGTTTCTATAAAAGAAACAACAAGGGTAGTTGTTGAGAAGTAGCGAGGTTAGCATTTGTGGAGGTTGGAAGCATGGTGTGGGATGTGTGGTTGCATGCTTGTTCACATGGAGTACTTGTTGATGATTGGGGTTTTGAAGGCTTTCATGGATGTATAATGTCGCATTGCTGAATAATACATGAATGATGGATGCTTTTGAAGATCAAGATTTTTCCTTATGATTATTTTCTCAAATATATCTTGTCTCACATTTTTGTCAGTATATTGTATGTTCTCTTGCATGTAGATTTTGAGTACTTATTTGATTGATCATCATGTGGATTATGTGAAAATTGTCATCTATATGGCTACAATTTTTCTTACAAGTGGTATCAAAGCCATGGTTTTGGTATTATAACCCTAGAAGGTGATCTATGGAATGCATGAAAGAATGAAAGACATGGAAAGATATGAAAAATTTTAGGTTGTTTATTGCAAATATGAAGGTTTTGTGTTTGTTGTTATGATGGATTGTTTGTAGATTTGAAGTTCAATTTTTATTAGGTAAATGGATTTTTTGGATATACATTAAAATAAGGGTTTTTTGGGAGTTTTCAAAAATGATTTTTTGCGTAAAATAGATCTCATCATTGGATCCAGTGTGGTCGAGAGATGAATTTTGATAGCTAATTTGACCCCTTTTGGCCATAGTTGAAAATAAAAAAGAAAAGAAAGAAAAAAGAAAATTATATTGATAGTCATCAAACTTAATTTGTAGAGAAAATACCTTAGTATTGGGGTTCACCACTTATCATGTTGATTAAGTGGTGGTGATGTCATTATCCCCACCCAGGTTCAAACCCTCATTGGGCTATTTTGACCACAGGCTTGTGTCTTCACTAATCCAATGTGCTTGTAGGTTTGGGTCTCAACTTTTTAAAATGTGGATGAGGTCCCCCATTTGTGGCCTCACTAGTTCATAGCCCTAGGTCAAAAGTGTTTCACATGAGCCTAGAGGGTGTGTCACTCTAACATCACTAGCTATGTTAAAGAAGTTTATGAGACACTTATTAAAAAAAGTTTGTAGAGAAAATAAAATAAATTAAAATATTTTCCCCATTGGATTTAATAAGAGTCTTTAAAAATTAAAATTAAAAAATAATTATTTGTGATTAAAACCATGAGGGGATTGTTTTAAAATTTACAAAAAATATAAAATGCTCTTAATCAATAAAATATTCTTTCCATTAAATAATTTTTATGTCAGTTATTTTAAATAAATAAAAAACCGCCATGCGAAAAATTGAAAACATCGATATAATTTTATTAAATAATTTTATAAAGACATTAAATTCTTTGCCCAACATTAATAAAAAACACCTCACCACCAACATTAAATATTTTGATAAAATTATTTAATGTAGTTATAAAAATTGTGAAAAGCTTTTGATTTAATAGATTATTGATTCACCCCCCCTCTCAGTAATCTTGGACCTTATAGTATTAACATTATCATCGTCTAAAGTTTCTTTACTAACAATTCTCTCAGTCAGTCACTCAATTTATCTGTCAAAATGGTTAAATCAATTGGTCAATCATTCCATCATCATTTGTTATATACATGGTATGTCTTTCTTGAAACCAAACATTATCATTTGTGTTAAACACGATATGTCTTTCTTGAAACCACACATCATCATTTGTCTTATACCTGATATATCTTTCTTGAAACCAGACATCATTGCTTGTCTTATACAAGGTATGTCTTCCCCGAAACCAGACGTTGTCGCTAGTCTTATACAAGATGGGTCCTTCCTAAAACCAAACATGATTCTTATCAAACAATCTCTATGTCAAATGTGGATCAAACAGTCATCATAACCTACCAACATTCTTCACTTCTTACTAATTATTCTTTTCTTACATCATTTAATATAAACCTTCTTTCAAGAGGTCATTCATGTCTTTCTCGCATAAACAATCTCTTGAGGGGGTATCATTTACCTCATTGTCACATTGTTCCCACTAGGGCATACCGAGGCATAATTTTTATTATTATTTGAAACTACGCTTAAATAGCATTATATCAAAGAGAGGCAAAATGTAAACACCTAAAAATGTCCCATGCCTACAAACGACAATTTCACTAACATTCCTCTTAAATTATTAAATAATCATTATTATTTAATTAATTGTGTCATTCTACTATATTCTAAAGTCAAAATCATCATTTCTCCTTAATTCTATAATAAAGTGATTTTAATTAATCACATTGATTATTAATCATCCAACCAATATTTCATCAATTATTCATCTATATAGTAATTAAATGATTAAACATTATTTAATTATTCTGTATGTCATTCAATTAATTAAATAACCATATTTAATTAATATTCCCTCTTTCTAACTATTGCATTTATGTAATAACTAAATCAAAATACCTATCACAATTAAATAAATTATATTTATTTAATTAAATTAATTATTCTTCTCTCATAAATAAGTATTAATTATTTATTTATCAATTGTCACATGTGCAAGTAAATAATTATTTTATTTATTTAATCATGATTTATTCCTCCAAAGCTAACTCATACCGAATTTTAGTTCACTCCACAATTCCCTCTCCTAACTATTCAATCCACATTGTTAATTCCTCCCTCAACAATCAATTAAATTCTTCAATCAATTTAGTCTTCTAATCCATGTAATTAGTTGACTCCTCCATGCAACCAGTTGACTCCTCCATGCAATTAGTTAACTCGCCAGTCTATTTTTTTTTATCTCACTAGTCCATTCAAGTCATCTCTCCAATATATTTGCTGACAGATCAATCAATCCCTCAATCAAGGTAGCAGAGTTGAACTCCTACTCACTCTAAGTTCAAATCCTCAATCACAATCAATCAGGCCTTTAATCATGGATTCTTGGTTGAAACTGCTAAAATCTTATAAATAGATATCTGTTTCTCATATTTCGAAAAAAAACACAATTTCTTTGTGTGTGTGAATGATTTACACCTTCATGAAATAACAAGATTTAAAGAGAATTTACACTATTCAAAGCAAACTAATCTAAATAATGCACAATTAATCTAAATATCTCATGGTTCTCTAAATTGAAGTGGTAAATGAGGCTCTCAGCTGCAAATCCTCACTAGTGACACTCTAATTATGAGAATTGAACTAAGAATGATATGCAAAATAGATCTAATTATCAAATTCTAGCTCTATTTGATAAGAAAATCTCTAAAATGATCAACAATTAAGCTAAAATATCAATGAAAATGCTAAGTGAGTGGTGTGGATGCAAATTGCAAGAGCTTTGCTGCAATTCAAAGATATGGAGTGGATGAATAATGCCTCAAAATGCCTTCTATTTATAAGATTTTCCCAAGGGTAGGGGGTAGAGTGAGATAACCATGGTTAGGCTTGGGTAAGGTCAATTGGCTTTGCTTTGTCCCTAAATGGGGGGACAAACATTTAAATGGTTTCAAAAGGCTGGACCATTTCAACAAAAGTGAGTGATTTGTGTTCATTTTGTCTCCTTTTTCCTTTGTTGAGAGAATTTCATATTTATTAATTAATTAAAGTAATTAAATTTAGCTATGAAGGGTAAGAGGTTCATTTTGATTTTTCATTTCAACAACTATGTCATCAATTGAATTTAATCAATTTCTTAGTGTTTTTCCCCTTTTCAAGCTTTATTTAATCATTTAATCATTTAATTGAATTTTCCTTTGATTTGAATTGCCTCTGTTCCATTTATTGATTTTTTATATTATTTTGATGATTTGATGCACCTTTTTGATTGATTTAAGCCTTTGCCAATTTTTCATGTCTACAAATGCCCCTCTTTGAGTCGATGTGCGAAGAACACTGATTCAAAGATTTCATTGGTATGATGATCTGATTCAGTTCTTGATTCTGATATGCCTCTGATCGTTCTGATTGATGTACTTCCTGATGATGATGATGTGCCTCTGATGATGGTGCTGATATGATTCTGATGCCTCTGATATGATATGGGTCCTGATATGATGATAGGTCCTGGGTTCACTGATAAAGGTCCTGGGTTAATTGATTGCTGATATGTTGATAGGTTTGATATGATGACAGATTTGATATGATGACAGATTTGATATGAAACTGATATGCAATTGATTTGCCTCCTGATATGATACTTGATATGATATGATACTGATATGATATGATATGCCCCACTGATAAATGTTTTTGACATGATGCCCATTTGATACTCTGATGCCCCCTCAAAAATAAAACATATTGAGTCCTTGATTTGAACGAGTTTGAGTAGTTGGAATATGTTTTGATTTCTGATACCGTTTGAAAGAAATAATCAAGTTCGATTTATGCCCCGATTAATGAAAATGTCCTATGATAGGTTCAAAGTGCATTTTTTTAAGTGTTTATGAGGACCAATTTCACCTTAAATAGGGTAAATCCCCTCATTTTACTATTCATTTGCACCATTCCTTCTTGAGATTTGAGCTCTGATTTTAGCCTTTTGGAGACGATGGTGGTCCCACATCGCGAGCATCGGTTTGAGAGAGCGCGCCGGTTCAGTCGGAGAGCGACCGATGGTCCTCCGGTATGTCATTCAAATTTTCCTCATGTCTTTAAAATTGCATTTATGACCTTATTTAATGCTTTTAAAAATTTTAATTCTGCGTGCGTGAAAAGAAATGTCGCCTCCGTGCATTTTAATATCGCCTGAAAATTTTAAATGTCGCCTTTGGTAAATTTGATGTCGCCTCCCTTAGGTATTTTCACGCATTTAGAAAATCTTGTGTCGCCTAAGGAAAATTTAATGTCGCGTAGGTTTTAAACATTTTTAATCAGGTGTCGCGTGATAATAAGATGTCGCCTACGGTAAATCTTATACCGCCTCCGTGAAATTAAATCACGTGGATGAATAAAATCACGCGTTTGAGCAAAGAAATGTCGCCTCTGGTAAAAGAAATGACGCCAGAAAGAAAAGTCGCGTAAGTAAAAAAATTTTTGTTTATTTCAAACTTTTCTAAGACGTCTGATTGCTCGATTGCGTCAACTTGATTGATATCGATCACGTCAATGAATTCAATCGAATGTTTAGTTAGGGTATTCCCTTTGTTTGATTTCAACAACGAATTAGGACATAGGTAACTACAATATCAAAGAATAAGGTTAATCAATCTTCATCATGAATGATAGATCATGGATCTAAATGTCCATTCATTTTATGCTCAAATGCTTAGAGACATAAAACTAGGATCGTCCTTCCTCAATGCTTAGAGTTAGGATTGGTAAGTCTGATAGGTATATTTAAATTGATGACCATGATTGATTGTTTGATTTCTTGATAGTAAGTTACTCATGTGATTCCCTTGTTTTGATTAAATAGGAGGATGTCCCTGTGCTGTACCTTTGAACTGTACCACACTGGGTGATGGAGCTTAGGACCCAGTTGACTGACGCCGAGAGGCGAGTGATTAGGCGCTGCGGTTTACTATGCGTACTAGAGCTTCCTCGGTTCCAGATGAACCAAGGTTTGATTACTGCTGTCGCAGAGCGTTGGCACTCTGAGACAAACACATTTTGGCTACCACAGGGTGAGATGACTATTACACCGGAGGATGTTTATAGATTGCTACGGATCCTGACTCATGGAGAGATAGTATATTATGATGCAGTCTATGACGGGACATATTGTCGACGAGTATTCGGAGATCCATCTATTGGTGATGACTGTATCTTATGGCCTCAGTTTGCCTCATTTCCTATTTTACCAGCCTTATTAGGTGCTATCATTGGTGGTGTCTTATTACCTGATCGGCGAGGTCGCGGATTTTCAGTGGGATGGGGCAGGATTATCGAGGATTTGCTACATCATCCTCGACGCTTTGACTGGGGATCTTGTGTGCTGGCACAGCTTTATCACAATCTGCATGAGGTGGTTTACGGGAGATCAGCCTCATTATCTGTTGGGATTCATATTTTACAGTTGTGGATATGGGAGCACTTACCAGTCAGTCGTCCTATATCAGATCAAGATCGTCCTCTAGGATATCCCTTCGCATGGCAGTATACTGGTATGGTGACACAGCATCACTTGGGTCACTTGGAGTATTGGCGACGATAGATTGATGACATGGATGAGGTCTATTGGAGACCATATGTTGAGGTCGAGGATTGGAGAGAGGATAGCTTGGAGTTACCCTATATGTTTGCTCCTCGATGGATGATTGGCAGGATCGACTCTGTTCTGGAGAGATTCTTGGCAGGGAGAGTACTACGACAGTTTGGGCGGATTCAGCCTATGCCTCAGGGATCTGTAGTATATGCTCGTTCTAGTGCAGAGCGTGCTACTTGGGGTCACATGCCTTCATATGATGACGCTATAGAGCAGATATCATTACTGGGTTATATGGATTGGGACATGAGGTTACACATCAGAGATGCCGGAGTCACACAGGAGTATCTAGCTTGGTTGATGGAGCATCCGATGCCTCGCTTTACAGACCCTGCAGAGCCAGTACCTGGGCGAGATGATGATGGTGATGATGTTGGTGGTGGGAGGAGACGCAGAGGTAGACCCCGAGGTAGGGCAGTGATTAGGCTCAGAGGACGAGCGAGAGATGCACCGGTACAGGCACCTCCTCCTCCTCCTCGTCCTGCAGTAGCACAGAGACAGAGGATAGATCGTCAGGATCATGTGAGGGCTGCCAGACAGGATCCAGGGACAGGACAGGATACGAGAGCAGGATTACAGCAGGCTACTGTGGATGGTCAGGACACAGGTGCACAGCAGATGCCAGCAGCTTTTTCCCGTGATCGGGGAAAAGCTCCTATAGATACAGGTGATCCTCAGAGTACCTATGAGGTTGGAGAGAGCTCTAGTACTACCCAGCTACGAGCAGATGTGGGAGCATTACGGACAGAGGTGTCAGAGATGTCATCTATGATTCAGCAGTTGGTATCGGGTTTGGCTCCCTTGGTTCCTCTCCTTGTTGCTATGGTTGGTCAGACGCCTCCTTAGCAGCCTCCATCACAGCCTCCATCACAGCCTCCTCCACAGCCTCCTCCAGGACCTCCTCCCAGTGGTGACGAGAGATGAGCTATGAGTGCTCTTATTGATCATTGATGTACTGATGCTAAGATACTTGATATTGTACCATAGTCTTGTGACCTTGGTGTCACCTTTCCAGTTGTATTTTGACACTTATTTGACATTGATGCCCCTGTTGATGGGCGATTATGACATCATTGTTATACTTGATATATTGAGTTATGAGTAGACGTGTGATATGAGAACATTTATGATCTTTCCTGCTTTTACTTGATGATATATGAGATTTCCTTTAGATGCTGCTATATGTGTTTATCTAATGCATTTGTTTTGTTTTTTTTGGATGGATATTGGCTATGGATGCAACGTATCTTATGTATGATATAGATAGATGGATGCATTTCTTCTTCATGTATGGATGCAGTTTTGATATGTTATTTCTCATATATGCAATCTGAATGGATGCAATCTGTATGCAAATGTAAATGATTATTTACTTCTTTTCTTTGATAATATCTATGTAATGATTAATGATATGGAATGAATGCAAAAAGTATAATCTCATATATTTTTATTTTTGTAGAAAAGATGATGTTGAAATGATGTTGTCCTTGTTGATTTAACCCTGTTAATGATGTCATGTACCCCCTTTTTGATGCGAAAATAAAACCCTTGGGAAAAAAATGCACATGCAATTAATCTAACATGAGAATGCATTTAACCTTTTTATGAATGCAACTAAGTGTCACTAGCTTTTAGCAAATAAATGCCTTGAGGATATATTTTCATCATTGAGCACTTGGGACCGGAAAGTCGATACAATCACCACTGCCCACTAACATGATGATATGAATATCGCTTTTTATTTACTGCTCATATGGTAACCTCCGTTTTGCTTTCCCATCGGTCTCATCGATACGACTATCACTGATTTCAAAAAAATCATGAGAGTATGAATACCGATTTTGTCTGATTCTATGTTGCAAGTGGATTTTGTCATTTAGATATGAAGAATCTAAATATCCAAGGTATCCGGTTGCGTAAACAAACAAAGGTTAACTCATTGTTTTATAAGATAATCCTCGATGGTTCTTTGATGACCATGTCTTTAGATGAATTCTCATAAGGCAATGAATTTTCCTCCAAACAGTCACTTCATAGTCAAGAAAAATATCATGTCTCCATCATTGCCAATCTAGTCGAAACATCATTGATGAGCTAAAAAGACTTGATACAAATTGAATGAATATAAGTAAACAGATTTGTAACCAACTTTTCAAAAGAATCTATCTAAGTGTTTTGCATTGTTTTCTGATTTTCAACAAAATATATTTCCAAGTATTTGATCATGACATGATTTTTGATTTTTAATCCTGAATAATAAGTCAATTTAGGCTCATGGAATTTTGTTGTGGTAGTCAACTTTTTTCGTTATCAATCCAAGGTTTACAAACATCTGATCTCTCTTCTGAAAATGTTGATCTCTTTCTGCTTGTGACTGAATGTTGTTCATATGAATCCTTTTTGAGGTACCCACTTTCCAATCCGTTTATGCTGCCCCCAAGTATTTGATGTATCAATTTTGACAACTTTAGGCAATGCAAAGGATGGTGCTACAAACTGTTATTATGATTATGTACAAATGACGGATGCAATGAAGGTTTAGACAGATGGGATGATGAGATGCATTATATACACATGTGACTAGGAAGGAAATGACTTAAGGGAACCAAAAGCGCTTGTTACCAAGTTTTCACTTTTGGGTATTCTCTTTGTTTTTTTGCTACCAAGGCGCCTATTTGCTAGGTTTTCACCAAGGCACTTTTTCTCTTTTTTCATTTTTTTTTTTTTCTTTTTTTTCTTTTTTTCTTTTTTTTTTTTCGTTTTTCATTATCACCTTGGCGCCTATTTGCTAGGTTTTCACCAAGAGATAGTTTTTCAAATGTTTTTGCTTTCTTCAGGCTCAATTTTCCACTGTTTTTGATCTTTCTTCTTTTCCAATGTTTTTGGATTTTCCATTTTCAAATGTTTTTGGTATTTTCCATTTTCAATTGTTTTTGATATTTTCCATTTTCAATTATGTACAATAATTATGATGCTCTCTCATCTGATACTCTTTATACTCTTTCATCTGTTTTAGGTGTAGAATCTCTTCAAATGAATGCTATTTATGGGTTCTTGTAATTCTTCACCATTACAATCTGATAACTTATATGTTCCAGTTCCAAAGGATGACGCTATCACAAATGGGCCTATCCAATTAGCTTCCCACTTTCCTTTCTTTTCCCTTTCAACTTGATTTTTGGGATTTTCTCTTAGTACCAAGTCTCCTACTTGAAAAGTTCTTGGTTTGATGTGTTTGTTGTAATTGTGTGCAATCCTGTTTTGATAACCTTTTAAATGCTCATAAGCTTGAGTCTGATGTTCCTCTAACAATTCCAATTGTTGTAGTCTGGCAATCCTATAATCCTCATCAGTGATCAATCCTCTTAATGAAACCCGTAGAGATGGAATTTCAACTTCTAATGGTAGAACTGCTTCGGTTCCATAGACTAAAGAGAATGGGGTGGCTCCTATAGGTGTTCTGATACTAGTTCTGTAAGCCCATAGTGTGGGATTTATTTGCACGTGCCAATCTCTTCCTGATTTGTTAACTGATCTTTTTAATATTTTGAGGATATTTTTGTTTGTTGCCTCAGCTTGTCCATTGCCTTGTGGATAATAAATGGATGATGAATGATGTGTAATGTGAAATGTCATGCAAAGTTCATCAATATCCTGATTTTTGAATTGTTTCCCATTATCCGTGATAATGGCATGTGGAATACCATAGCGGCAAATTATGTGGTTCAAAATGAACATTGAAATTTGTTTGCCGGTTGCTGTTATTAATGGAACTGCTTCCACCCATTTGGTGAAGTATTCTGTTGCTGTGATGATATACTTGTGTCCGTTTGAAGATGGAGGATATATGATCCCAATCAAGTCAAAACCCCATTGATAAAAAGGCCATGGTGTAATGAATGGGTGTAATTCTTGAGCCGGTGCATGTATCATATTACCATGATATTGACATTTGCTGCATGTCTTCACAAATTGACAAGCATCCTTTTCTAATGTTGTCCAAAAGTACCCTAGACGAAGGATTTTCTTAGCTAGATTAAAACCGCTTGAGTGTGACCCGCAAATGCCTTCGTGGACCTCGCGTAAAGCTAACTTAGACTCTTCTTCCTCTAGACATCTAAGTAACGTCCCATCAAGACCCTTACGATACAATGTGTCTGAAAGGATTAGGTAACGGGCGGCTTGGCGTATGAAGTTACGTTTTTGGGCACGAGTTTGGTCTATGGGGAGTACTTGGTCTTTAAGGTAAGTATAGATGGGTCCATACCAAGGAGAGTCATGTCCATGTAAAAGAGCAACAATTTGGGTGTCAGGAAGGTTAAATGCCGGTTTTACCAACTCTTCCACCAAGAACTCATACTTCTCATTTTGATCTGGTTTTTGTAACAATGAAGCCAAGGTAGCCATGGCATCTGCTGCTCTATTCTTTTCTCTTGGAATCTGTTCAAATGTGATCAAAGCAAAGTACTTCTTCCATCCATCAATCAAGGTTTTATATTTCATCAATGTGATGTCCTTGGTATTGTATTCATTATTAACCTGATTAATTATGAGTTGGGAATCTCCATACACTTGTAATTCTGCAATACTCCATTCTAAAGCCATTTTGATGCCAATGACTAATGCCTCATATTCCGCTATATTATTGGTGCATGGAAATAAGAGTTTATAAGACTTTGGAATGGTGTATCCTTGAGGAGTAACCAATAATATACCTGCTCCAGAACCTCCTTGTGTGTAAGATCCATCAAAATATAACTTCCATGTCTTTGCTTCTATGTTGACAATTTCTGCATCTGGAAATTCAATTTGCATGGTTTGTGTAGACTCCATTGGGTTATCTGCTAAGTGATCTGCTATCACTTGTCCTTTAATTGCTCTTCTATCAACATATTCAATGTCAAATTCACTTAGGATCATGACCCATTTTGCTATTCTACCTGTTAAGGCAGTTTTACTTAGTAAGTATTTGAGAGGATCAATCTTGGCAATTAATTTGATCTTATGCATCAACATATAATGTCTTAGTTTTTGAGATGCAAAAACCACTGCTAGACATGCTCTTTCCATGAATGAATAATTGAGTTCATATTTTATTAAGGTTCTACTAAGATAGTAGATTGCCCTTTCTTTTCCTTGCTCATCTTCTTGTGCCAACAATATGCCTAGAGACCTTTCTGTGGCTGATATGTATAACAACAGTTCTTTACCTTTGATAGGTGACATAAGAATAGGTGGGTTTATCAAATAAGTCTTCAAAGTAGCAAAGGCCTTATCACATTCCTCATCCCACATAAATGTAGTGTCCTTGTGTAACAATCTGGTGAAGGAGTGACACTTTTCTGCTAATTGAGAAATAAATCTCCTTATTGATTGAATCTTTCCTTGTAGTGACCTCATTTGGCTAATATTTCTTGGAATCTCCATTTCTAGGATTGCTTGTACTTTTTCAGGATCAACTTCAATGCCTTTTGCTGACACTATATAACCCAATAACTTGCCGGATTGGACACCAAAGGCACACTTCTTTGGGTTTAGTCTAACTTTGAATTGTTCTAACCGAATGAATATTTTTCTTAGGATTTGTAAATGCTCTTCTCTATTGTGGGATTTTGCTAGAATGTCATCCACATAATCTTCTAAAAAAGTATGCATCATGTCATGGAAAATAGTTATCATGGCCCTTTGATATGTAGCTCCAGCATTTTTTAAACCGAAGGGCATAACATTCCAACAAAAAGTACCCCAAGGGCAAGTAAATGCTGTCTTTTCTTGGTCTTCGGGAGCAATCTTGATTTGGTTGTAGCCACTAAATCCATCCATTAATGAGTACATTGCGTGACCTGCTGTCAAATCCACTATGGTATCAATGCTTGGCAATGGGAAGTCATCTTTGGGACATGCAAGGTTTAAATCTCTGAAATCCGTACACACACGGATAGATTTATCATGCTTAGTAACTGGCACAATGTTAGAGATCCAATCAGCATATGCTATTGTTCTTATGAACCCCACCTTTAACAATTTTTCCAATTCTGCCTTGACTAGAAGAGCCACATGTGGGTGCATTTTCCTTAGTTTTTGCTTCACAGGTTTAACTCCGGGTCTAACATTCAGATGATGCATTATGAAATCAGGATCCAATCCAGGCATATCGGCATATGACCATGCAAAATTTACTTGTTGTTCTTGGAAGAATTTGATAAAGTCCTCTCTTTCAATAGATGTAAGTGATGCAGCCAAGTGTACAACCTTTGGCTCTAGTTCCGTGCCAATGTTAACTTTTTCTGTTGGTTCTATAAGAATAGATGACCGTTCTTCTTCATGTTCAGGCAAAGTATCCAATCTCTCTTCTAATGGTGCCACAGTTGGGTTTTCACCAAAAGAAACGTCTTTTATTTTCATTATTTTTGGTTCTAATGGTGCCACAGTTGGGTTTTCACCAATAGAACTTTTCATTTTTTTATTTTTTTTTATTTTTTCTTTTTTTTGACTAAGAGATTGGACCCTTGCTGTTGTCATCATGTTCGTATTGAGTTCGTTGGTGAAAGAGGGTTCAACCGCATTGAGGTATTGGTTTGTGGCTTGGTCATTTGGGAAGTAAAGTAAGTCATGTGGTTCAGTTTGATCCCAATCAATGAGGTTTGGATGTATCAAAATTAAGGAATTATTGGGTAAGGTATCATCAATAAGATTTATGGACATGACTTCGTTTGAGGGTTCATACATTGTATCGTTTAGGTCTATGATGTGCGCTTCCTCAAGATGATCCATGGAAGCAGGGTCAAAGTCCCCTTCGCTTGAATCCTCGTCGACCTCTACGGGAAACAATGTGGGAAAAGCCACAAGCGGGTTAAAACTAACGTTTGAATTTCCCTCCTCTGAAGGTGTCCAAAATGTTTCTATCCATGCTCCACTACTAGATGCTTGTTCTATATTAGGCCTTTGAATAGAAGATTCTTCATTAATTGGAGCATTTTGTTTTGGGATTTTTGCATAAGTATGTATAACAATGACTTCTTTATCTTGACATGACTCATCTGATAAAGTATCCCATTCATAATCCCTAGAATCATCACTATCTCCTTCGGATTCTAACGCATTTATTTGAGGATGAAAATCATGCATTGGACTTGAACTTTCTCCCTTATGTTGAAAACCTACTCCGGATTTTTCATGACTTGCCCTCCAAACAGGTTCAATAGGTTCTAATAATCCTCTATTTCTTTGGCCTAGGGGTCCTCTTCCTTTGTATCCCATCTTTTGCATAATATCAAATCCTTTCCCATATTGTTCTGTTTGTATATTAACATGCTGAATTCTTTCCATGGGAGTGTCTAGGGTACCATCCTCATCATGATAAAGCCATTGAAGGACATCATCCTCTTCCTTATCCCATGTTGCTTTTCTATCTTCCCTCACAAAATAAGAATTATACTTATGTGGAAGATGTTCTTTTGAGGGTTTTCCATGTGATTTAGGAGACATGGGCATGTCAAATAGAGAAACTGAATATTCTCCTACCCCTTTTGAACTAATCTTGCATTGTTTGTCAAATTTGTTCATCATCTCACTCATGTATTGGTAATGATCTGCTTTAGCTTGTTCTTTTTCCTCTTTAGTAGGTTTGTAGATCACTGTTTCCAATTTAGGTGCCACACATGGACTTTCCATCACATTTGGACCCTCGTAGCTCACTTTTTCCTTGCCCTTAGTTGATGTAGTTGAGCTAGCTTGAAGAGGATTTTGTGCATCTTCATTGGTGATTCTTGGAACAACTCCTTCACGATTATGTGGAATGTATAATTCATGCAAGGGTTTGAGTGCATTACAATATTGAAATGGATTTGAGTCTCCTCCAATTGTGATTTCTTCACCCATGTATGGGAACTTGATGCATTGGTGGTATGTGGAGGGGACAGCTTGCATCTCATGAATCCAAGGTCTTCCCAATAAAATGTTATAGGTTAATTTCATGTCCAACACTTGACATTTAGTTTCCTTCTTAATTGGTCCCACTTGGATGGGCAACACAATCATGCCTTTAGAAGCTCTTTCAGCCTCATCATAAGCTTTTATGGTGATTTTCTTTGTAGGGTCAATGCAAGACTCGGAGAAACCTAAGGATTTTACAAGACTCAATGTGCATATGTTAAGGCCAGCCCCTCCATCAATAAGGGCTCTTTTGACTCTATGCCTTTCGATCAAAACCTCTATATGTAATGGCAAATTTTGAGGATGAGTTATAGACATGTCATCTTGATCTGAAAATGAAAGACAATGAGGAGCCACAAGATGTCCTACCATATTTTGAAACTTTTCTTCCCCTAAGGTAGTAGAAACATGTGTTTCTTCCAAAGCTTTTTCCAAAATCTCTTTATGATTTGGTGACAACTTCAATAACTCTAAGATTGAGATTTGTGCTGGAGTACGTTGCAATTGGTCTACCAAACTATAAGGTCTTGCTGCTGTAGGAGATTGTTTGACCACAATGTTGGATGGTGGGATATTGGTGTTTTGAGGGACTATCCCTTGTAAAGTCATTCTAGAATTCTGCCCTCTTGTAATGACATTTGCTGCTTCCTTTTGAGGCTGTTCCTTAATGATGATAGCATTAACAATATGATCATATGATGGCGCAAAGTTGAGATTATTGGCACTTTGTTTCTTGCCATTTGATGACTCACCTTTATCATGTTTGTAAAAAGGTTGTTTGAAGGCCGTATGATCTTCATTATTTTGGGGTCCATCAACAGTGATTATGTTATTATCTATCAAGTCTTGCACCACATTCTTTAATTGTAAACATTCATTTGTAGGGTGCCCCCGAATCCTATGATATTCACAATGATGCTTAGCATCCCACCAACCCGGCTTGTGGTCTGGTTCATAAGGTTTAATGGCGGGTAATGTAATAACATTGTTAGCTATAAGAGTCTTTAATGCAGTTTCAAGTGATTCTCCCAAGGGTGTAAAGTGTCTTGCAGGAGTGGGTTTCAAATACTTATCATACTTGTTGTTTTGATCTTTGTTTCCTTGATTATTCTTATTGGCATTGTTGTTGTTGTTGGAAGGTGCATTATATGCTTGATTAGCATTATTCACTTGATTTGGTGTCTTTGTAAGGGCAAATGGAATCACCTTCAAGTTGCTGGATTCCACTACACCATCATTAACAATACCTTTGTTGTTATTCCTTGCAGCATAACGGCTATTGTTGTTGTACCAACTTTTATTTGGATTGTTGTTATTGTTGGTATTGTTGTTGTTGGAGTTAGAGTTATTCTTATTTTCCTTGTGCAATTTCAACTCTCCACTCTTAATCAACACTTCTTCCGTTGTAATTCCGTTATCAATTAGATCTTGAAAGGTTTTGGGACATTGCATCCTTAGTCTATAATTCAGCTCGCTTCTCAAACCGTTAATAAAGATATCCATTTTTTCTTTCTCCGGTACACTTCTTGGATATCTAGCAAATGCAGTCCTCCATCTTTGCAAGAATGTGAGAAAGGCTTCTCCATCTTGTTGCTTCGTGTTACATAATGTTATCATGGTGACCTCATGTTTGATGTTATAAGAGTAATGAGTCACGAATTTAGATGCTAACTCTTCAAAGGATTTTATGCCGGATGGTAGTTTTGAAAACCAATCCATGGCTGTTCCTCCCAAGCTTCTTGGGAATAGTCTCATTAAATAGGTTGATTCATGCATGAATTCAAGACTCAATGCACAAAACCCCCGAAGATGATCATGTGGGTCAGATGTTCCTTCATATCTCTCATATTTAGGAAATGTTACATTAATGGGAAAAGGCACTATGACCAAACTCTTATCGAATGGAAAAGGACATAATGTTTCAATAGAGAAAGGCTTAGGAGCCCCATTTTGTTTCAAATTGTCAATTTCCATTTGTAATGCCTTGAATTGTTTCCTCATTGCTTCCATAGGGTCTTCTATTTCCTTGGGCTTTAATTGTTCTATGTCAAAATCTTTAGGTAGCTTTACCCCCGTTTGTATTAAGTCCATGAAGTGTTTTTCTTTATCCATAAGCATGGTCTTTTTCATTAGTTCTATGAAATAAGGACATTGTCTTGCCTCTAATGCTCTTTCAATCGTGGCTTCTTCTGCAGTTGGGGGTAAGTTTGTATTATGAGGAGGCAATAAGTTGTTGCCTTGTGAATTTGCCTCTTGAGAATTAGGGTCTCTTCCTCCATTATTAGAATTTTCTTGATTGTTGTTAAGATCCATACCTCCATTCATGTTGTTCCCTTGGTTGTTATTGGGATCTATGCCCCCATTCATGTTGTTCCCTTGGTTAGTGGGATCGATATTTCCTAGGGTACCACTAAACATGTTGTTAATGTCTTTTACCTTAGTGGGATTTTCAGTCACTCGTGAAGTAATGAAAGTGTTCTTTGGAAATGGGAGCTCTTCTCCGTTGTAGGTCCCGTCTGTTTGTAATGCTTTCCTTATAGAGAATGACCTTGTAATAACAGGCATGAACAAACTTTAAGGGTATGTTGACTTTCTTCTCTTGATAAGCTATTTTTGGAATAAGGTAAAAGTTTTTGATCAATTTTAAATGGTTTAAAATTTTAATGGTGTTTTGATCAATAACTTTGGAATATCTTGTTTGAAAATAAAAACAATCTCAACACACACATCAATTGGGTACCATATCCCTAGAATGCTCTAATGTGTATATTTTTGAACGTTTTCACAGGTTTAACACAAGAATAGCTTCCACACAATCTACCTAGCACATAATTGGTTCGTAAACATGGCTCTAATAGGTAGTTTTGCTATTTTACCGTTATGTAGTAAGTTTTCCGTTCAAAAGAGATCTTAGCTTTTCATCCCCCAATTATGTTAAGGGGCTTCCCACACGCACAAAAGCACGATTTTGCGCAATCCGTTAGGACTACTAGAGGAAGTTCGAAAGAGCTAAAATCCTTTTGTCGTGTACCCCATTAAGGATACCCGTGTTTCATTTTATAGTGGGTCAGATTCTCGCGGCAAAAGCAAGTGTATCCCACTTTGGGCTGTCCCTCTCACCGGCCCTTCTAAGGCAATCTCGGGAGGCGAGCCCACTAAGTTTTAAACATATTCATTGAAAAGCATGAAAAATGGATTTGGTAGAGCAAGTTTGGGAATTTGATTCACTCAAAGAGTGAAGAGCATATCCCTATTGCTTTTCCCTTATCCCAAACACTCACAATCAAATTGGTTCTTTTTCAACCCCGTGACAAAGGGGTTCTTAGAATTGAAGTGTTTATTTTTTTCCTTTTATGATTAAACTATGTTTTTGAACTTTGAAAATGCCACAATTTAAGGGAAGTGCAAGCTTGATGAGAAAAATACCTCAAACGATGCTAGCAAAGGCTAGGCGCATTTTTAAGTAGTAGATTTTTGTTTTCTCTCCAAATCCTTCTCTTACCTTGGCAAAATGTTCCCTCCACCAACAAGTTAGTCAGCACAATACAAACAAAGTGAGGGGAAACCAAAATCAAAGCTAAAAATGATATAATTGATTATGCTTTTGATTCTTTTTTTACCAAAATACTTGCAAAATTCTTACAAATTTAAGGACTAAATTCTCAATTCAATGAAACATATTTTCGTTTGTAAGCATCTACAACAGCAATGTATTTGGCATGCAATTCTACTTCTTTCTCTAAATTATTATTGAGAACAAAGGTAGAATGTACCCGGTTTTCTTTCCTTATCCTCTTAGAGATCAATTTCTCCTCTAAGTTGTATCTTCTCTCTGGTTTTTGCACTTTCTTATGACAGACCATGCTCCTGATACAAAAAAAATGACAGTAAAGTTAGCATACAGTCCTTATTTTGACAAAATAGTAAAAATACTGTCAGGCGACATTGTCCAGACTACAGGCGAGATCAAATTTAATGAAGACGTGACTACTTTAACCGCGAGCGTCACCAAAAGGGGCTCAAGCGAGATTAAAATAATCAAGTGCGATATTAAATTTAACAGACGCGTGAAATATTTATTACAGGCGACAACAGCAATTACTATAATAGAAAATAGATGCTATACCAGGCGACATTTCTTTTGCCAAAGGCGATATCTAATTTAACAAAGACGTAATTACTTTAACCGCGAGCGTCACCAAAAGGGGCTCAAGCGAGATTAAAGTGATTACGTGCGATATCAAATTAAATGAACGCGCAAACTATTTATCCAAAAGCGACAAAGTAATTCAGCTAAGCGACATCTTATTAAACGAAAGCGACATTTAAAATAATAAGAGCGACAAATCAAAAGTAAAGTGCAGTAAACTCCCTTTACACCAGGCGTAAACTAATTCGTCGGCCGCGGCTTTTAATTCGTTGTAGGCGACATCAAAGTAGCCAAAGGCATCATATCTTTGTGCGTCAGGCGATAATATAATGTACGCAGGCGTGATTTCTTTATCCAGAAGCGTGACTCTGCTGGTAAGAAGCATGAGCGTTCAGACTCCAGGCGACATCTAAATTCCCGCGAGCGACATCTCTTTACTGTAGGCGTGATTTCTTTACTGGTAGGCGTGATTTCTTTCCTGCAACCTGCAAACAGTGAGCAAAATCATGCAATTCTAGCCTAAATTTGCAAATAACGTGAAAATTTTGATAAATTTGAGGCCTAGAGCCCCACGGTGGGTGCCATTTGTGTGTGAATGATTTACACCTTCATGAAATAACAAGATTTAAAGAGAATTTACACTATTCAAAGTAAACTAATCTAAATAATGCACAATTAATCTAAATATCTCATGGTTCTCTAAATTGAAGTGGTAAATGAGGCTCTCAGCTGCAAATCCTCACTAGTGACACTCTAATTATGAGAATTGAACTAAGAATGATATGCAAAATAGATCTAATTATCAAATTCTAGCTCTATTTGATAAGAAAATCTCTAAAATGATCAACAATTAAGCTAAAATATCAATGAAAATGCTAAGTGAGTGGTGTGGATGCAAATTGCAAGAGCTTTGCTGCAATTCAAAGATATGGAGTGGATGAATAATGCCTCAAAATGCCTTCTATTTATAAGATTTTCCCAAGGGTAGGGGGTAGAGTGAGATAACCATGGTTAGGCTTGGGTAAGGTCAATTGGCTTTGCTTTGTCCCTAAATGGGGGGACAAACATTTAAATGGTTTCAAAAGGCTGGACCATTTCAACAAAAGTGAGTGATTTGTGTCCATTTTGTCTCCTTTTTCCTTTGTTGAGAGAATTTCATATTTATTAATTAATTAAAGTAATTAAATTTAGCTATGAAGGGTAAGAGGTTCATTTTGATTTTTCATTTCAACAACTATGTCATCAATTGAATTTAATCAATTTCTTAGTGTTTTTCCCCTTTTCAAGCTTTATTTAATCATTTAATCATTTAATTGAATTTTCCTTTGATTTGAATTGCCTCTGTTCCATTTATTGATTTTTTATATTATTTTGATGATTTGATGCACCTTTTTTATTGATTTAAGCCTTTGCCAATTTTCCATGTCTACACTTTGAATTCTTATGTTGCCACAATATTGAGCTCAATTCTGAGAGTCCACATTGCATGAGAATGAGAACACCAAGGAAGGACTACGTGGTTTGTATATTCATTTGTTTCTTGAATTGATTTCATTATGTATTGATGTTTATGCTTATTATTTATCTTGCATCCTTTCTTGATTATTGAGAATACTAATTGCACTAACAATCTCTTTGTGGTTGAGATTTTACATGTTATTGCAGGTTTATATTGATCCTATTATGCCCAATTACATGTTTAAGCCATCATAGGGACTATTATGACATGGGGATCATGAATAACATGTGAGAGATCAATTTGTATGAGATTGAGGCCTCATACCCATCCAACAAATCATCATCTCCTATAGTTGAAGAGCATACATTGCAACCTACTATTCATGAGCTTTCACCTACTTTGGAGGAAACAAAAGGGTTGTGGGAGAATTTTGACAAGGTTGTATCTTTTCAACCCTCTCTACATATGAAGATTGCACAAAAAGAAGAGGATCCATTCCTCTTATTTGAAGAAATTCCTTGTCTTTTTGAGGAAGAGGACAATAAAGTTGTTCCTTACCTTGAGGAAAAGTTCTTGGATAATCTTGGATAATGATCCTTTAGAATAATTAGAGGGCCTACTACAAGAAGAAGAAGAAAAAAACAAGTTGTTGCAGCATGAAATCCTCTATGATATGGGGGATGAGAAAGAGGATCCCAATGATATCTCTGTCCTTGAGGAAGAGCATACTGATATGCATGAGGTTTCCCCCCAACCTATGCATATCATTGCAACTTTCATAGAGGAGATTGATGATGAGGATGACCTTATGGATGAGTTTGATGTCATCTTCTCTTCCATTGATTTTGAGCCATCATCTCCTTCAACTGAAGATAATGAGTTACAACAGTAACAAGTGGAGATCCACACATCACCAACCATACCATCAGAGCCTTATTCAAGCCAGTAGGATACCAAGGTTTCAAAGCACAATAGTAAGGTCAAGGTTGATCTCTTATACCTATTACCATGGAGAGGATTCCCCATAAGGCATCTAGCCCTACAAAAAATTTGCAAGTCTCCCTTGGTCATGTTTGCTTCACAACATGAGGGTAAAAGTAAAAAGGAGTCAGTAGGTCTTTCTCAAATAGAGAGTGATTCAATGTTTGAAAAATTCTTTGTTCTCAGCATTAGGAAGGAATTCCAACAAGTTGTGGTATGTGTATCATGCTTGCTACCCTACCTAGTTGTCCATATGCATGAAAGGAGCAAAGATCTTGTCAGAAAGGGCAACTATTTTAACAATCCAATTAATGGCTTTATTTAATTTCTTTTTTTGTAAGTACTTTCACATGGTAGAGTACACTTTTGTGCTTTCCAAGAAGTGCACAAGCACAAATATGTCCTCTTGGAGATGGAAAATTTTTGATGTCTTGTTCAAGTTGTAGATTTTCATGAGGTTATATGTGGTGAGATCCATCATGTTTCAACCTTGGTGACTTCATTCCCAATACATTGCTTCAAGCCATTGATCATATGCTTACCAGACAAGCATCCCCTTTGAGTTTCTAGAAATGTTGGCTATTTTGCCACCATTATCCCATTACAGATATTCAATCTAACAAAACTTTCATGGGCTAAATTTCAATTTGTTCTTCTCTCCTCAGTTCACCATATTTTGCATTTTTAGGATTGACTCAGACTAGTTAGAACATTTCAAAATCAAATTTCAGAGCCCATAGTCAGTGTTTGAATTATTGTTATAACCCGATGGAGAAATTGGAACTAGTGAACATTGAAGGAAAAAGATTATTACTCAAAGCTTCAAAGGTTGTGATACTTGTAAAAAAGAAGGCAAAGATAAAGTTTAGTTCTAAGATAGATGTTAGAGCCTGATAAAGTTTCAAGAACTCAACAACCTAATTAGAACCAAGCATTAACATCTCAAGGGAGTTATTCATGCAAAGTGGATTAAAAGAGTAGACATCAAAAATTATTTATGGTTCTAGAAAATAGAGGTGGGTCCCAATGGAAGTTTGGGAACTGTTGTCAGAACCCAATGGGAAAGATGGAACATCCCAATGTCATTGTCAATGTATCTTCCTCTTGTCTTATCAATGAGCCATTTTTTATGAAGCTTCTACCATGTCTGATCAACATGTTCTTTTCAACAAAGCGTCAATGGCATGTGTAGTGTCCCAGGGTCTTATCAAAGTGCTACCTACATCGATAAGGCTCATCGATGAGATCTACTCTTATTTCATCGATGGATAGTTTTTGGCACAACTTGGGAAATGAGTGAAGTGGTTTAGTGCTTTATCAAAGTCGTGACTTTCTTCGATAAAGATGTTGTCAATGAGACTTCTTTTGTCTTATCGATGGACAATTTTTGGCATAGCTTGGGAATTCTAAGAGATGTTTAAGTGCTTTATCAAATTCTGAGCTACATTGATAAGATGATATCAATATGGATTCTCTCTTGTTTCATTGACATGCTATTTTGGTTAGAGTCAATGGTCTAGGAAGCAACTTGTGTGTTCCGTTGAAGTTGCTACTTTCATCAATAGGGCCATTTTTTATATAGTTCCTCTTTCATCTCCTCGATGAAAATATTTGATGGATTAATGTAATGTATGAAATGGCTTGGGTCTTATCAATGTGCTTACCTACAAAAACAAGGATTTCTTCAATGTATCTTTTTCATTGTCTAGTCAACACACTCTTTATGATAAAGATTGGAGATATATGGGATGTAAAGGATTTCTTGTCAAAATGCTCACTTTCATCGACAAAGCCATTTTGATGAAATGTGATGCGATCTTATCAATTACCATGGTAGACATGTGTAGAATTTGAATACAAATAGAGGTTCATCAAGGGGACTCTTAGTGACAGGGAACCAAAGCAGGTGACAAGCATTGATCACTCATCTACCCCAGTGACTTTCTAAGTGGTGCCATTTCTATTGTGTACTTTTGGTTAATTATTTTAGCTTTCCCATGCCCATTTATTATTGCAGATGGTCTTCTAACCTATTTTACACCATAGAGGATAGTTGAGGACTACAAGGACTTTCTTATGATTCATTCTTTATCGTAGGGGAATTCATTTCACCCCATTTCTTTCATATCATGGGTTTAACTTGTGCAAAAATTAGATCTTTTGGTTTTATTTTTTTCCTTCTTTCTTCTATAGCCTAATCTTGGTTAAGGTTTGAACTCAATGATCAATATGAGTTATGTTGACTCTATAAAAAGAAATCTTGTAGATATTTTAGGGTTTTTCTCTAGTTCTTTGCAGTGGTTATGCCTTACATTTGTAATTTCCTTTTGCCTTGCATTAATAGAAATCCATGTTTTCCTTTTCTTTTTGTTTAACTATCTTGTACATGTTTTTCCTTGTGTTGAATGCTTCTGTTATCTTTCAAGTTTGTATGTTGAATTTAAATTGCTCATGAATGTTGTATTGTGGATATGTCTTTCCTTGCATCATTTCATTTGTTATGACCTACATATGAGTCCTTGGAGGGTAGATTAGAGCTAATATTTGTGTAGTTTGAGAGGCTTTATTAATGTTATGTGCAACCATAGACAAAGAGATCAAAGTTTCAATCTGGTACATCACCCCCTTTAATTTTTGCATTCTCCTTCTCCCTTTTCCTTACAAGTTAGTAGTTTATGTGCACCCTGATTGTAAGGAAGTCGACCTTCTCTAAGATTTGGCCTCACATGCACAGGTCCCACAGTTCAAGGTTTTTTCCATATTTTACAAGGTTTCCCGAGGCTCATACATTATGCAAGGGTGAAAAATTTTGTGACAACATTTCTCTGGTGTTTTTTCTTCTCCCAATTTAATCCTTGAAGTCTATAGCTTCAAGATGGCACCTTGTTCATCCAAAAAAGGATGAAAAACCTAAAGAAGACTAACTATGAGATATGGTAGATTAAAATTAGTTTCATGTTAAGACAATCATGAAAGATAACCATGGCAATAGTTAAGTGAAATTACAATAATAAAGGTATTGAAAGAGTATAATAAAAGATAAAAGAAAATAATTTTATGGATCATGTTAAAATATTTCTAGAAGATAATTAGTTATAAAAGACATAATGAACCAAGAAGCATAAAACCTTAGGGATACATTAGAGGTTCCTTATACATCTTTGGATTGAGATAGGAGAGATGAAATAGCACATGCTCACTATTGAAAAGAAAAAAATGAACAAGGTTTTGGAAAACATTAGAGTCATCTTAAGGAGCTAAATCTTGTATGTCATCATTGAAATAACCAACTAACAACCTTAGGGGATAGTAATAATCCATTGCACATGCCCATCCTAAAGTCCAAGGAATACACATAGTAATTGAATAATTATAGTCATCAAAGAAATAAAAAGTTTAGTGGACATTTTCAAATGGATAATTTTGCATGAATGTAAATGAGAATGTAGTCACAAAATGACACTAGATAGAGTAACTCCACTACAATAGTGAGAGGTCATATATAAAGTGAAATAGTGATAGTCTAGACCATTAAGAAGATAGTCTTTTCCAGTGATAATAGTCTATGAAATGAAAATTAAAATATTATAAAGGAATCTCCTCTTAATGGTCCTAGACTATTAGTGTTTCTCTTTATTATTGACATCTCACTATTGTAGTGGAGTTACTCTATCTAGTGCCATTTTGTGACTAAATTCTCATGACCGTTTGTGAAAACTTATGCATCAAAAAATGTCTGCTAAAATTAATAGGATAATCCTTTATAATGATAATATTATATGAAATACAAATGAAAATATTTAACAAAAATATAGGCATGAGGTGTAGGAATACTAGTCTAAGGGCCATAGTATATTCTAGGTTAGAAGAATCATGTGTAAGGATGATTAGTCAAATGAAAAAGATAACAAGATTTAAAAGACAAAGACCTTGGACAAAAAATAATACACATAGTGAAAATGGCAATGCAAGACAAGCAAGGAAAATCCAATGTTGCAGGTTTGTATGAAATGGGTGATGTGAATTTTTTTTAAGACTATAAGAATCAAATAGCCCCCTATAAATAATAGTTCATTAGGAAAAAATTTAATGTGACTGGTGATAATGACATGGCATGCCTTCTGGTACTACATGGATTGTGGGAAGACTGAACCTTGTTCCTAGCATAGGAATCTCTTACCAATCGAAGTAGGTCCCCAACCCTAATATAAAATATCTTAATGTAGTGGATAGTATTGACAAAGATGAGAATATGTAATTAAAGGAAATAAAAATACTAGTACATAGATTTTAAGATTGATGGATCTCACCCAATAATTGAAATGAGGGGAAGAAAGTAATGAAATTGAATTGCTAAAGTTTACACGGGAGTAGGACACTAAAGCCAAAAGGATGATGATAGTTTCATAACCATTCCAAGGAAAATGGACAATGAGCTAGAAAAATAGCATATTAGGTCTTTAAAATACATCTTGAAGTGAAAACTTTATGCAAAACAATATACAAGGAATTCAAGAGCACAGTAAGAAAAACTATGTAACATAGTGAAAGAAAAGAGGAAATATATTTTGATGATAGTCACAATTTAGTATATTTGAGGTTTTCTTTATTGACAAAGATAGAAAACACTCAAATTATAGAGATAATCCAAAATTAAAAGTGCATTGCTAAACCTATGTAAGAATAGTCAATCATATTACTTACATGATAGTGACAATAGATTATCTTGGTTGTCCTTTTAATTTTAGAATTGTTTGTAGTGACCTAGATTTATTGTTTGACAATTCATTGGATAAGGTCACAATTTAATATATCAAAGCCTAGAATAATCATCCTCTTAAATGTGATACAACCTAATTTGAGTAGAAGACTATAATTATTCCTTGTTGATCCCACATGATAGTGAAAATTTATTTATTATACAAGCAAGTGAGTTCATGTGAGATAAAATTTTGTTTTCTTGTTTCATATAAATTTAAAGGAAAGTGATAATGGAATCACATATGGATGGGTGCAAGGTAGAGGACAATTTTTTATTTCTAGCTAGAGATTTTTTTAAAAAATTGAGCACATGTTAGTTCATTTGTAATCAAAGATGATAGACCTTAGAAAGGAAATAGCTCACATACCCAACAAATAACATGACATTTAATAAGATGGTCCACTCAAGGATATAGATCAATAAAAAATTATAATGTGGGCAGAGAGAACTCATCCAAAAGGCATCTTACAAGCCTTGTACAATCAATAAAGTTCATAATAATGACAAAGAGGGGAAATGTGTTCTCTTACAGTCATAGAGGTCAAGACAATCCAAAAGAGCATGTATAGTCTTAGGAGGAATAAATAATAGTTAAGTACATTGAAAGCATAAGCAATTAAAAGTGCCAATAAGAAATTTTATATAAGGGATAAAAAACTTTGCATGATAATTAGGTTCTCAAAAGAGAGAGATAAGAAAATAATTCAAAAGATATAATGTGTGAGAGAGTATGAATCCATGACTAGTAGTTAATAGGACTTGTAGAACCAAAGAATGAGTGCCAATTATTGAGTTAGATCCTCATCTCATTACCGAGCAAGACAACCCTCTGTAATGTTGTTGAAAATGATGGCAAGGCAGAGAGCAAGATTAGCTTGGACCAGATAATCATTGGTCATAATGGGAAGACAAAATGATAGACAAAAAAAGATAATTTAGAGTATCACAAAAAATATTATTGAGTGAAAAAATCAAGACCTTATTCAACACCATAACAAAATTTTTTTTACTTTAAATCTTATTCAACATATGTCATAAATGCATGGATGGTGGTATTTTGAGGGCATCAAATGATGATTAATGGGAACCAACAGTAATTATTAGTAAAGGACACTTTTGCAAGCAATTCCTATCATCATTGTGAAAATAAAGGGAAGTTGAACAATTGAAAATAATCTAGGATTCTTTTTAATATCTTCCAAAGTAGGTTGAAAAGTTCAAAAGGACAAGTTTAACTTATCTAATTGCATCTTAGATTTATTTAGCAATCAAGCAAGGAAGAGCAATTTTTTAACATTCCAAGGAAGGTTGACTAGGAAAGGCAAGGGAAAGAATGTAATAACTTTTCAATGATGTGCACCTTATACTCATTAGTATGCTGATCCAAGGCCAAAGAGTGTACCTATAGGGTATTCACATAGGGGAGTTCTTGTTACTTTGAGACTAGGGCTATAACTTGCAAGAGTTATCTCAAGTTATATCAACACTATATCACATATTTTTAGTCCTTGTGACTGAAAAGAGGTAATGTAAATTTATTTAATAAATAAAAGATCATATTTACAGACTTGGATTACTACAAGATGCCTTTTATCAATAAAATCTAGTCATTTACCTTCTCAAATTCTATTATCTTGTGTACAACCTTATGATTGATGTACATTTCCATAATTTTTTATTCAAGTACTCTAATATATGCCTCATTTTAGCACTTTTAGGAAGAAAAATACATGATTCTTACATGTTGTGAGTTGTTAATGAATGTAAAAAACTTGTAGTTGAGAAAACATCAATTGTCATCAAAACTATGAAAGCATTCAACTTCTCATGAAATGTTGATATATAAATATGAGGAAAATATGAGTTGCTTGAATAAAAAACTAAATTATTAGAAAATTTGTGCATCAAATAATAAGCATAAGTCTAAACATTAATTTGGTGCATCACCTTGGTAGCATATAGGTTTTATTTAAGCATTTCTCTCCCTTTTCCTCAACATTTTCGTTAGTTTAGGTCAATATTAGGTGATAGTAGTAGGGGACATAATCTGGAGGTTTATTTCCATCATACGTGTCCCACAACCTGGGAATGATCCCAAGTTTCATTAGGTTGCTAAGTTGAGAGCTCAAAAATGGTGAAAATATTGGTGATAATAGTTTTTGTCATGCCCAATGGCACTAATTAAATAATTATAATTCAAAATTTGTCCTTTCATTGAGGTATTGTGTTCCCTATGAGAACATTGAGAAATATTCTTTCAACTTCCTCCTCATAAAAGTTGTTGCATATAGGATTTATGTCATATCTAAGTGGCCACTCTTTGGAACATTAGGAGGCATTGATTAAACTATAGGGTCATTCTAATCATATTGCTAGAGGTATTTACAAATTTTGATTTCCATAAAGTATTTTTCTTACAAATAACTATCACTCCACAACAACAATGAGTAGATTAGTGACCTTAAACTTAACTTGCAAGTAAAAATAAACTCTATCTTCATTTCACTAGTCAAGTTAATCTCCAACTTAGTTAGTTTCCCTTCCATTTGGCATAATGACTTTGTTAAAAAATAATACAAATCTTTATTGGCGCTAGATTTTTCCTTCAATAGTTCTAGTGACTTATTCACTCCCTTTGAATCAACCAAATAAATTATTTGCATTATTTTTCTAATGCTAACATATTAATCCTGTAACATTTAATGATTGGCTATTATCTATCTTGTACAACTTTAATACTTATTATGAATAAAAAATGGTTAGTCAACCATCAAGACTATGTAAACCTTCAAGCTTAATAAAAAGTGGTAGGGGCACATTTTCTTTTTGCCATAATTTTCATCAATAGAGGTGAAATTTGACAAATTTATAGACTTTGGATGGCTATTTCTATCATGATACCAATGGGCAATTGGAAGGCTAGGTTAGATCTCACCTTAGGTATTTTTTGAAATTTTATTTTAGTGTTGATGTATTAGAATAGATTATTTTTACATGGATTTTTTTGTTTAATAACTTGTAATGTCCCCTTCTTCTCAGTGATCATTCATGTGTTAATTAGCCCATTCTTTTGTTATCCTGGTAGGCTACTTCAGAGATATAAGGGATGAAAAGTTGGCATTGCCAATTATTAATTGATGAAGGAATATATAATATTATTTTAAGCCCATAAAGTAATATTATAAGGGAAAAGTCACTTTGGGTCAAAAAATTAAATTATAAAAATAAAGTGACTTAAGCTATGAAATAAAGTCATAAAGTGACTTTATTAAGAAGATCATAAAATATAAAGTGACTTTATCATGAATGCAAATTTATAAAATACATTTATTTTATTTATTAAGCCTTCTAGAAGTGAGACAAACCCCTTAGAGGAGGGAAAAAGTTTATTAAGAATCACACATTGTGATTTGAGGTCCAAAGGCAGTTTAGAGAATCTTTTTAAGTGGTTTCATTACTTCTCCAAGTATTATGATATGTTGATTTGATATTTGATAATTTATCTATTGTTGTTGGTTTGACAGTGTGTACTAGAAATTCATACCTTCATAGAGTTAGTATTGTCAAATAAATCAAATAGAAACTAAGTTACCATAAATAGCAAATCTATTTAGCAAATAAATGAGCAATTAAGAACCCTATGGCTCTCTAAGAGTGTTAATGGTGAAGCTCTCAGCAAGCCTCCATTAATGACAGTCCTAGAATGAGAAATGAATGATAAGCTAAGATAATTAATTCAATTCCAAATTGAAATGCTCAATTAACTTCTAAATTGCCTTTCTAGCTATAATTATCAAGAGGTTAGATGTGATTCTCAGATTTGTGGATGAATTATGAGTGAATTTAGCATTGCTTTTGTAGGATTTGGCAAGGGTAGGGGGTGTAGTTGAGTTGATCATGATTAGGCTTGAGTTGAGTCTTTGGTTCCACCCTTTGACGACAATTTAAATATTGAGTCCTCAAAGCTTGGGACAAGAAGACAAGATAAGTGGACAAGATGTTCCTTCCAATTGAGTGATTGAGATTCATTTTGGCTTGATCCATGTGAGCTCTTTCCTTAAATCCTATTGGTTGAGTCTTTTTCCTCCCATGTGGTGTTGAGAGAAAATAAGACTTAATTAATTGAATTTAATTAATTTGTTTAGCCATGTGCACCCCTTGAATGGGTTGATTTGATTTAATTCAAACTATACAATTAATTGGTTTAATTGCACATTGATTTGATTTATCATGATTTGATAGGTTTTAATTGATCTTTTGGCTCTTGATTTGTAATTAAATTGAATTGAAGCTTGATTTTAATTTTGATTGGCTAAATACTTGTTTGAATTCAATTGCCTTGATTTTTCCTTGATTTATCACATGAATGATCTTGTCCACTTTTTGGTGATTACAAATGCCCCTCTTTGAGTCAACAAGCGAAGCGTGTCAATTCAAAGAATATTCTGATAAAAGGTCCTAGTTCTGTCGATGGTCGATCTTGATGTTCGATACGAGATGCCAATTTTGATGATTTGATGGTCGATTCAATGATAGATCTCTGATGTGATACCTGATTTGATTCGATTTGATATTTGATGCCCCTTTCGATTGATTAGCGAAAAATTTCCTGATAAAAGATTGCGCTCTGATTTGATGGTCATTTTCCTAATTCGATGATGTTGTTGTTGTTGCTAATTATCCAAGTGTATGCCCCCTTGGGAAATGAATCAAAATGATTTTGGATGATTTGGTTGAAAATGGGAAATTTTGATTTGTTTCCCGATATAGAAATTTGGATATGCTCTGGTCGTGAGAGGATTTGATGAGAAAAGATTTGATTGATAAGAAGAGATAAGTTGATGATGGTTTGGTATCATTTGATGTCAGTCAGAATCACTTGGTTGATGTTGATGTCAATCTAATAGGATAAGTTGATGGGTTGATATTTCACTCTCAAGATCTAGAGAGACAAAACAATGATTTTCCTTCCTCAAGATCTAGAGTTAGGAGATTTGATGCGCTCATGATGAGCAAATGGATTATAGGATAATTTGATTAACGTTAGATGGTTAATTAGATTATTTGACTGATCAATATTTGATACACTTATGATTAGATGTTTTGATGAGATGGAGTTGATTGGATGTTCTCATGATGCAACAATTAAGGATTGGTATAAGAGAAGGATCAACCGTTGGTGTAGGTGCATGCATAGATATCGGTGATGGATAGAGTTAGGTTGCCCCTAGTTGATCAACATGATTTATTATTGATGATTTCCTTGAGGTAGGATGGATCATGATTTACATGTACTTTTATCTTGATGATGTTGATGTACCTTTGATGATCAGATTGAGTATGATTTTTTATGATGGATACTTCAAGCATTGATGATGTTGATCAGGACTTTGATTATACATTGATGGACATTTGATGATGTAGATCTCAATAATTTTGATGATGCACCATTGATGATATCATTAATCACTTGATGTATCTTGATTTGGTCTTTTGATGATAACAACTCCACCCCCTTTCTATTTTCTCTTTTTCAAATTTGTTTTCAAGCTAAGAAAGGCAAATACCTTAAATACATTTAATCTAGGATGTATGCAACTAACTATCACTATTCAGGATTAGGAAGCTTATTTTCATCATCGAGCCTTTTTGAACATGAAATTGGTACAATCATCACTGGTTCAACCATGATGATATGAATAGTTCTTTCCTCGGATATTAATATTGCAAGTAAACTATCGAAGAATTGATCCCTTTCATATACAGATGTCCTCAATGATTCTTTGATGATCATGTCATTAGATGGATTTGCATACTATTATGAATCAACCTGACAAGCACTCAAGCATAAACCAAGAAAATATCATGTCTTCATCATTTCTCATCTAGTCCAAGACTTCATCGATTTGCTAGAAAGACATGGTTCCAAAAATTTAGTAACACTTTGAACATTTTTTCTTTTGTTTGTAGATCCATATTTCAAAAAATTCATCCACTTTGATCCATAGTTATGTTTAAGATTTTTAGATTTTGATCTGATTTGTCATTTTGAAGATTTTTTATTTGATTAAGCTTTTTAGATTTTGATTTGATTGGTCAAATGTTGTTGTTTAGATCAAGTTTCTGGATGTTTGAAATGTGATATTGATCAATAAGTTCAAGTGTAGCAATTTTTTTATTTTGATGCGATGATTGTGAGCCAACTGATGTCTACTTTACAAAAGCTCATTGACTTTGGATTGGTGCCCCCAGTTTGATTTAGCAAAGATCATGCTTTGTTGGGCAATGCAACTTTTGAGAGTTTACTTAAGATTTTACAATTTTTTTTATTTTTAAAAGATTTTTTATTTTTTTGGATTTTTAGAGATTTTTTATTTTTTGGATTTTTAGATTTTTTTTTATTTTTTTTATTTTTAGATATTTTTTATAGATTTTTAGAGATTACTAGTTCTCAAACAAGATCAAATTGAATTTGTCCCCAATGTCTAGCAAGGTATAGGACATGAAAGATGGATTTGCAAACTGATGATTCACCAATGAATAGGCAATGATGGATGAAGCAAGTGCGTTACCCATAGGACCATCTCCTCAAGATTATCCAAGCTAGGGAAAAATAATATCTCGATATAGGCCAATGATGTGGTGTTGGATATCATATGGAATAATGACCTAGTGTCATGACAATGGTCCAAAGGAGTGGACATATCAAGAGACTTTCTATAACATTTTTTTTCATTTCTTTTAATCTTCATTTGGATCAAGATCAAGGGATCAATGTGTATAGGATCACACAATCATAATAAAGGGGTGGTGAAGGCAATGAGTGAATGGTTTGGGATTATGGGAAGGCTTCTTAGGAATAATGAAGGTGGCTTTAGGATAAGAAAGATCATGATAAGGTAGTGTGAATGCAACAAGTGAATAGGTTGATGGATATGATAACTCGTGTAAAGATACTTAATGCTCATGGATATGTTCAACCTTGTCAAGATCAAAGGCGAATATGTAATACGGATGCAACTGAGATCAATGGTAGAAAGATGGAGGATATGATGGATGAAACTTGCCCCCAAGTGTAGAGTGCAAGAGAGAGGAATTACGCATGATGCCTGTTTGCTAGGTTTTCATCATGGTACTTGTTCAAGATGCCACAAGAAGTGGTTTTCACCATAGGATGGATTTCTTTTATTTTCTTTTCTTTTTCTTCTTTTTTTCATTTTTCAATTTATTTATTTTTTTTGGAGGGACTCAAGCCTCATGCTCTTTGGATACTCCTTGATGGAACAAGGCCGCGGAAAGGTATGCTCAAATATGTTGATAGGGTGATGGAAATGTGATATGGTGGATAAGGTAGAGGGTAGCTAAAGCTTTATGTGATGGATTGGATAAGGGAAATGGAAGAATAATGAATAAGAGGATAAGAAGCCTTTCCATGTGTGGGCATGAAAAAGGGAATGGAAGAATAATGAATAAGAGGATAAGAAGTACTATCAAGATCAACATCAATACACACCTTGAAGGGTAGTGGAATAATAGAGGAAAAATGGGTGAGATAGCTTTGGATTTTGATGTAAGAGAGGATATGGATCTTGGGACACAAGGACCCAAAATGGATGGATAAGATGGAATATGTTTGGGAGAATGTGAAGTGGAAGCCTTTTGAAGCTTGAATGTCAACTTTGATTTCTCTTTTGTGTGTAAGTCCTTCAAAAGTGACTTGGGAATCCACACTTTCTTTGATTTTTCTTTCCTTTTGGATGCTTTAGAATGCATTTCTTCAATGAAGGATTTAGGAACCCACATTTTCTTTTATTTTTCTTTTTTCTTGATGGACCTTTGTGATCTCCTGAATATTTATTTTTTCCTTTCATTCACATGTCAATTATATGGGACATGGTGCTCTTCATACATAAGTGGATTCTTGATTTTATGATTCTTATGTTGCACATCCAAACTTCTTCCAAAGGACTTGGGATTGGTGGATGAATATGGTTCATATGGATGGTTTGATATGGAGGATTGACATGGATGGGTGCTTGGTTTCTCAAGTATGTATGTCTTTGTTGATCTTGATACATGGTAAGGTAAGGGGATGGTGGGCTAGGGATGGTAGGAAAGGTAGATGGAGGGATATAGGGACCCAATATGGATGGAAGATCTAAAAGTTTCAACTTTGGGATATAGGGACCAAGGATGGATTTGGAAGATGTATAAGGATGATGCTTATGTGAAAATGGAGATAAATGATATGTGGGAAGGATATCAACATCTTTATTATGAGTTGCATGGCCAAGGCTTTCATCTTTCAGATTTATCTTTGTACCAATAGGCTTATATGTAGCTTTGATAGGAGTGACTTTGATAGGAGCAATTGAATCTTGAGATAGAAATGGAGGCTTATGAAAAGTGGATGTTGGGGTACTTTGGTCTTGACAAGGATCTATTGATAGCCTAGGAAGAATACTTTTCTTTTTATTTTCAATAAGTTCATTAGATATGGAAGGAATATCTTGATATTGCTTAGGATATGGGTATGATATAGGAAATGAAGTAATATGGGGGTGTTTGAGATGGAAGGATATCTTCTTGAAATAAATGGAAGGGTATGAAGGATTCATCATGGGATTCTTGGGATATGGTACTTTGGTCAAATATAGGATAAGGAGGAATATTATCTTGATCTTGATCCTTCATAAGACTTGTTTCTTTTCACTTTTGATTAGTCTCTTGATATGGAGCCACTTCTAAGGACAATGTAGGAGTTTGGATCCGCACGAGGGATTCTTGAAGGGGTGATGGATGTTCATTTGAAATAGGTACAATAGGAATTTTAGAGCATGATGACTTGGAGTCTATAACCTTTGAAGCATGAAAGAAGTTTGTAGCAAGATGTAGGTTGGCTTGGATCTCTTTTAGAGATAGCCCTTGGGGGTGTACATAGTCATTATGAAAACTATTTGGATCTTTGTTTGATGGAGGAATATTGGATAGCTTTGCTTCTATATTAAATGGAGGAATGGTGGAATAGGTGAAAGCTATAAGAGGACCACTACTAGACATGTGTTCATAAGTTTGATCTTGCTTGAGAAAAGTATCTTCATTAGATGAGTGATTAGGATTTTCAATTTTGATTAAGTCATCATAAATAAGATTTTGAATTTTATGTTTCAACTCTATGCAATCATTTGTTTCATGTTCATTATGTCTATGATATGCACAATAGTTACTCAAAAAGATAAAACCACATGAAGTTATTTGAGGCAACATGATGAGATCATTTTCAAGGAGTTTTTCCAAAGATGAATCGTACGAAATTCCCAAAGGAGTAAATGATCTATCCCAAGGATATTTGGATGTATTTGTTTTTCTCAAAGAGTTGTCATATGATGAATATTGTTGAGATGGGACTAATTCCTCTTGATTTCCTTGATCAAATATGAGATTCTCTTGATATTTTGAAATAGGTTCTTCATCAAATATTGGTTTATCATTAGGATATTTTTGATCAAATATAGGGTTTTCATGATATTATTTTTGATCAAATTTTGAATTATCAAATATATGGCATTCATGATGTTTTTCTTGATCATAAAGGTAAGGAAACAATGTTCTTAATGAGAATTGGTTGGATAATGTTTCCATTTCTTTTTCCATTTCTTGAATTCTTGTGAATAGAATATTCTTTTGAATCTTTATTGTTAATTGATTTTTTGATCTTAATGGATTTTTTATTTTTGTAATCAAAGACCTTCAAGCATAACACAATAATTTTATCAATTATCACAAGAAATTCTTCCAAGCAATCTACCTAAGGTCAAATTTGGCTTTTAAATGGCTCTAATGAGCTAGGCTTGCTAATTTATCAAGGTATTTAATCAAGATCCCGTTCAAAATGGATATTAAAATTTCATCCTCCAAGTATATTAAGAGGCTTCCCACCACCGGTATGTCATAGTTTTGCGCAATCGCGAAGGATTACTCGAGGAAGTTCAAAAATTCAACACCCTTTTGTCACACACCCCATTAAGGATGCATGCATTTCATTTTATAGTGGGTTGGATGATTGTGGCAAAGGTGATTGTATCCCACTTTGGGTTGTCCCTCTCACCAGCCTCATTAAAGCAAATCTCAAGAGGCGAGCCTAACTATTGATCTAGCATGTTCATTTGAAAGCAATAAGGTGGAATAAAGAGATAGGTTGTGGGAGTTTGATTCACCAAAAAGGTGAAGAGCATATCCCTGTCTACTTCAAACACTTTTAACAAGGTTCAATTACCAAACCCACTAACTAGAGAGAATCGAGTATTTCTACTCTTTTCTACAAACAAGGGGTTGTTCAAATTTAGTGCTTGATTTACCTAGCCTTTCTTTTAATCAAGGAGTTCAACACTTTTGGCATTTTGATTCACTTAAAAAGTGAAGAGCATAGGCCTAATGTCTAATTCCTTAAACAATAATAGGTTGTTTCTAATTACTAGATTTTGAAAACAACAAAGCCACAATTTAATTTTAAAAAATGACTAAGTTTAGGCTTACCTTCAAATGAAGCTAGCAAAGGCTAGGGGCATTTTTGATTGATTTTTCATTTTTAAAGCTCACCTAGTGGTGATCGTTCCCTTCCAATGTGCTTTTACTCCAACAAGTTAGTCAACACAACCAGCGAAAAATGAAGGAAACAAGATAAAATTGAATCTAAAGCCTTATTTGTCAAATTTAAGAAAAACTTGATTAAGGTGAATAAATCCAATTCAATGAAACAAATTTTGCCTTATATACTTCTACAACTTTGAGATAATGTTCATATACCTAGCTTTCTTGCTGAGAATCCTCAAGAACCAGCTTGATATGAGCAATGTTCTCCTCTTTGATCTTCTTTTTTAAAGCTTTGCCTTCTTGATTGAATCTTCTCTCTGGTTTTTTTACTTTGATGTGATTAGTCATCCTATAGAGACATGAAAATCATTTTCTAACAGTCAAATTCTGTTTATTTTCAATTTAAGAAAAAGTGATATTTAAATGCTTGAAAGCGCTATTTAAAATGATTGAAATCTTAAAATAATTGAAAGTGCTATTTAAATGCTTAAACGCGGTGTGGATCAGATTAAAAGCGCTACTTAAAATTTTAAAAGTGTTGAAACAGAGTGCAAAAGCACTAAAGAATTAAGCAAAGGCATCCAAAAATGAGAAAATGCACTGGAGAAATAGGCAAATGCGCTAGCTAGTCAGGGAATAAGCGTTGATAGAAATTTAGACAAAAGCCAGAAAGAATCAAAAGTGTTGTTTCTCTATGAAAAGGCACACAAATTTGTCATGGAAGTGTTGTTACAGTGCTTAGAAGCACTGTTTAACTGCTCAAACATGCTGGTTAAAGTCTTCGAAGTGATGTTTCACCTACAAAATAGAGAACTTAACATGCAAAAATTTGAACAAAATGAAATTTACATATTTTTAGAAAGTGAAGCCTAAGGCCCCATAGTGGGCGCCATTTTGTGTACTAGAAATTTGTACCTTCATGGAGTTAGTATTGTCAAATAAATCAAATAGAAACTAAGTTACCACAAATAGAAAATCTATTTAGCAAATAAATGAGCAATTAAGCACCCTATGGCTCTCTAACTAAGAGTGTTAATGGTGAAGCTCTCAGCAAGCCTCCATTAATGACAATCCTAGAATGATAAATGAATGATAAGCTAAGCTAATTAATTCAATTCCAAATTGAAATGCTCAATTAACTTCTAAATTGCCTTTCTAGCTATAATTCTCAAGAGGTTAGATGCGATTCTCAGATTTGTGGATGAATTATGAGTGAATTTAGCCTTGCTTTTATAGGATTTGGCAAGGGTAGGGGGTGTAGTTGAGTTGATCATGATTAGGCTTGAGTTGAGTCTTTGGTTTAACCCTTTGAAGACAATTTAAATATTGTGTCCTCAAAGCTTGGAACGAGAAGACAAGACGAGTGGACAAGATGTTCCTTCCAATTGAGTGATTGAGATTCATTTTGGCTTGATCCATGTGAGCTCTTTCCTTAAATCCTATTGGTTGAGGCTTTTTCCTCCCATGTGGTGTTGAGAGAAAACAGGACTTAATTAATCAAATTTAATTAATTTTTTTAGCCATGTGCACCCCTTGAATGGGTTGATTTGATTTAATTCGAACTATACAATTAATTAGATTAATTGAACACTGATTTAATTTATCATGATTTGATAGGTTTTAATTGATCTTTTGGCTCTTGATTTTTAATTAAATTGAATTGAAGCTTGATTTTAATTTTGATTGCCTAAATACTTGTTTGGATTCAATTGCCTTGATTTTGCCTTGATTTGCCTTGATTTATCACATGAATGATCTTGTCCACTTTTTGGTGATTACAGACAGTAGCAACCATATTTGAGGATCAAAACCCTTGGATATTTGTAGGTTGGATGAAAATAAAACACTGCTTGAGAGGTGGGCTCACTCAGGGTTCATCATTGAGAAGATTTACATCATTTTAAACAAGTTTTGGAGGAAATATTTATGCACGTTCTAGCATGGTAACAACAATATATTTGATGTAACAACCATGTATATTTTATATTAGAATCATTATCAATAGATTTGTGTTTGTAATCACTTATTTCCTTGGAAATCTATATTGTTTCCTTTGCATGTTTGCGTGTTGTTATTTTGCAATGAAACGAAGCAAAACGTGACAAAAATTGAAAACGCAAATCAAATTTGAAACAATATCCTAGTTCAGGATATTTCAATGGTATCATAGCCTCAAATCTTGCTATCCCATGGAATTTATCAATTCATAACATAAATTTTATTTGTATATTAGGTTTTTTAGTTGCATGTTAGGTTTTTCAGTTGCAGATCAAATTTTGTTGTTGCATGTGTGGTTTACTTCCTTAGAAATCTATATTGTTTCCTTTGCATGTTTGCATGTTGTTATTTTGCAATGAAATAAATCAAAACATGGCAAAATTTGAAAACCCAAATCAGATTTTAAATAATATCCTAGTTGAGATATTTCATTGGTATTAGAGCCCCAAATCCTGCTAGCCTATGGAATTTATCAATCCATGACAGAAATTTTAGTTGTATATCATATTTTTCAGTTGCATGCCATATTTTTAAGTTACATGTTAGATTTTGCAATTGCATGTGTGTCAAATGTTATTACATGGAAACTTGGTGAATACCCAGATGATTACATGTCGGTTTAGGAGAAATTTATGATGAGGGTTACCATTGCATGTTATTTCCAAGCAGTCCTAATTAGTGGATTTGCATTGCATGTCAGTTTGGTGGATACCTAGATGGTTGCATGTTACTTTTTGTTGGTGTAATTAAGTATTTACTAATTACACTTTACTTAAGTTTACTTAGGATAATGTATTTTCATATTAGTTGTCATCATGACACCTAGGAGTTTGCATTTCATTTTAGCACATGGTTAGGAGAATTTCCACTTTAGTTGGTGATAGTTGTCATCACATATCTCTTTGTGTGTGAGATCCACCTTTAGTGCTCTTATCACATTATCATCCTCTCATTGTTACACATACTTTGATGTACAATGGAGGATGATCCACCTTTGGTGGACATGTGATTCCACCTAGTGTGGTTGATAGCTTATCATCTCATTATCATGTAGTCTTATCACATTGCCTACATATTTAGGCATTCCTACATTGTATGTAATTTGATCAATTCATTTTATTTGATTATTTGATCATTGATCATATCATATTTTTCCTTCTTGTACTATCTCTTGAGCTTCTAGATCTTGGCATTTATTCTTTTCCTTAGGCAAATTCTTACATAGTATCAGAGCCATAAGATTCTTCATTGCATAGCCATTGTAGAGCCATTGTTGCTTCAAGTTTTGGAGGGCCACAATTCAAATCTGGAATATCAACATTTTTGGGAGCATCTAGAATAAGATCTGACATCACCATTGCATCTGGGTGACCATTTCTATAAATTTTGACTATAAATTTGCCTATATTAGGCAAAAGTCAAACCTAAGGAAATTTTTTTTTGCAAATCAGACTTGGGCAGTCCGATCTACAAGATGGTATGGATATTCAGAATTTAAAAAAAAATTGACTTTTTTTCCATATCTGGGCAATTTGTATTTTTGGGATTGTTTTCGGGGTCCCCACCCCTGTATTTGATAGTCTGTAGGCAACAACATAATCATACATATAAAAAGGTGACTATTCCGAGTGGATCAAGTCGTCAAATCCCAGCCCGCCCTTAGAGACAAATCGAAACACGAGCTGAGTGGATCACACAATAGTTGAGCCAAGCAAATTACATCAAAGCCTGTGCTCGGTATTCCAAAGGCAAGCCGAGCTCTTTTCTTATATGTTGGAATGATGGGGTATTTAAACTCCCCCACTACTTATCACGGGGTGCAAGTGGGAGAATTCCCACAACACTTGCACGACTTTACAACTTGGTCAATGAGCCCGATCTGCACCTTCTAGCTCAGTCAACAAATCATCCCACCACCCATACTCAATTGGATCACCGCCTCCCTCTACCACGGGCTCCTTCGTAGCCATGTGATAGACTGTAATTCACCCCCGTGCAACCCTCCAATCCTAGCTCGACACATGGTAGAACGATGAAAAAGGGTTTTTTTAATTTAAAAAAATTGCATTTTACACTAGTTTTCCTATGTTAAATTTCACGGTCGTCTAGCCATCAAAGGGGGCATTTTTTGTTTTGCAATGACGGTCTATAAGATGTCAAATTTAAGCTTGCAATTTTGTCATCATTTCATGAGGTTAAAATTGAAGGTCATTTGACCATCAATTATAGTCACTTTTACACTATAGTGACAACCATTTGACTATCAAATTTAAGACAGTATATTGTTGACATCATCAACTTTGAAAAATTTGCGGCCCTCACTATATGCAGTTTTGATTTGGTAGTCTGACTTTGGGAGGCCATAACTTGGTCATCTAGACTCCAAATTAAGTACAATTTTTTATTTATTTTGGGTAGAATATCCTAAACTTTTCAGTGGTGTAGCTATTTTCTAGTTTTGGTGCATGAATTTTACAAAAATTTTAGTTTTTGGTGACTATACCTATCTGATCCCTATTTTAGCAACTTTAGAGGCTTCGTTTGGGCTCATACGAACACATTTTTAGGTGTAATTTTTTTTAAAGTGCATAATTTTCTATCTACTTTCTAGATAAGGTATCAGTTTGGAGAAATTTTGGGTGGACATAGTACTTTCTAAATATGGTCTATTTTGGCCTATTTTAGCACTTGTGATTGATTATATCTTTGAGTGATCTTATGTCTTATCTTCTGGAGTCTGCTATAGCTTCATATTTTCTCTTGTAATCATCAAAATCAAAAGTCCACTTTGGTCCATTTTGACAAGTGGCAATTATACATGCACTATATATAAAGTGCCCAAATCATCTATTTTTGGGGGTGCTTTGTGTGGTTGTGTGTCTCTATCTATGGCTATCTTTCTATTTTTCATTATGGGTCCTTATGGATTTCCATCATTAACTCCACATAACTATGCTACATGGAAAGAAAATGTATGGAGCAAGCTAATGGTTAAAGTACTAAATCATTATGTGGATGGAACAGTTAAAGCCCCTAATGCAGATGATAAGGAATTAATTGACTGGAGAGTTAGAGATCCTCAAGCCTTTGGGATTATAAGAACATGTCTTACTCAAGATCTCTTGTACATTTCCTCCTTAGGCAATGCCAAGGATGCTTGGGATAAACTTGAAGATTTGTATAGTAAAGTGGATGAGGATAAGGGATTCACAATTCAAGTACAACTTCTCAAATTGGATCCTAAGAACTTTGGCACAATTCAAGATTTCATCAATAAATTCAATGAGTTGAGAGAACAACTCAAGGATTATGGAATCACCATTAAGGATTCACAATTGATTCATCATATGATTGGTAATATTTTCTTCAGAATATGTAGCCTTTGTGTCAAGCTGCAATACTCACAAGATGTCCATGGGAAGTGCCTTCATTACACCATCATTTGAGGTATTTGGAGAAATGTTGATGTTGGAACAAACCAAATTAATGAGTATGGGGATTCTCAAGTCTTCAACTTCCAAGGCATTGGTGGCTAATCATGAGATTCAAGGCAATCAAAGTCAAATGAAGAAGAAGAATTAGAAGCCTAAGTCTCAACAAGAAAGTGCAAAATCATCTTCCACACAACATGGCACTTCTACATCACCTCAAAAGGGTGGATTTTCAAAGAAGGAGAAGTGAGTTTGTACATATTGCAAAAAGGATGGACATGAAGAACATTTTTGTTATTAGAAGGACATTGATGAATTGAAGAATCTTCTTGTAAAGAACAAGATCAATTTTCCTTCAAGGATGTCTACCTCAACTTATTCTTCACAAATTCATAAAAAAATAAAGGAAAGGGTCACACATTTGTCACTCAAAAAGGACAAGTTTTAAATGCTTCTCCAACTCCTGATTCAGGTAGATGGCTTCTAGATTTAGGGGCTTCTCATCATATGGCTTCTTCACAGTCCATGTTTTCATCATTTGAGCCTTGCAAAGGTCCACATATTTTGATGGGCAATCACACTTACATGAATGTGATTGGGAAAGGAAGTATTGATGTTAGGGAGGGACACTTCAATGATGTGTTGTATGTTCCACACTTGACCAATAACCTTCTTTCTATCTATCAAATCACAAATGGTGCTATAAAGAGGACTGTGGAATTTACACTTGATTCAGTTTTCATCAAGGACTTGGAGAGTGGAGTAGTTATTGCAACTGGGATGGTGGATCACTCTTCTTGGTTTTACTCCTTTGCAGATTTTGTTCCTCTTGATGACAGTGATTCTTCAGTATATGATCACACTTACAGTGATGATTCAAATTTTGAGGAGAGTTTTGGCTACTTGAACTTGGGTATTCTCACTCATGGTCAAGTTCTTGAGCCTTCTATTTCATATCCTCCTATTGAGACTACTTCTACTCTTGCTCCTAATGATGCTTGCATTCACACAGCCATGGGTTTGGGTGATTCAATGTAGCAGGATATGCATTGTCTTCCAGACTTGGTTCCATGGGATGGCTACTTGACAGACATTGCAGCTTTGTTTGTGGAGTCCTACATTTTAGATTTGGGAGACGCTATTGATGATATTCATCTTCTCTTTGGTGAAGATGATCCTTCTTCATTTGTTGTGAGGGAGCATGTTGACCCTCATCTTCATTCTCTACTTGATCATTCTTTCGAGGGTGACATGATTGTGGATACTTTGATACAACAGTTGGAGGAGGTCACTTTATCTTTAGAGGAGACACTTGGGTCTTTGGTACATATTATACATTCATCCTCAGTTGATCCTAATTTTTCTTTTTCAGCAAAGTGGCTTAGTACACATGATTTGGAGGAGGCACCTTTCAACATTGACATGGGGACTCTTGAATGGGTTTCAGAGATTCCATACATTTTAAGGTTTCTTCCTAGCGATTGGGGAGGAGGCTTCATATATACACATTTGGTCATGTTTCTTCATAAGGGGAGTAATGTTGTTCTACACTCATGGATCAGTTTCTACATTGATCCTGGAGCATCTACCATTGGTGTTCATTCTACATTGAGGGGGGGATACTTGGTCTCTCTTCCTCTTCTTCTCTCTTATGGGGGGGATATTTTCCTCACATGAGGTCTTCTATCTCATATTCTATTATTGTATTCATCTCTCTTTTTGGGGGAGGGTTTTTCCCATGAGGTTTTCCCTCTTTCTCCCCTTTATGAGAGATTTCATTACTCTTACAGTTTGTACATGGGTACCTAACATGGCCTAGTAGCTGGGACCCATCATACATTGTCATCTAGCATTGTGAGCTTAAGTGCATTCCCCTAAGTTGCACTTAAGGGGGGGTGTTGGTGTAATTAAGTATTTACTAATTACACTTTACTTAAGTTTACTTAGGATAATGCATTTGCATATTAGCTTTCATTGTCACACCTAGGAGTTTGCATTTCATTTTAGCACATGGTTAGGAGAATTTCCACTTTAGTTGGTGATAGTTGCCATCACATACCTCTTTATGTGTGAGATCCACCTTTAGTGCTCTTATCACATTATCATCCTCTCATTGTTGCACATACTTTGATGTACAATGGAGGATGATCCACCTTTGGTGGACATATGATTCCACCTACTATGGTTGATAGCTTATCATCTCATTATCATATAGTCTTATTGCATTGCCTATATATTCAAGAATTCCTACATTGTATGTAATTTGATCAATTAATTCTATTTGATCATATCATATTTCTCTCTCTTGTGCTATCTCTTGAGCTTCTAGATCTTGGCATTTATTCTTTTCCTTAGGCAAATTCTTACACTTTTAAATCAATTTAATGAAGTGGGTTTCTTTTGCATGTCATTTTCAAGAAAAAAAAAATTGAATTTGATTGCATGGTAGTTTTAATTAGTTTTAGAAGGTGGGTTTACTTTACATGTTAGTATTTTGACTCATGCATGATAGTGAATAAACTCAAAGGTATATTGCTAGGAACAAAGGAAACAAATTCAATGTTTATTTTAGACATCTACAACAAGGGTATAAAAGGTTACATCAATGTCTAAAATTAAAAATGAGAGATTGTTACCTACTTTCCTTCCTTCCTCACCAACTAAAGAAAGGGATAGAAAAAATAGTGAAAGTCCACAAAGAATGACCGACATATGAAAAAAATGTATGAATTATATGAATGTATTCTTTCAAGTATTTCAAAAACATCAATTAGATACGCCATTATTGTTTAAGAAATTACTTTTGGAAGAAGCTAAAAAGATGGATAAGAGGTATAAGAATTTTGAACACATTGAATTCACTGATGATGAGAATATAGATCATCCCAATACTAAGAATTTATTTGAAAAATATGTCATAAGTTCACCTCAACCATATGAGGGTTTAAGCAAAGAGGATTCTAGAAGAGATATGAATATGACTTCTCTAGATGTAAGCATGAAATTAATATGGATAATGATGGTATGGATTATTTAGGTGACAACAATGTATTTTTTAGTGTGTTAGTTGATTCTAATGATGATACAATTCGTACACACACATAAAAATTAGAACATGGAATTCAAAGTGCAAGTGTTAAGAATGAAGTTTCCAATTAAAGAGGTTCTTGTAAAAGTTAAAGGCACAACACAAATGCATGACAGTTGTGTTGATTTTTATAATGGTAGTGATATATATCTTCATAGTCAAGGTAATACAACCCATGATCATGGAGAAGATAATGTGATTGGGTCACCTAATGTTGGCATTCAAGTTTTGAAAGATGAAAATGAGTTGTTGGTTGGTTATGCATCCTCCAAGAAGACTAAATTTGTTCACCTTGGAACAAAAACACTAAATCAATCCCAACTAATGGTTGAGATTTGGATTGAGAATCCAAAGGAAGCTAATTTGATAGCCCAACAAACCAAGTTTCTTGTGCAACATATTATTATTATTGTGGATATAATGATTCTACTATAGTTATTATTAGTGGATAAGCCACTCATGAGTTGACTTTGGGTATTGGTTATGGAATCTACATTCCAAATTTGATATTGGTGTATGCACCCTAAAATGGTCACCTAGACTTTGGGCCCCCATTCATCAATTTATCAATTTCCTGAATCAATGCTTTGCAATATTTTCAATTTAAATCAATTTCCTTGATCAAATCATAATTAATTCAATTATTTTAATATTTCCTAAGGTTTGATCATTTTATCATAAGCCTCATTTAATTAAAAGAAAACTTCCTTTTTAATTAAATAAATTATCTTATTAAAATAAAATTCCTCTTTTAATAAAATCCCCACTTAAACATCTCTTTGTGTTGAAAAAGGAAATAAAAATAAATAAAAATCCCTTTTTCTCTCCACTTTGAATGCGCATACTTTTAAGTGGTGGGCCTTTTTCATCTTTTGCCTCTTAAAGAATCTTGAGCACATGGATCAACCAAGATTTAATCTCCACCATTGCTCATTTCTTTTTGCCTCTTAATCTTGACCGTCCAAGATTCTTTATAAGGAGCCCTCTCCTTCTCATTTAGACATCTAGATTTTAAGTATTGTTATGCTGCAAGTTTGGAGAGCGATTTTGGAGAAGATTCTTGAGCACTTGAGCTTGGATATTGCAACTTCTCTTTTCTTGTCTTCTTCTCTCATGCCCACTTGGCAATCCATTTAGATTAATCTTGCACTTTCATATTATATTAGATTCATGTTTCCTTTCATAGAATAATCTTGCATAAGCATTTCCTTTCATAGATTAGTTTTCTTTCATGCATTTTTATCATATAGAATAGCTTTCATTTTCATTTTCATGCACACTTGATGATCATGGAGACTAGCATTCTTGCTTTTCCTTTTTGAATCTCTCATTTGATGGTGTACTTGTTAGAAGTATTAAGAGAATGAAAATAAGTAAATGAAATAATCCAAGAAAGTGAAGTGCAAGAAGAAATTTTACCATAAGCTAAGAATGAGATAAAATATCAAGATCGATCACCAATACATGAGAATGCTCCAAGAATCCAAACAAAGAGCCAAGAGATTTTGAAAGGGGAAAGCAAAGAAAACCCCTTGTGACATTATGAATGAGGCCATAGCCTAAACTGAGGGAGAGAGCGAGCTGCTCATTTACAATAACTTTTCCATGAGAAATGAGAGAGAAGAGCATCTCTTAAATAGAGATGAGAGAGGAGTTATAATGTAACTCCCAAGTCTATGAATGCCACCATTCATAAGTGTGTGTGACAAGTGTCCATATCCTCTTATGGAGGAATAATCTAATTTACAAATTACAATAAATATTTGTCCTCACATATTCCACTAGAGGACGAAATAGAATGTAGTGGAAAGAAGACAAAAAAGAAGTATATTAGGATACCTTGGCTTATATCCTAATATATTACAACAAGAAAATATTAATAGTCTAACCTTGGTTTATAAATACACCAAGGAAAGATTACAACTTCTAACACCCCCCTTTAATCTTTACTTGGGGTAATTACATCAAGGGGTATAATTTACAATAATCTCCAACTTAATCTTCAATATGAAGTAATTTGATTGTCTTCAAGTGTGCAAGAAGCCATACGGAACATTAGTCTTTGATAGGAGTATAGGGGTCCTTTGGATGTGCCTTGATTAATCACCTGAAAAGGAAACAAGGAAACAAGAACAAGACAACTATCCACAAGTAGAATTTCATCTTATATACAAGTTAGAAAATCTTTCAAGTTGAGTGCCAATAATAAATTCTCATACTTGTTCACCAACATGCAATGGAGTTAACATGATATCATAAGCTCAAAAGATAGGAACAATAATGCTCTCATAAAAGATATATATACTAATGCACAAATGACCACAGACAAGGCCAACTAATGAAACCTACATCAACATTGTGTCAATCACATGGATATAGACAGTCCACTAATAAGTCATATAAGTGAATGGGTGATCAAGCCACCACCTATATGACTCACAATTGAATCAATGAAGAATGAAAGCTAGAATCACAATAGTAGAAGATGCATATAAGTATGAGAGAGACAAAGATAAATAAGTGGAACAAGTTACTCAAACACCAACTCAAGCTAAGAACTAAAATGCCAAACATGACTACAATCATGTACCATAAGTAATGAACCATTAAAGAGATGATAAATTAAACCAACATTAAGATTTACATAAATTGAACTAAGGATTAAGAGAGAGAGAACCATGTACCATATACCTGCCAATCATATGAGAAATCAAACAAATTTCAAGAAGGATTTCAAGAACAACACCTTCACCAGAAAAAAATCAATGGAACAAGTTGATAAACATCAACTGAGTAAGTGCATCCATTGCATCTTACAGATGGAACAAGTTGATCAATATCAACTGAGTAAGTGCAACCATTGCATCTTACAGATGGAACAAGTTGATCAATATCAACTGAGTAAGTGCAACCATTGCATCTTACAAATTGAATCAATGGATCAAATGGAACTTATAAAAGATGCAACTTAGAGCAAAACAATAGATCATATAAAACCTGATAGCACTTAATGCTGAATAATGAAATCAATAATAATCCACAAGAAGGTAATATTGTAAGGTTACTCATAATACTTGAACAAATTAAATTTTAGCATGAGCAATGACATTATCTTCTTTGGATCAATCATATATCATTTTCCTTCTTAAAATAAAAGTTAGATAAATTATATGGTACATATCATATTGGTCTTTAAACCAAGAGTTAGAACAACTATTATCTTCTATGAAGAAAATGTGATATAAATGGAAAAGAAATATGTAAATAAACAATACCAAGAAATGATTAGTAAATATAAGAGACAAATAATAAGGGAAAGATATTTTTGCATGGAGATTAATAATAACTAGCAATAATATAAAAAAATAGATGAGAATATAATGAACAATGTTATTAAACAAATATAATATAAATTATTCAAACTATCTAAAATAAATTCAAACTAGAATACAAAAACAACTAAACTTAGCTAAACAATCATTCAAATTCAAACTATCTAAAATGAATTCAGACTAGAATACAAAGACAACTAAACTTAGCTAAACAATCATTCAAATTCAAACTTATCTCTAGACTTAGCTAAGGAATCATTAACATCTTTATAAATAGTCAAACTAAATTTTAAACTAAACCAAGAATAGCTAAAAAAAGGTAGAGAAAGACAGAGAATAAAATAGACTTGAATAGAGAAAAACATATTTCCTTCCAAATATAAGAGATATCCAACAAAAAAGTAATGGAAATTCCTTACTAGTAATGCAACGATTTATAGAACTAGTAATGGAAATTCCTTACGTAAGTCGGAATATTAAAAAAAACTAAAGAAAGAAAGAATCCTAAATTAAGCAAACCAAAGAATCTTCTAGGATAAGTGAAATAACTAATGATAGAGCTGAATAAAGAAAATAATATAATAGATAATTATTAGTGCTGCAAGATACCTGCAAAAACTGAGAAATATGTTATAAAAATAGATGTAATAATAACTTGAAATGATGATTAAACTGCAACAAAATTATTAAAATGCAGAGATTTGACTGTTTCAGAAATACAGTTTTAGTGTGGGAGTCATATCTCCCAAATGAACCGTTGGATCTGGCTGATTTTGAAATATATTTTTTAAAACCTAATTATCTACAACTCCACCAAAGCGATTGACAAGATAATATCAGAAACAAAAGTTATTAGCCACTAAGTACGGGTCTATAAAACTATCTTCAAAATGACAGTCACAGTATTGTTTAAATAATTTGCATGGAAGAAAATATATAATATATAATAACAGAGACATAAATATTAGTGAATATTAATTAAAAATAGAGATGTTAGTAAAGTAAAATCTTTGTTAGAAATTTTTAAGGATTGAGATATAAATCTGTATATAATAGAGAAGTTAACTTAAAAAACTGAAAATGAGATTGAAAGAGCTTAGATTTGGTGGCAAGCCATCCAAAACTAAGGGGTTAGAATGAAAAAATATATAAGAGAAACAAGTTAGAGCTGTAGAAAAATATTAGATCTATAAAATAATTTGAAAAAAAAAATTTCTTCTTTGAATGTCACCTTCCTACAAAACACTTAAACAAGGATTAGTAGCTCTGATACCATGTTAGAAGTATTAAGAGAATGAAAATAAGTAAATGAAATAATCCAAGAAAGTGAAGTGCAAGAAGGAATTTTACCATAAGCTAAGAATGAGATAAAATATCAAGATCAATCACCAATACATGAGAATGCTCCAAGAATCCAAACAAAGAGCCAAGAGATTTTGAAAGGGGAAAGCAAAGAAAACCCCTTGTGACATTATGAATGAGGCCATAGCCTAAACTGAGGGAGAGAGCGAGCTGCTCATTTACAATAACTTTTCCATGAGAAATGAGAGAGAAGAGCATCTCTTAAATAGAGATGAGAGAGGAGTTATAATGTAACTCCCAAGTCTATGAATGCCACCATTCATAAGTGTGTGTGACAAGTGTCCATATCCTCTTATGGAGGAATAATCTAATTTACAAATTACAATAAATATTTGTCCTCACATATTCCACTAGAGGACGAAATAGAATGTAGTGGAAATAAGACAAAAAAGAATTATATTAGGATACCTTGGCTTATATCCTAATATATTACAACAAGAAAATATTAATAGTCTAACCTTGGTTTATAAATACACCAAGGAAAGATTACAACTTCTAACAGTACTTGCATGGGCACAAACTAGGTCTAAACTAAGGGCCTTCATCATACACCCTTGCACTCCATGAATAGAGAGCTATGAGTCACCATTTGAGACCTCATTCTTGATTAATCTTGGATATAATGACTCATAGAAGTGTGTCAACATTTTAGAACACATTTTTGGTGCCCACCGCGGGATAGAAAATTGCATTTCTTGCCTCATTATTTTATTTTATTTTATTGACAATTTTTGTGTGTTGTTCATACTTCTGTGTGTCTTTGTTACAGATCCTCACATGAAGTTTCTCACTATATCACGTAAATTTTTGCTGGTATTAGCATTTCTACGCGTGACAAAGGCATTTTCTCACATGAGCCTACATACTTTCTCGCACGGGCCTATGTACTTTCTTGCATGAGCCTATGTACTTTCTCATGTGAGCCTATGTACTTTCTTGCGCAAGCCTGTGTATTGTCTCGCGTGACATTCTGACAGCAGAGACCTAAAATTCTAGATTTGCTAGTTTTGCTTGCTATTTTCTAACATTTAATGCTTGCTGTGATTATTTCCCTGATTCTGATTGCTGAGGCAGCATAGCATTGGATTGTAGATCTTTGGACCTAAGGTGAGTTGCTATAATCTCTATAACATTTGGATTTTGGGCATAAAATGAATCTCTCATTTGTCTAGCTTGAGTGTTTATTACTTCATAGATCGCACTTCAATTTTGGGCTCTAAAAAAAACATAAATTCACTTTCTTGCATATGTGTTTCATATAGTAAATAGGCCCTATGAACACTATTTGTGGCATTCTTGAGAGAGTGAGTTTCTTGAAAAGCTCTTCTTGATGATAGAACCCCTTGTAGGTAGGGAGGATATTGTTACTATCTCACGGTCTTACTTGGTTTAGTCTTCAACATTGATCGGTATGTTCTCTCTTGGTCCCACCTAGAGAGCTCGGTAGACATTGTTGTTGAAATTATGAACCTTGGTGAGGTGGTTTCAATCTTATCATGTCAATGAACTTGCTTGCTATGTTTGGGTGAAGTGAAGAGGCTAGAGGATTATGCTCTACTCCCTTTTTGGTAGTACCAAAAACCCAGATCCTTGAATCTAAACCAAGTCCACATGTGGTCCTTTTTGTGAGTCACCTTTTAGAGAGGGTTAACTGTAGTGGACATTCCCTTTATTGGGTCAACCATGTGGATGGAACCTCAAGTGGTAATAGCTATTTTTGTCGTGGTAGCAACAACTACTATACAAAAGTCCTTGTGGAAGAAATCTCCATAGGTGTGGTTTCTTGTTGGACTGTCAAATCTCCTTAGCATCTCTAATTGATTAAATTCTTAGAATGTGTCAAAACCCTGGTGCACCTGGATTGGAGTTCACCCTCTTGAGATTGCAAAAGTTGCAGAGTCAAACCATTACTAAGAACCATAGTGCAACCAAATTTTCATTTGCTAGGACTATGCACGTGATTGGAAAAATATTTTGAGAACATACACAAGTAGAATCTTTAAGGAGTAGCATACTAAGTCACTATTCTTATTCATGTGCAAGGTTTATTTGTCCCTTGCTCATTGTTTGAAGACATTTGTTGCTTGAGCTCCTTGATTTTTGTCTTGCATTCTTGTTTGATGATAAAAATTTGTTGATGTATTTACCTGATCTTTTAAAATGAACATAAATTGAGTTCCTAAGTTTACAAACTTGTTGTCAAGCATCCTGATCCTATTTTGTCACCTGGCTCTGTGCACATTCTCATGCAAGCCTGGCATTTTCTCACACGCTATTTCATTTTCTTGAGCGATCCCTAGCATTTTCTCATGCGAAACTATCCTGTAGTCTGTCAAACAACGAGCTGATTCATGTCTTTTTTTAGTTTTCCTTGGTTGATCCAGGTTATAGTAGGTCACTTACCTCGCAGTTGGAAGCCTATTTGCACCTTGGGTTCCTGTGTCTTGACCTCTTGGATTGGTATTCTTTGATTTCACAAGTGACCTTGCTTGGAATCAGTTAGTTGGAGATTGTCCTTGTTGAGAAATTAAACCTTTAGATTCTTTGATAACATGCTTGGAGAGTTTTAGTAATCTCTTGTCCAATTCACTTCCATCCAAAATCAAATTAAATCAAATATAATTTGAGTAAATCATCATCCTAATTCATATGTGTTAGGATACTTATCCGTTGATTGGGCACCTCTATGGCAGTGTTGGTTTATGCCTTTTGCAAAAATTCTATCTTATCACCTCTCTTTTGGACAATTGAGTGCTTTTACTATTCTAATTTGGTACCAACATTTCTTAGGGTCATCTTATCACCTAGGATCTTTTCTTTCATGTTGGGTACAACAAGATATCAAGTAAATCAAGGAAAATGACCTCAAGTAGTCTTTGATCAATTACCCTTAGTTCAAACTTGCCAAAAATGTAAGGGAAAAGAGCCTATCTTTGATCAATCCCCTAGGAATACCTCAGAAACTTGGTTTGATCTCAAGAGTTATCTTAGCAAGTTGAGCACACCCTTAGCACCTTCTCATTCAGATATGGATATGAGTTACACAATGACTCGAAGGGAGAGGGAAGAAAGGGATAAAAGTCTTGACAATATATTGGAAAGACATAGAGATAACATTTTGTTTGGTAGTTCATCTCATGAAAATCAACTAGTCTCATCTCTTATTTCTACTAGATATCTGGATGCACATCAAAGGGCTGAGAGAGATGAGAGGCAAGTCTCTCAATAAGAGAAATCACAACATGATAGTCAAGATGATGAACCTTATGATACTCATGTGAATGCAACATATACCAATGACTTATTTAAACATTCAAGACCAAGTTCACCACTCCAAACAACTTCAAGATACACAAGTGAAAGACTCAAAAGGATTGAGCATGAAAAGAAAGCCTTCCTAGATGAACAAGCTGCAAAGGAAGAGAAATTTAGACTCCTAGAGTTAGAAAGATAAGCCTTATTGGAAATAGAAAGGAGAGTCACACAAGAAGAGAAAGATAGACTCTTGGCTCAACAACTCAATGATTAATACAACAACATGTGTGTTGGTGGTGGAAACAACTCTCCTCCATCCACTCCTCCTAAGACTCCATGAAGTAGAAGGTATTCAAGATCACCTTCATGATCTCCTAGCCCTAGAGGAAGAAGGGCTTCACAATATGATCATTATAGGAGACAAACACCTCCTAGGAACTCAAGACAACCTTCTCAACATGCTCACCATGGTTCACAATATGGGGGAAGTAGCTCAAGTCTTGACCTCATCTCTTAAGATTTCATGAAGATACAAAAAGAACCACTCTTCCAACAGTATGTGGAGAGATACTTGGAGAAAAACAAAGATAAGTTCCTAGAGAGTTTAATCAACAAAGGTGCTAAAGTCCCTTACAACTTTGATGTGGACAAAAAGATCAAGAAGCAAGGTCCATCTCAGGATGAGAAGATCAAACAACTTCAAATTATGATGGAAAAGATGTTGGCACCAAGAGTTCATTCAATCTTGATTTGATTTGTCCCAATCCTTTTGACAAGAGTGTGAGTATGATAGACTTTCCTAGAAAAGTTGAGATCCCCCAATATGACAAGTATGATGGTAATGAAGATCCACATGATCATGTGCGTTAGTTTTATAATATGAGTTTTGAGCTCCATCAAGATAACTCATACCTTATGAGATTGTTCCCAAGGAGTCTTAAGGGTCAAGCGATGGAATGGTTTACCAACATAACTCCCCCCGTCAAGACTTTCAAAGAGCTTGTCCTTATATTTGTCCAACACTTTGCATACAATCTTTCAAGATATGTCACCATGTTGGACTTATGCAACTTAAAGCAACATCAAGGGGAATCATTTGTCACTTTCTTGCAAAGGTGGAGATGAAAATGCTCTTGCTACTCTAGGACCATTCATGAAGATGAGAATATTGACATCCTTATTAGCAACTTGGTTCCTAAGATGCAGTATGAAGTTAGGAAAATAGTCTTTGATTCCTTTGACACCATGGTTGAAACTGCATTTAGGATTGAGGATGTTTTGAAAGAACAAGGAATTTTGGCCAACAACAAAAACAACAACAATGGTCAAAATAACAATTCTAATAAGGATAAAGGGAAAAAAATACATTGGAATAGGAACAAACAAATGGTCAATGATGGAGTTGTGGACTCTTCTCAACCCAAAGATCAAGTTGTTCTTCACTTGTCTAGTGTTGTTCAAGCTATGAAGCTCAACTCATCTAACCAACAAGAGTATAAGCTAAGATATCAAGATAATCCTAAGAAAGAGAGGCGTCAGTTTTTGAAGCTTGGTGATTCATATGAGGATGTCTTCAAAACACTCATCACCAACAACCTTGTGCATCCTCAAGATCCAACAAAGCATCATATACCTGATGTTAAACCACATTGGTGGGATGAGAAAGCCTTCTGCAAATTTCATAATGGCATTGGACATAATATTGAAAACTATTGGAAGCTTAAGCATATCATCCAAGATCTCATTGAGAATGGAAAACTTTAGATAGATGGATTGAACACCAATGTTGATCATAAGGCTTTCAAAGAACCTTTGCCCAAGTATGAGAAGGGGGAAAACTCTAAACCTAAGAATGGCAAGGCTAAGATCAATTACACCTACACAACTATGGAGAATGTTGTCAACATGCTTGAAGTTGTAGAAGAAAATGTCAATATGATGAGGAATAAATATCCTTGTGGTTATGATCTAGACATGGACTCTCCTCCTAACTTTGATGAAGAACCTGTCGTGGTGCTAAGGGATCCTAACTCTAGAATGTCATCCCAAGCTCTTAATGATGTCACACAAAGTCAAGGTCATGTTGTCATTAGAGGACCTAGTTCAAGTCAACCAAGTAAACCAAAGCAAGTGGCATCCAAGAATGTCACCTCAAAACTAGCAGTTAACCCTAAAATGAGTTATAATCTTATCGGTTGGTTGCAGAGAACCCCAGCTCAGATTTCAATCTTTGAGCTCTTAGAGTTGTCCCCAAGACACAAGCAAGTCTACGAGGATGCCTTGCACACAATGAATGTCCCTAACAACTTAGATGTTGACCAATTCCAGAACATGGTTAACCATATTGCCAGCCCTCATTACCTTACTTTTTTAGAGGATGATGATAAAGCTTTGAGCCACCCACACAATCTTGCCCTTCATATTGAAGTCATGATCCACAAAACCCATGTTAGGCATGTGTTGATAGATGGGGGTGGTAGACTTAGTATTTGTTCATTAAGCCTTTTGAAGATATTGGGTTATTCTGAACAAATCATAGATACCAGAAAGAAGATCATAATCAAAGCCTATGATGAGGTAGAAAGAAGTTCCAAAGGGTTGGTTGTCATTCCTGTTAGGATTGGCCCAGTTGAGAAGGATATTTTGTTCCAAATTATTGATGTTGGTCCTCTGGCATACAATATCTTACTTGGTAGACCTTGGATCCATGATATGCAAGCAGTGTCATCTACCTACCATCAGTGTGTTAAGTTCCCCTATAATGGAGTATAAATTTGTATACCTGGGGATAGCACATTATCTATTAACTCAATTATGGCAAGTACTCATGTTCCCCTTAATAGAGAAGCAGAAGATTTCAATGCAATCTTAACAAAATGCAAAGACAAGTTCAAGTCAGTAGACCTTGGCGTAGGAGGGTATCAACTTAACTCTTTTATAAAGCTTCTAGTTTCACCTAGGTCTTATGGAAAACCTTCACAGGAAATGAGACCTTCCTCTTCAGCTATGACTTTATTTGGCACATTTGTAGAGTCCTTGGTGCCTATTCAAGATGAGAAAGAAGAGGTGGTTGTTAAAGACTAGATTTATAGAGAAGAGAAATACATGCACAATGAGAACTTCTCTCCCTCTTCTTAGGCTTATGGAAGAGGGTATACTTTTCTTGAGTAGATGGGTTATCCTATACATGGTCCTCTTAGTCACAGATTAGATGCTAGAGCTGAACCTCTTGATCATGCTCTTTTGGACACAGGTTTAAGAAGACAGTTGGCCTAGGATTTACAAATCATAACAAGAACACTGCTCCTATCCTTGATGAGTTGGATAGTGAAGATGAACCAAAATACATGCCTAATTTGACAAATCAACAAGATATGTGTGAAGATTGGGTTCCTTCCACCAATCTCCTTTGGGGATATTTAGACAGTCTAGTCACTCATGCGATAGTTACAACATTAGAACAAGATGAATCATATGTAGAAGATCCCATCAGATAATTTCAATGTAAGAATATTATTCATTTGATGGAGAGAGATGTTACCCTTGATGACATTAGAGCTTCCACATCAAGATGTCCCAAACCTTCATGGTGTAAACATCCTAGTCGGGATTCAAAAATATATTCACATGAGTATGAATAGGACTCTCTCTTAGAGCCTTCTACAGTTGACATGAGTCATCCATACTTATAGTTCTCAACCTGAGGTAGCTAATGAGTCACATGTAGGATTAGAGGATTTGAACCCACATGTTGCCTTAGTGGACAATTCTTCACTTGTTAGGACAAATCCTAATTTGGGTAGCTTAGAAGGATACTTGACGGACTCTGACTCTTCAGTCACCAAAGATGATATCATTCACATCCATAACCTTGAGCTAGTCATCAACTTACCTCTTTCTCATCCTAACCTCATTGATTGGTCCCAACGCTATCAAGAACCTAAGCTCTTAACATTCCAAAATGACTATGAAATAACTTGTTACTTGAATGCCATTGAACCTGTAGTCTCTTCCACCAGTAAACTGGCTACCAACATGACAGAGCCAGACATCAAGTACCTTAGTCACAAAATAAAAAGAAAAGAAAAAAAGAATAAGAGTTCTAATGGTGAAAACCACTGTGTGGTAGTGTCATAACCAAAAAAATTAAAAAGAAATGACATATCCAAGCATGAAAACCTCTCTGAGGCATCTAAGGATGAGGTATTTGATCATCTCCCTAGCTACTTTCAAGATAGATCTTTAGTTCTTGTTGAGCCAACACAAGTAGTCAATTTGGGTACAGATGAGGCTCCACAGATAGTACATTTGGCTCAATCCTTGTCACCTCAAGAAAAAGAAGCCTACACTAAGTTCTTACATAAAAAGAAGATCAACTTTTCTTGGACTTATTCAGATATGCTAGGGTTGGACACTAATCTTATCATGCATCACTTGTCCATAGCTTCGGGTGTAAAACCAGTCAAATAGAAATTGAGAAAGATGCATCCTCACATAGCTCTTCTAGTCAAAGCAAAATTAGAGAAACTCCTTAGTGCAGGATTCATAAGAGCTATTGACTATGCTGAATGGATATCAAACATTGTACCAGTTTCTAAACATGACAAATCCATTTGAATTTGCACAGATTTTAGAGATGTCAATAGAGCATGCCCAAAGGATGATTTTCCACTCCCCAATATAGACATGATAGTGGATATGACTGTGGGTTATGAGATTTATTCCTTGATGGATGGTTTTTTCAGATACAATTAGATTAAGATAGCTCCTAAAGATCAAGAAAATACTACATTCACTTGTGCATGGGGTACCTATTGTTGGAACATTATGCCTTTTGGGTTAAAAAAATGTAGGAGCCACCTATCAATGAGCTATGACAACCATTTTTCATGACATGATGCATAAAAACATGGAAGATTATATGGATGACACCTTGGCCAAGTCTAAGAAAAGAGACACATACTTAGATGATTTAGAAGTTATTCTAGATCACATGGAACAATTTCAACTAAGGTTAAATCCTAAAAAGTGTGCATTTGGTGTTACCTCTAGAAAACTTCTAGGATTCATCATTTTAGAAAAAGGAATAGAGGTAGACCTTGAAAAAGTCCCAGAAATCATAGATATGCCACCTCCTAGAAACATTAGTCAAATGAGGAGTCTTCAAGGATGTCTTCAATCCATAAGGAGATTCATTTCACAATTGGTAGATAGAACTCAACCTTTCAACAAGAACTTACACAAAGCAGTCAAATGTGTTTGAAATGAGGATTGTCAAAAGAGCATGGATCAAATCAAGAAACACTTGGCAAATCCTCCTATTTTAATGCCTCCTATCCTAGGTTTGCCACTTATTCTATACATTTTAGTGACATAATATTCCTTGGGGGCATCGCTAGCTCAACTTGATGAACATGGGAAAGAAAGAGCAATATACTACATCAATTGTACTCTTGTTTCATATGAGGTTAACTATGCCAGCATTGAGAAAGCTTTCCTTGTAGTTGTGTTTGCTTCCCAAAAGTTGTGACATTACATGCTTGTGCACACAATACACCTCATAGAAAAAATTGATCCACTCAAGTATTTACTTGGTAAGGCTGCCCTCATAGGTAGACTTGCTAAATGGATGATGATCCTTTCTGATTTTGACATAGAGTACATTGAATGTAAAGCCATAAAAGGACAAGCCATAGCAGATCAATTGGTTGATTTCTCAATACAAGGTAGTGCACCTATTCAAGTTGATTTCCCAGATGAGCACCTCATGTATATGACTGAAAGAACATGGAAGACGTTCTTTGATAGATCCTTTATGCAAAATGGTTTAGGATTTGGTGTGTTATTTGTTTCTCCTCATGGGTACATGATTCCTAAGTCATACAAGTTATTGTTCCCATGTACAAACAACATTGTTGAATATGAAGCTTTAACAAATGGACTTAAGACGGCCATAGAATGGAGAATCACTGAGTTACACATATATGGGGATTTACAGCTGATAATCAACCAAGTCAATGAACAATATCAAACAAAAGATGAGAAATTGGTACCTTATAAGAAAATGGTTGATTCCTTAAAACAATACTTCACATTTCAGCAAATCCCTAGAGTAGAAAACAAAATAGTTGATGCTATGGCTTCATTTGCTTCACTCCTTCAGTTAGAGCAACATGAATCCATATTTGAATTCCTAGTGGAAGAGTTACATCACCATATTTATGACTCCCAAGAAAGCCATGTTATTTGTACCCTTTTTGGTCATGATTCATCCCATTATGGTGCCATTTACTCATACCTCCATGATGGCATTATTCCTGAAACCTTTAACCAATCTAAACGCAAAAACCTTACCCAAAATGCCTCTCGCCATACCCTTATCTCCAGTGATTTGTATAGGAGGGGTCTAGATGGAACATTTCTTAGATGCTTAGAAAAGGAATAATCTGACCAAGCGTTAGTTGGCATTCACGAGGGCATCTTTGGGGGACATTCCAATGGTCTTTCCATGGCTCGAAGGTTGCTTAGGGTGGGGTACTATTGGCCTACGATGCAAATTGATATAGTAGCTTTTGCAAAGTCATGTGAAAAGTGTTAAAAACATGGTAACCTGATACATGCTCCAGGCAGGGATCTCATTCCTTCTATATCTCATTGGTCATTCCAGCACTGGGCCTTTGATCTTGTTGAGCAGATTCATCCCAACTCATCAGGTGGACACAAGTTTATCATCACTGCTACTAATTACTTCACTAAATGGGTAGAAGTTATCCCACTTTCTGTTGTCTCGGGCAAGATAATCTCTCTATTCATTCTGAACCATATCATCTATCGATATGGAGTGACTTCTGAGATTATCACTAACAATGGAGGTCAGTTAAAAAATAAGGACCTTAAACAACTCTGCAAGAAATTCAAGATTAAACAACATTGGTCCTCCATTTACTTCCCATAAGGAAATGGTCAAGCAGAGGCATCAAACAAGACCATTCTTAAAATCCTACATAGAATAGTTCATAAGAATGGTAGAGATTGGAATTTATAGATATATATGGCTTTGTGGGCTTATAGAATGAGTATTCGTACTCCTACTGGGGCTACTCCTTTTTCCCTTACATATGGTGTTGAAGCAGTGTTACCTTTAGAGGTTGAGATTCCTTCACTTAGAGTTTCCCTCAAAGGTCTAGTTACAGATGAAGACTATCGCGCCATGAGACTTCAAGAGTTAGAACTTCTAGATGAGAAACGTCAAGCATCATTTGACCACATGAGGGTTTATCAAAAGCGTGTGTCCAAAGCCTTCAACAAAAAGGTTCGCACTAGAGAATTCCAAGTGGGAGATCTTTTCCTACGTGAAAATCGTAAGAATCAACAACATAGAGATCAAAAGGGAAAATTTGAACCTAATTGGCTTGGACTTTACATCATTACAATAGCTTTTGAGACAGGTGCTTATTTATTATCTACTGAAGAGGGAGAGCAACTCCCTGATCCTATCAATGTCTTGCACCTGAAGAAGTTCTATCCCTGATGCCCATTTTGTTTGGGGGCATCCTTTGTACATACTTATTGATCCTAAAAAAATCTAAAAAAATGGTATATTGTCAAAAATCTTAAAAATTAGAAAATCTCCTAAAAAAATGATCATCTTAGTGAAAACCTAGCAATAGGCGCTTTGATGTATCCCCAAAAAAATTATATATTCCAAAAATACAAAAAAATTAAAAAATTCAAAAATTCAAAAAACATAGAAAAAGTGCCTTGGTGAAAACCTGGAAACAGGCGCCTTGCTAGCAAAAATACAAAAAAATTATAAAAAGTCTTGAAAAAAAAAAAAAAAAAGAAGAGAAAAAAGAGAAAAAAAATTGCAATAAAATCCAAGTGGTGAAAACCTAGAAACGGGCGCTACTTGAGGCCTTTGCACACCCGTTTCTTAGTACACATCCTTAACACTTAGCCTTTCTCCATCATGCCTTGTCCTTGTTGCCTTGGTTTGGAATTGGTCTTTGTCTTTGTCTAGGGGGCATAACTATGTTAGCTTTGGTCTCTTGGATGCGTTAGTCTTTAGGACACCTTGTAAACTATGTTTTTCAACACCACCCCAGCTATTTTTTTCAACTCAACCCCTGGCATCGAGTATTTTTCAACACTCATTGGTTTGGTCTTACCCAGTTTTGTCATGTGATCTTACCTACTTGCAAGAATTTGATCCTTATCCTCGGAACTCAGTATCAGTTAACACACTTAAATTTTTTAAACACAACAATTAATGCTTGAGATATGTCATGATCTTTTATTTGTGTGCTAACTGTTATTGATTTTCATTGAGTTTCCTTGTCTAATAAGTCTCTCCAAGATGCATAGCTAGAGGACTTGGGGCATGGGGCATGTTTTTATTTTCTGTCTGCTTGTGGGTGTGGTCTTGAAGCTCTTGAGTGTCTCTTGTTGTTCCCTTGAAACACTTAGGAATTTTGAGGCATCATCCTTGACTATTTTTTGCACAACCATTCTTATGGTCATCTCAGCATCTATGCCTTGATGCGAGTGTGGTTTTGCTACATTAAATTGGGTAAGCTAACATCGAAGTCATCTTGACCTTTATGTCTTTGATGCTTATGTTAGAATCTTTCCACATTCCAATCTGATATAAATCACATTCATATCTTCATATTTGCGCTTGTGACTAGTGATGATTGTGTGATTTTTTGATGTCCGTTAATAATGGCTCAGTGATGAAAATAAGTTCCTTAACATTCTCTAATGAATGATGAACACAAAGTCCTATGTTACAGTTTCTCTATTGCAAGTACACCTTTGCATTTTCATGTAGCTTGCATTGTTAGACTTCATGTTAATTTGCATTTTTAGGCTACATTATGTGTTTGAGAGGGTTTTCCTTCATCTTTCTTTTGGACTTTTAATCAACTGTGATCACATTTTGATCTTCATTTCCTTATATTCTTTCGTGATCTCAATTGAAATTTTCTATCTTAACCAATTGATTGATTTTGAGGCATTCTCTTTCTTCTCTCCACCTCTTTTCACCTCTTCCAAACTTCTATCTTCCATTCATTTTCACCCCACTTATTTTCTTCTAATTCAACCTTGGGGCATAATCTTTCATGCTTAATGATCTACCTTGGTTCTGTGATCCTTATATCTTTCATCTTACATCAAGAACCTTATTTTTAGTTCGATTTGATCAAATTTATCAATTTACTGTTTCTCCTCTATCTCATTTTGATTTTGATCATGAAGAGGAAGTACCTATCAAACTTCAATCCTTGATTCAGCTTTATCAAACCTATCAATTAAACCTTGCTTGAGACTTGACAATTACCTATTTACAGGGGTGTTGGCCTTGTATTTTTCAATCAGCTTATCTTTGTCCTGATGTGTTCTCATCTGTCGATCACACATCTGGTTTGTTTTGTGATCCCAAATCAATCTCACCTTTCAACTTCATTCTTTGACTACATGTGTTCCCATGAAGATCACACATTAGTCAAAGAGGGGCAAATGTATGCACCCTAAAATGGTCACCTAGACTTTGGGCCCCCATTCATCAATTTATCAATTTCCTGAATCAATGCTTTGCAATATTTTCAATTTAAATCAATTTCCTTGATAAAATCATAATTAATTTAATTATTTTAATATTTCCTAAGGTTTGATCATTTTATCCTAAGCCTCATTTAATTAAAAGAAAACTTCTCTTTTAATTAAATAAATCATCTTATTAAAATAAAATTCCTCTTTTAATAAAATCCCCACTTAAACATCTCTTTGTGTTGAAAAAGGAAATAAAAATAAATAAAAATCCATTTTTCTCTCCACTTTGAATGCACATACTTTTAAGTGGTGGTCCTTTTTCATCTTTTGCCTCTTAAATAATCTTGAGCACATGGATCAACCAAGATTTAATCTCCACCATTGCTCATTTCTTTTTGCCTCTTAATCTTGATCGTCCAAGATTCTTTATAAGGAGCCCTCTCCTTCTCATTTAGACATCTAGATTTTAAGTATTGTTATGCTACAGGTTTGGAGAGCGATTTTGGAGAAGATTCTTGAGCACTTGAGTTTGGATATTGCAACTTCTATTTTCTTGTCTTCTTCTCTCATGCCCACATGGCAATCCATTTAGATTAATCTTGCACTTTCATATTATATTAGATTCATGTTTCCTTTCATAGAATAATCTTGCATAAGCATTTCCTTTCATAGATTAGTTTTCTTTCATGCATTGTTATCATATAGAATAGCTTTCATTTTCATTTGCATGCATACTTGATGATCATGGAGACTATCATTCTTGTTTTTCCTCTTTGAATCTTTCATTTGATGGTGTACTTACATGGGCACAAACTAGGTCTAAACTGAGGGCTTTCATCATACACCCTTGCACTTCATGAATAGAGAGCTATGAGTCACCATTTGAGACCTCATTCTTGAGTAATCTTGGATATAATGACTCATAGAAATGTGTCAACATTTTAGCACACAATTGGAACCTAGTTCTTGTGATGGTACAACTACATATTGGTTGGAATTTGAGCTAAATGACATTGGTTGTTTTATGGAAAGTGATTGTCCTACATGGTTGTTAACTACATTTTTAGAATTGGTTAGGTCTACATTAGCTATGGGTATGCATTAGAATATATCAGAACATGATTACTTGATGAGAAATCATCATGAGATGAGTCTTCTAATTTTTCCTTGGTATGATGACATCATCTTCACCCTATTTGTTTCTAGTTTGAGATATAACAACGATCTATGGTGGCCTAGTTTGTTGTTTTTTTAATATGTCAAAGTTTCTTATCACATCCTTTGGTTGGTCTACATGTATGGTTGGATAATTGATGATGATTCCTTGGTATTGGATTACTACTTCATCTCATATAATAGGTTCTATATTTGGGATCCAAGTATTGATCAATTGGGTGTATTGTTTCACATGGATTAAATTATGGTGCTTCATGGTTTGTGGTGTATTGAAATTGATATCAGAGTAGCACAAAATTTTGGTGTAGTGGTGTTCCTAAGGTTGATATGGGATTGGACAATATTTGGTTTTGGCACGTAGGTGCAGATTGATTGAAGGAAAGAAATTCCAAGAAGGGAGGATTGTAATGTCCCCTTCTACTCAGTGATCATTTAGGTGTTGATTAGTCTATTCTTTTGTCATCCTGGTAGGGTAATTCCAAGATATAAGGGACGAGAGGCTAGCATTGTCAATTATTAATTGATAGAGAAATAAATAATATTATTTTAAGCTCATAACATATGTTGGTGTAATTAAGTATTCACTAATTACACTTTACATAATTTTACTTAGGATAATGCATTTTCATATTAGTTGTCATTAAGACACCTAGAAGTTTTCATTTCATTTTAGCACATGGTTAGGATAAATTCCACTTTAGGTAGTGATAGATGTCATCTCATACCTCTTTGTGTGTGAGATCCACCTTTAGTGCTCTTATCACATTATCATCCTCTCATTGTTTCACATGTTGCACATACTTTGATGTACAATAGAGGATGATCCACCTTTGGTGGACATGTGAATCCACCTAGTGTGGTTGATAGTTTATCAGCTCCTTATCATGTAGTCTTATCACATTTGCCTATATATTTAGACACTCCTGGATTGTATGTAATCAATCCATTATTCATTATCATTTGATTATTTATCATTATTGAGTTATTCATTTGATCATATCATATTTGTCTCTCTTGTGCTATCAATTGAGCTTCTAGATCTTGGCATTTGTATTCTTTGCCTTAGACAAATTCTTACAAAATAATATTATAAGGGAAAAGTCATTTTGGGTTATAAAATTAAATTATAAAAATAAAGTGACTTAAGCTATGAAATAAAGTCATAAAGTGACTTTATTAAGAAGGTCAAAAAATATAAAGTGGCTTTATTAAGAAGGTTGTAAAACATAAAGTGACTTTATCATGAAGACAAAGTTATAAAATAAATTTATTTTATTTATTAATGTTAGGATTGAGTAACACTGAGAAGGGGGTTTAATCAATGTTATAAACTTTTAAACCTTGTTAAGTTGATGCATAACCATAAACCAAATATAACTAAAAGTAAACAACAATAACAACAACATAAAAAAAACATCCACAACATTATGACACTGTGATTTTTTGCATGGAAACCTTGTTAGGGGAAAAACCATGGTGGGGATGGAACCCACAAGTAATTACTTCTACAAAAATAACAACTCAGTTAAGGGAAATAGTACAAAAGGGAAATGAACTTGTATTTAGGCACACTACTCATATTACAACACATAAAGGCTCACTTCCATACAAAATGATTGGACTACAATTCAAAATAGTGAACTGAGAAATAAATCAATTATAATTAAACAGTTCCATGTAGGTACAACACATAATCTTCAACCTAACCTTTGTAATTAGGTTCTTCACATATTCAACATGTCCACATATGAAATTTGTACTTCGCGCTATATCCCTTCAAAATTGCATCACCAAAATATCACAAAAACTTGAGCTTATATACCCAATTATAAAAATAATAACTTAATTGGTCGGCCCAAAAAACATAAAGTATAATGTTTCGACCCAAATCTATTCACAAATATTCATGCTAACCTCAAACAATGTCATGAATAACTTTTACCATGTCGACTACATCAAATTAAACTAGTAAATCTATTGGATCATTGATCGATCTAACAACTGACTATCATTGTTCTTCATAATTTACTGTATACCCAATACTCAAAACTTCATAACTTGAAAAAATTATAACTTAAACAAACATGTGAAACCATAGAATAACATAGTATATACCCTTTATAATCTTCATCTAGCTGTGCAACTCATAATTCATTTGTATCTATCTGTACCAATCATTTTATTGAACCCTGTACATTGTCCCTATTCTATCATATTTAGCCAAATTATCAATCTGACCTTCTGTAATCACAAAATTTGACAAGTGGCCATAAGAAACATGTGTAGTTTCCATCAATGACAACATACAAACCATTCATAGCAGTGTCTATTACCAATAATCTCCCCCTTTAGTATTGATGGCAACACTTAGTGAAAAATGATTATCCAAACAAAATACCAAACTCCAAAAAGGTCTCTCCCTAACCAAATTTTTGTGCTCCCATGAGCTGAATATCTCATTTTTCACTCCTTATCTCTCCCCCTTGACATCAATGGAAAAGATTGAGGTCCTCCTTAAAATTTGACTAGCAAAATCCTATATAACTCACCGCTATATACAAGTATATAAAATATACTTACAAGAGTTTAAATACATCCGATAAATTACTTCTTAGAGTGGAAAAATCAATATGCCAACTCTTCTTTATGCTCTCTATAATCTGAATTTGACCACAAACTGCATAGGGCAATCTTTCTGCTTCAAACAAATTAGGTGTATCAGGAAATTCATGGGTTGTAACTACTTCCTTCATACCTCTCAACAAAATATCAAGATTGGGAACATTTAAGTTCATCAATTATCTGATCCTTCCCTTTACTCTATCTCTCTTAGTGACAAGATTTTTTATTTTATCATTTAGTGATGTCACTTGAACTGAATGTACTAAGGCTATTTCCTTCAAAGGACCAAATCCTTGTGATATTTCTAATAGCTTTACTTCACTATTCTTTATGATTTTATCAACATTAGAAACATACTTAGGATATTCAATATAACCCTTATAAATTTTACCTCCTTCTGATAATGCATCTTGTAACCATTGAATAGAAACTCCCAATGAGATTTTATCCTTAGCAATCATTATGTTCAACTGATTGAATCTTCTTTCATTTAATTCGTTCTAAACTTTTACCATTGCAGACTTATCTAACGATTCAAAATGAGCATTAAATACATCCAATAAACCTTCAAGTTGACTTGATGAAGACTCATTTTGATATGATTTTTGGTTTGACATGATCTTTCTTAAAATGTTTGGTGCCCAAAATTTAGCCACTACCTTTGCAGTTTCTCTTGTCTCCTCATCTTGCTCAATTTTAACTTTAGGAAGTATCTCCTTAATTTTCTCATGAGCTTTCTCTTCCATTGTGTCTCTTTCTCCTATCACTTCATCTTCCATCTAATCAATTATATTGTCTTCTTCAACTTCACCTATGTCTTCATCTACATCAATTTCCTTTGACTTGTCATCTATCTGATCATCTACATTGTCTTTTGTTACCTCTTCTTTCTCCTTCTCACCTAGAAAATATTCATCTTCTATCCTAGTCATCTTTATGTTTGGGACTCCAGGCATATCTTCCTCATCATCCTTCATAGCTGAGAGTGTAATTGGTACACTAGACATAAAGACATATGGCTCTTCATTAGTCATTTGAAATGAGGCATCAACATGTGTTTCTTCCCTATTATCCTTAGATGGAACATCATACTGGTTATTCAACAAGATTGTTTCCATTACTTCTTCTGTCTCCTCCATGACCTCATCTGTTTTCCTAATCATGACCATATTTACCCTTGTTTTTCTCATCAATTCTTTTTTATCTTCTTCAAGAATTATATTCATTTATTATCTCGCAATTATCAACATAATCTAACCAAAGTCATTTCTCTAATCCTTTTATCTTATTCTAAAGTTTTCAACCTTCTTGATTCAAGAATGTCAAATAGATCATCAGGGATGTCCCCTTTGATCTCAACTAAGGCTCTATTATACTTGCTCAAATAGACTATAGCTCCATCTTATATTTCTCCTCTCTTTCACATCATATTTATGCTAGTATCTATTCAATTGAACTAAAATGTCATGCACTATCATATTCTTCAATACATCATTTATTGTGAAATGTGGCTTACCACACTAGTACATTTTGCACCTTTTTTCGATGGAGTATTGGTCGAAGGTTCTACCCAAATGGGTCGAATACTCAACCAACTGATTGGTCTCTATTTTTTCCATCGAAATATCAACATTTCTCTTTAATCGTAGAATGTTCGACACCAATCTTGGTTGAAAATGAGGCCAATCTTGGTCGAAAATAGCATTACAAAATGGTGATATATTGGTCGAACATTCGACCAATTTGGGTCAAAATATTTAGCTGCTTTGACCATGATGCCAAACTATCGACGGTCATATTTTGACCAAAGTTCGTTGCACTTTAGACCAATATTGGTTGAAATATTTGGCAGCTCCAATCAGGATGCCAAACTCATGACGGTCATATTTCGACCAAATTTTGTCACACTTTAGACCAATATTGGTCAAAATATTTGGTGGCTCTGACCAGGATGCCAAACCCACGACACCACATTTCGACCATGGTTAGTCAAAATTTTGACGAAATATGGAATGTTTAAAAAAAAATTGAAGATAAATATCCAGAGTAATCACCAACGGCATCTTGATCGGTGATTAGTCTAGATATTTATCTTCAGGTGTCCACACTCATTCTACTGCTTGTTACCAGTGGGTCCCTGCTCGTTCTATTTTCCAAACTACTTTGGGCTCTAGCAATCCATCTGCTCTACTCTACGTGAAACTATGGGTTTTTTCATTTTGTTTGAACTATTTGAGAGGTAGGCTCTGACTGGTGATGCATAATTGGTTTGCATGTTTGCAGTATGGAAGCAGTGTTCGGGATGCTGGTGGTGCTGCGGATAGAGTCCTTAACCAGTTGTTGACGGAGATAGATGGTATGACAACCAAGAAAATAGTTTTCATTATTGGTGCTACAAATAGACCCAATATCATCGATCTTGCATTGCTAAGGCCTGGCCGACTTGACTAGTTGATTTATATTCCCTTACATGATGAGTCCTCACGTTATCAAATTTTCAGTTCTTGCTTGAGAAAATCACCCATCTCAAAGGATGTGGACCTAATGGCACTGGCCCATTATACCCAAGGATTCAGTGGAGCTGATATTATAGAGATTTGTCAGCAGGCTTGCAAGTATGATATTAGAGAAAATATTGAGAAGGTGAGTTTCAATTGTGGCGACTTTTGCAAACTAGATTTTGTTATGAATTTCTTAATGGTTTTTTTTTAACTAGTTTGTTAGAATTTTACATTTTTTAATTCAATTTTCCTCAACTTGTATCTTATTATTTCAATTTGTCATGTTCTCTTTCCTCTGCACTTTTACAGGATATTGAATGTGAAAGAAAAAGAAGTGAGAACCCCGAGGCAATGGATGAGGATGATAGTGATGAGGTAGCTGAAATAAAGGCTGCTCATTTTGAGGAGTCAATGAAATATGCCTGAAGAAGTGTCAGTGATGCTGATATTCTAAAGTATCAAGCCTTTGCACAAACACTACAACAATCTTGAGGCTTTGGTTCTGAATTTTGATTTCTAGATAGACCTGTTGGTGCTTCAAATGTATTTGCTACAATAGATAATAAAGATGATGATGACTTATATAGTTAGGAAACTTAGTACACAATTGTCATCTTAATGAAGTGACAAATGTGTCTGTTCTAGTAGGCACCTTCCGCTGACAAATAGTCAATTCTATTCAATTTGGCTCCGACTTTTGCTTGTATGAGTTTTATATGTTCATATGTTTGAAACTTTATTTAGTTTATCATCCCTTTAGCTAAGGACTTACTAACTTGTAAGTCTTTAGAGCAATATTAACTGTGGCAAGGAAATTTAGCTATGGAAACTTTTTCTCAAGTGGGTAGATAATGCTACGAAAACCTTGCTTTAAAAAAAAAATCCTGTTGGAAAATATTCTATACTAAATCAATTCTAAAACAAAGAAAGTCTAGTTCAACTGATAGGTATGGTGTGCATCCATTTTATGGAGATCTACCAAGATGATTTCCCCCGCCAAGATGATGTGCATCCATTTTATGGAGATCTACTAAATGTTTTATATAATAAAGATCACTACCAGTTGGCCCTTGGCCAGATCAATATTGCTTGCAATCTCATTGCCAAAGTGGCCAAAGACTATGTTAGGCTAATAAAATATGGGGATTCTCTTTACCATTGCAAATCTTTGAAAGTTGTTGCACTTGGACAGATATGTACCATTGTTAAGAGAATTGGACCAAGTTTGGCTTACCTCAAATAGGTGAGGCAGCATATGCTTATGTTCTTTTTTCTATCTATCTGGTTTTCACTACCTGTCGTTCCTTGGGATATCTTGCAAGGATTCTATAAATTGATGGTCTATATTTTGGTGGGTGCCTTTTATGGGCCTATGAACTTTTTTATCTTGTCTTTTTTTTCAATCCTGCAGCTAGATTTTGATACGTGGATTGCTTGTAAGGAACTTTGATACTGCCATTTCAGTAGTTCTTCATATGATAGTTTTCTATGCAGTCCCTAGTCTAGGCTTTATTTGTAGATTTTTTATCTCAATATTAAAAGAATTAATTTAGTTAAATAAAGCTTTATGTCCCAAACACAATGACAACTAGGATGTGAATTTAATCTTTTTGACAACTAAAGAGTCAAAAAAGATAACAGATGGTTCAATATAACCTACAACTTTGTCCATGTAAGAATTGAACTCTAAAATTTATGGTATGAAGACCTGCAACTTGCAGCTAAGAATATGATACTGAATAATTATGACTTATTTTAAAAATTCAGGAAAACTTAACCATTTATGTAGTGATTACTTAAAAAAAAGTATACCTGATCGATGACTCAATATTTGTAACCTCTCAAAAACTTTTCCTTTCCACTTCAATATCTTTCCTTAATAATTCTTGATCTCCTTAGAATTACTAGAAAAATAACAATGACAACAGAACTTGCTACTTTAGAAAATTGCATCAATACTTAACTTAAACATTATAGTCATGAAGGGTGTAACAAAATCAACACAATGAATATATGGATTTCAACTAGTGTGCACAAAATAGTTATGTATTTAGAAAGTACAACCAGAAAAATTTAGCAATATGAGGAGATACCAAAAGAACTACCCACAACAAAAAGAAATAAATAAAAATATGGCAGGCTGACAACAAAAATGTAAACCCAATCGTAAGATATTGCAAGAAGAATACATCCCTCACAACATCTAACAGATATAGCTGAGGAATTTGATTGTTGTTGAATAGTTAACTTATCTGACATATTTAACAATGTTTAAAACACCCTCGACAGAACAAGAGACTTCAATGGTTTGATCAGGCTCAAAAAGGTCCAATAAAGAGCCAAACAACAGACACCACAATATTCTAAAGCACTAAAGCATTTTGAATTCAATGTTTGCAAAGGCTCTTGGCATTTTAGTTTTATGCATGTTGTCTTTGTTGACTTTTGTGTACTTCTTGTATATGTAACAGGTTTGGTAGTGGCAAGGACTGTTGGTGAGTTGAGTGCAGTAGAGAGTGTTAACTCCCCAAGTTGCAGAGTTGTTATATAAGTGTTCCTATGTTGTTGTTGTTGATTGGTGTCCTTGAAGGGTTGGGAAGGGTAGTAATCTTGTAATTTCACAAGGAGACAGTGTCAAGGGAAGGTGCAACCTTGCTGTGTAAGATTTTTCACCACATCACGCTTCTCTGCAATATTATCTTTTAGTATTTCTCTATTTCTTAATGTTCAGTTCTTGTCATTGAATTCATTCATACAATCATCTACAATTGCAGCACTAAAACAACTAATTTTTTAGCACATAAAGACTGTTTGCTTAAGTAAATCCTAAGGGGACAACAAGTAAATTTATTCATGTGGGTGTATTAGGCTATTATCTATAGAATATCTATGCTACTTATAGATCCAACTGATATCTGAGTAGTTGTATTATTTGTAAATTATGGCTTTCTTCTAGTGTGACCCATTTTACATATTGATGCATGATGTTAGAAATAGAATAGCTACAAATAAATCCCTTTCATTCAGCATAGCTCAGAACATGTAATGTCCCCTTTTTGACTGGCACCAGTTACTTATTTTATTTTAGCCTTTATTTTCCCCGAAGGCTAAAAAGGAAGAAATAAGGGGGAAAAGATATATTAAATTAATTACTTATAAGGTTACTAAACAATGAAATATTAAAAAGTAACTTTATATTATATTGATTTAATATTAAAGTGACTAAAATAATAAAATATAAAAAAAAAAGTCACTTAAAAAGAATAAAGTGCTGGATTCTTCTAGAAGCTTCTTGGAGTTGCTTGTGTAATCTTTATAAGGAGCCTTTGGGGGGTCATTTTACACATCTTGAATTGCTTATTCATCTATTGTGTTGAGAGCCTTAGTGCTTGCAGGTTTGCCTGAGGGTTTGAAGACTCTAAGGTGCCAATTTCAGTTGTGAGATATCAACCCTAGTTGGAGTGGAATTGGTATTCAGCCAATTCATTTGAGCTTCATTCGGAGTTAATTTTTTCAGGGTTTGTCTCAACTTGGGCATCAAAGATTTGACATCATTTTGCAAAGTGAAGGGTAGAGCTGAGTTTGAAATTCTTGGACAGGAATCTACTCAATTGGGTGAGGGTGTGGAAGCAAATCAATACAATTGGGTGAAGTTTATGACAGGGCTTAACATACAACTAAGACATACATTTTTGCTCACATCTTGCACATAGCTGGGAGTCTGATTTTATGACCTTGGGAGGTCATTCTACAACTCTGGGCGTCACTTTCCTTGGCATTTTTGGCTACACAAACCCTAGCTTCAATTTTATACCAGTGTCGTACAGTCCGTACAGGTACGACATGTACCTGTAGACCATACAGCAGCTGATCAGGGGACAGTTTGTGAGGAGCAGTTTTGGCATTTTCTTATCAGCACTCTGGTCACAACATTTTGCATTACCTAGGTTCCATTTTTTACTGTACTTGGTCATAAAATTGCACATGTGATATTCAGATATAGGGTTATAAGTTCAGTCTGTTATGTGACACTAATTTCATAAAAATTCAGTCACTGTTCCTTGTAATCAGTCATATGAATGTTGCAAGAAGTAATGAATGGAAATCAACTAGATTCAACTATACAGTTTGTATGCCAATTGCTTGTAAAATGTCTCATTATAGGATGCATGCCAAGTGTTTGTGAAAATGCCTCTTGGCTGTAGCTGCGCATTTTACATCAGCATTTCATGTATTTGCATTTGAAAAAGGATAAAAAGTAGTTGCATAGCATTTAGTCTTTTTATTAGTTACTTTGCAATCAATTGTAATTATCAAAACATCATTGGCACCCAAAAAACCGAATCAAAACAAGGAAACAATAGCAAACTCAGGTTGCAGGAAAAGTGTTTGACAAAATTCCTAAGGCAGCAAACAGGGGCAAAATATCAAATTTGTCAAGGCACTTTACAATGGTATCAGAGCTAAAGTTCCTGCCATCCTGTATGGGTTATGATTGAAGAGTTTCCAGATATTCCATTCATAAATCCTTTGGATAAATTCTATAACAGGGTAAGAAAGGGCTTAAGTCCTTTAGAACTCATGGAAGAAAGTAGTACCCAGCAAATGCTTAATGCTCTTGCAAGAGGGCAACATGAGTTGAGAGATGAAATGGCAAGAGGAAGAGAGGAACTATCACTTATCCTTAGATAGCTATTAGATAACAGAAACAATGGAAATGATGGAAACCATAACAGGACTAATGGACACAATGGACACAATGGGGGTCAAGAAAACAATGACAGAGCTCAAAGAAATGCTAGAACAACAAGTAGAGCTACTCCTAGGCCTCTTATGCCTACATTTTTTAGAGAACAGGGTGCTGCAAATTAGGACCAGCAAGTAAGAGAAGAGGGATATGGTGATTATTTAAGGGAGTACAACTCCCTAGGTGATGATTTTAGGGCTGCCATGTCACTAGTAGACTTTTGCGGTCTTAAATTGAGAAACAAACCAAGAAACAATCAACGGGGAGTGCAAAATCAAGACTTGCAGCGTAAGGTGGGAAAACTAACCTTACCATCATTTGATGGAAGTAACAATGGTACAGCTAGAGCTTGGGTTCAGAAGCTTGATACCTATTTGCAGCTCAATCCTATGTTGGAAATAGAGGCTATCCAGTACGCCACACTCCATTTGGAAGGTGAAGCACATGAATGGTAGTACCATGGACTTGTCACCTTGGGGCATGCCAACATTACTTCATATTTGGAATTCACCAAGAAGCTCATTGACAGGTTTGATCGTAAGGATCCTGAACTTCACTTTACGGAGTTAGCACAACTCAGGCAGACTAGTTCAGTGGATGCTTACATCATAGAGTTCCAACGGTTGGCAGTTATGGTGACAGATATTTCAGAACAGCGGTTGGTTATGCTCTTCATTGAGGGATTGACAGAGCCTCTTTGTGGTTGGGTTAAGGCCTTCAAACCAGATTCTCTCCAGGATGCTATCAGGAAGACTAGAGACATGGAATATTCTACATCTAGCATCAAGGCTCCTAGCAAGCCTTTCACATCCCATAAGGATAAGGGGAAGAAGCCATTCCAGAAAAAGAGTAATAAGGTGAACTTTGATGAAGCCTATAGATAGGAGTGTAGGCTTAAGGGGATTTGCTATCATTGCAAAGAGAAATGGACTAGTGGACACTGTTGCCTAGGGAAAGGCAAGGCTCACTTAATTGAAGTGATATCAGATGATGAGAGCAGTTCTAAGTAAGAGGAACCTCAAAGGGAAGACAATAATGGTTTAGAGAGGGAGAATCATGATGAGATCATTGCTTCTATCTCCAGTGCTCCTAATTTCAGCTCTTTCAAAGTTTGTGGGGTTCTACAAGGTCATCAGATAGCAGTATTGATTGATAGTGGAGCTACTCATAACTTCATTGATGCATCATTGGTGAACAAGAGGCACATTCCTCTAGAGGATTTTGAGGGGTTCAATGTGATGGTGGCTGATGGGCGTAAGATAGCTTGTACTCAGTGGATTCCACAGTTGTCTATTTCGATGGGCAACCATATAGTTACAGATGATTTCTATGTGGTAGACTTGGGTGATATCCATGCCATACTTGGGGTCCAATGGTTGCAGTCATTAGGGAAGTACTCACAGAAGTTCCAAACCATGGAACTCAAGTTCAAAGATGCTGATGGGTGTAGAGTGGTGCTTAGAGGTATGGCATCTAAAGCACCTAAGACTATTTCAGCTAGACGGATGGAGAGTATTTTCAAACATGATGACATAGTTTGGGCAGCGGAGTGTGTGATCACTCCTAAGGAGTCTACAGATTCAGGACAACCAGTTCACATTGACATCAAGGAGCTATTAGGGAAACATGACAAGGTTTTTGGTGAGATACCCCCAGGGAGGCCACCAGACAGAGGCTTCGAGCATACTATTGAGTTGGAAGAAGGGGCTAAGCCAGTGATTACTACCCCTTATCGTCATCCTAAGAAATTTAAGGATGAGATCGAGAAAGCAATCAAGGAATTGCTTGATATGGGACACATTCATCCTAGCTCCAGCCCTTTCACTTCTTCAGTGGTCCTGGTGAAGAAGAAAGATGGGACCATGAGAATGTGTATAGATTACCGAGCCCTCAATAAGAAAACAATCAAGAACAGTTACCCGATACCCAGGATCGATGAGTTATTGGATGAGTTACATGGGGCAGTATATTTTTCAAAGATTGATCTTCGATCGGGTTACCATCAGATTAGAGTGAGGGAACAAGATGTGCACAAGACTGCTTTCCGATGCCACTATGGGCACTATGAGTTCTTGGTGATGCCATTTGGATTAACTAACGCACCTGCCACATTCCAGTCTTGTATGAATCATATCTTCAACAAACAGTTGTGTAAGTTCCTCTTGGTATTCTTTGATGATTTTCTCATATACAGTAAAACTTGGGAAGAACACTTGCAGCAGCTTGATGAGATCCTTACCATCATGGAGGAGCAGTCTTTGTATGCTAAGGCTTCAAAATGTGAGTTCGGTCTCAGAGAAATTCTTTATTTGGGACACGTGATCAATGCAGAGGGTGTCCAAGTGCACCAAGAGAAAATACAGGCTATTCTTGATTGGCCCCCACCACGGTCACTTACAGAGTTATGGGGTTTCTTCAGACTGTGCAGTTACTACAGGCATTTTGTTAAGGGGTTCTCACAGTTGGGGGCACCTTTGACAGATTTGACCAAGAAGGGTGCATTTTGTTGGACAACACAGATGCAGCGAGCTTTTGATAAGCTCAAGGAGGTGATGAGCAGTTGTCCAGTGTTGGCACTTCCTGATTTCACGCAGCCCTTCATCCTTGAGTGTGATGCTTCAGGGGAAGGTATTGGCATAGTATTGATGTAGAATCGACACCCTATCACCTTTGAGAGCCGTAAGTTGAGGGGAGCTAAGAGACTATACTCCATCTATGATAAGGAGATGCTAGCCATTATGCATGCCTTGGTGAAGTTCAGATAGTATCTAGTTGGGGGTAAATTTGTGGTGAGGATAGATCATAACAGTCTCAGATACTTGTTAGAGTAGAAGGACTTGAACGAGAGACAACAGAAGTGGGTTAGCAGGATATAGGCATATGATTTCGATATAGAGTATGTTAAGGGGAAGAAGAACATTGTTGCAGACGCCCTCTCCAAGAGGCCTTCAGCTTGCTCACTTTCTGAGATTTCCATAGATTGGAAATCCATCTTGTTGGTGGAGTACTCCAAAAATATGTTTGCTTGTGAGTTGATGGATGGATTGATTTAGGATGACAGGTATAGGATAGTTGATGATGTGATTTACTACAAGGATAGGATCTACTTGGTGCCGGAATCAAAATTGAAGGAGAAAATTCTACAAGCTTGCCATGATACACCCCTAGTACGCCATCAGGGCTACTTTAAAACATATAGACAGGTTAGAGAGAGGTTTTCATGGAAAGGCCTCAAGGATGATGTGTTGAGACATGTGAAAGAATGCATGACTTGTCAGCAAAATAAGTTTGAGCATACACATCCAGCTGGGTTACTTCAGCCCTTGCCCATTCCTAAGCATAAGTGGGAGAGTATTTCGATGGACTTTATCACAGGCCTACCCAAGGTACAGGGTAGAGACAACATCTTTGTGGTGGTAGACTGGCTAACAAAGTATGCACACTTCTTTGCTATTCCGACAGAGTACAAGGCTTCACAGGTGGCTGAGCTATTTTTTAGAGAGATTTTTAGATTACATGGGCTACCTAAGAACATAGTCAGCGACAGGGATAGCAGATTTATGAGTGCTTTTTGGCAGGAGCTGTTTAGACTGGTAGGCACTGATTTGACTCCTAGTACAAGTTATCACCCTCAAACTGATGGGCAAATAGAGATTGTTAATAAGTGGGTTGAGGGGTACTTGCATAATTATGTAGCGGGATAGCAGCGGGCTTGGATCAGGTGGTTGCATTTAGGAGAGTATTGCTACAATACCACACACCATATGTCCATTGGAATGAGTCCTTTCAGAGCTTTGTACGAGTATGATGCACCTTCATTTGTAGAGATGGATTTTGGTGAGAGTAGGGCTCCCAAAGCCAAAGATTGGATTCAGGAGAGTCAGGACATACTAAGAGCACTCAAGGATAATCTGGTGATGGCACAGAATCAACAAAAGACTTATGTAGATAAACACAGGGTGGAGTGTAGCTTTGAGATTGGTGATATGGTATATCTACGATTGCAGCCCTATAGACAGTCCTCTCTTAAAAAGAGCGGAGCAGAGAAACTAAGACCAAGGTTTTACAGTCCATACAGGGTTATCAAGAGGATTGGGGAAGTAGCATATGAGTTAGAGCTGCCCGCGAGCAGCAAGATTCATAATGTATTTCATGTCTCATGCCTCAAGAGGGCATTGGGCCAGTAGGTTATCTCTTCTACGGATCTTCCGCCACTTGATGAGGAGGGACATTTGGTCTTGGTGCCTGAGGAGATCATTGATGTCAGAGAGAGGAGATTGCAGAACAGAGTGATTAAGGAGTACCTGGTGAGATGGAAGGATCTACCTGCAGAGGACACCACATGGGAGAATGAGCAAATTCTACAACACCCGGGTTTGCAATTGCTTGAGGGCAAGCAATTCCGGGAAGGGAGGACTGTAATGTCCCCTTTTTGATTGGCACCAGTTACTTATTTTATTTTAGCCTTTATTTTCCCCGAAGGCTAAAAAGGAAGAAATAAGGGGGAAAAGATATATTAAATTAATTACTTATAAGGTTACTAAACAATGAAATATTAAAAAGTAACTTTATATTTAATTGATTTAATATTAAAGTGACTAAAATAATAAAATATCAAAAAAAAAGTCACTTAAAAAGAATAAAGTGCTAGATTCTTCTAGAAGCTTCTTGGAGTTTCTTGTGTAATCTTTATAAGGAGCCTTTGGGGGGTCATTTTACACATCTTGAATTGCTTATTCATCTGTTGTGCTGAGAGCCTTAGTGCTTGCAGGTTTGCTTGAGGGTTTGAAGACTCTAAGGTGCCAATTTCGGTTGTGAGATATCAACCCTAGTTGGAGTGGAATTGGTATTCAGCCAATTCATTTGAGCTTCATTCGGAGTTAATTTTTTCAGGGTTTGTCTCAGCTTGGGCATCAAAGATTTGACATCATTTTGCAAAGTGAAGGGCAGAGCTGAGTTCAAAATTCTTGGATAGGAATCTACTCAATTGGGTGAGGGTTTGGAAGTAAATCAATACAATTGGGTGAAGTTTATGACAGGGCTTAACATACAACTGAGACATACATTTTTGCTCACATCTTGCACATAGCTGGGAGTCTGATTTTATGACCTTGGGAGGTCATTCTACAACTCTGGGCGTCACTTTCCTTGGCATTTTTGGCTGCACAAACCCCAGCTTCAATTTTATACCAGTGTCGTATAGTCTGTACAGGTACGGCCTGTACCTGTAGACCGTACAACAGCTGATCAGGGGACAGTTCGTGAGGAGCAGTTTTGGCATTTTCTTATCAGCACTCTGGTCACAACATTTTGCATTACCCAAGTTCCATTTTCAACTATACTTGGTCATAAAATTGCACATGTGATATTTAGATATAGGGTTATAAGTTCAGTCTATTATGTGACACTAATTTCATAAAAATTCAGTCACTGTTCCTTGTAATCAGTAATATGAATGTTGCAAGAAGTAATGAATGGAAATCAACTAGATTCAACTATACAGTTTGTATGCCAATTGCTTGTAAAATGTCTCATTATAGGATGCATGCCAAGTGTTTGTGAAAATGCCTCTTGGCTATAGCTGTGCATTTTACATCAGCATTTCATGTATTTGCATTTGAAAAAGAATAAAAAGTAGTTGCATAGCATTTAGTCTTTTTATTAGTTACTTTGCAATCAATTGTAATTATCAAAACATCATTGGCACCCAAAAAACTGAATCAAAACAAGGAAACAACAGCAAACTCAGGTTGCAGGAAAAGTGTTTGACAAAATTCCTAAGGCAGAAAACAGGGGCAAAATATCAAATTTGTCAAGGGACTTTACAGAACAACATGAATCAGGAACTACACAAAATGGCATTAAGCATGGATTTTTGTTTACATGTGGTAAATCAATTCCTTCATCGAAGACATTATCTATAATAACCTGTTAAAAAAAAAGAGGCCACTAAGGACAATTACACAGGTCTCTAGAAACAACATTACCCAACTCTTTCTCTCAAGCCAAAGACTTAGTGTGTTCAATTGCCCAGACTAGCAATCAATTCTATGTTGAGTATATATGTTAGACCCTCCTGCAGTTTGAAAAAATTAAGAATAGAAGATAGGAACTGATTTAACACTTCACCTATTCAAAAACACAAACTAATGAAATAATCCACATTAGGCCAAGAGAGGTTGACGCATTCAATACGAGAATACTTACACAAAATGAAGTCGAATCATGCCAGACAATGACAATGAGAAGTTGACTATTGGCCCTTCTAGTTTTTTATTTGATAGTTGCCAAATAATGACACATTCAAAATGCACTTATGAGCAAAGACTTAGAACAAATGAAATTGATTAAATAATGAAGGTATGTTAGTTTGAGCTTCACTTGGTTTCAAGAATACTTTAATATTCTCTACTTAACAAGGCCAACCATGTGAAGGTGGAAGCTCATCTGGCCTCACTGCCCCCACCCCCCCCCGCCCCCCCCCCCCCCCCCCCCACATCAATCTAAATTCCCCATTAACATCTAATTACACACTTCATTCATCCATTTATGAACTATAACATTCAATCAATACAATCACATAACATTCATTAATATGATATAACATTCATTAATGCGCAACACTAATCAAGAATTCATTAACACATAACAATATTCATTAACATGACATATAATTCAATATTAATACACAACATTCATAGATAATTACTTAAAACAATGTTCTTTCATTATCCAACAAATTTAATCAAACAAGTTTTATCAAAGAGCATTTTTAAGAAATCATTTCTTTTTTGGGTTTTTCTTAGATTTCTTATTTAGGTAAAGGCTAAGAGGAGCATCAATATTATCTTCCTCCTCTTGTGGTTGTGATCTCAAATTATGATGCTTCCTCATGTCTTGAGGAGGACGATGTTGATGCACTAAAGGCGGGTTTGCTGCAATAACAAGTAAATGGGTTAAATTCACATACTTTTTTTTACTATTACATGTATTTCATTAACCAGTAGAACACAACATGCATTTTTCTTTACCTGAAAATGCCACATCATCATGTACAATAATATTTTGATCTTCCACCACCTCAACATGCTCAACATGCTCTAAAATATTCAAAAAAAGGTTACACGACCAATTGCAATTAAAGATGTTAAATTCTATTAATAATTACATAATTTATTTCCAATAGAAAATTAATACCTCCAACACTGTGATGCACATCATGGCCTTCATCACGCCTAGGTTTTGTGATAAGATTTGAAGGTTGTAGTGAAATGTCATGCGCATTGTTATCATGAAATAGTCAATTTATGTTTGAAATTAACTATTCAATTTGATTTACTTTTCATTTGACCAATTTACCTATGTCTCATCTAGAGTAGCAAATTCTTTGTTGTGGCTTTCAAATTCTTGGCGTAGGCATGCAACCACGACTTCATAGCCTTCCTTCAAGGCTATTCTCTTGTCTTCATCTGTGGGCTCTACATTGAATTCTGTGCCCTATATTTTTTGTTTAATATCGTCACTTTTACATGCATGATTTGATTAAACAGAATTGTTTGCAACCTTATATATAAAAATTTGATATGAAATTCCAATGCTACTACTTACAAGTTGAGAGTGAAGTTTCATATAGCCACCAGAGCCAAGTTTGTGTTGGCCAACCTTTGTTAATCTTGCTTATGTGACTTTTGATGTGTCTTGCAGTCTATGAAAAGTTTGAAACATGTTAGATTATATATTTACAAAGATCACTAATTAGTGCATGATTACATTCTACTTAATACTGTCATGACATACCTTCTTTTGCCATCTTTTGGTTGAATTCCACTACCCTTTAGCCTTTTCTCTTTTGCATCTTCCATTATTTCATTCCACTCCACCGGTGGAATCATAGGAGGACGCTTGTACTTTGGGTTATCCTTTAGAGCCCTTCTATATTGGTCCCTTACAGTCTTTATATGTTTGGATGCTCTTTTAATAATCATGACTCTGTCAAAAGTTTTATTTCCAAAGAGGTCCTCTAAAGATTTAATGAGCTGATTTTTATGTCAGCATCTTGTTCATTCCACCTTTTTTGAAAAAACAAAATTGTTAGATATCATAACTTTAATATAGTACAATAAATGGAAGATAAGAAAAATATTGTACCAATATTATGAAGCTATGTACCTTTTACGTATGGTGGGCCCAAATAGCTTCAATGTCATTTCAAAAAGAAGATCATAAAAAACATCATTTCCTACAAAAATATCATGGGATTATCAGTCCAAAATGAGTTATGTATAAGTAAACTACAATTACACTATAAATAATAACAATTTTAAAGCACCTGGAAGCTTTGGTACTTTAACAGAACCATATTATTCCTGTTCAACAACAATGTCCCCGCAAATGAACCAATACTAGTAACACGGGGTGATCCAGGAAATGGTTGATCTTCACTAGTACTGGTCTAATCTATTCTTGTACCAGGTGTAGGTGAATCTATTTGATGAAGGGTGCTCCCCTTAATACCACAAACACATAACAAAAATAGAGAAACAACAACAATTTGCAAGAATAGAAAATGGGCTTCTTATTATCTCCAAAAATGTGGAATTACAAATTTTAGAATTACAATATGCAAAGCCACATGGGCATTCCCTTTACAATATTTTGCAGGACAAAGCCTTGAATTACTACCTAGATCTACCCAGGACTGCTTCGAAGTGCCTAAGACAACACTACAACCTTCCTTATATAGGCAATTTTCCACCGCCTGGGAAGGTTCCAGAATTTTAGCCAATAAGGCCGACCAAACTTATAATTATTTTATTTTACAATTTATTACATCAGAGTCGGCTCAAAACAATTTTTGAAACCCAAACATAAATTTTGAAGGAAAATCATTTTCTGCCATTTCAAGTGACCCAACTTCTAGAGACCATAAGTCATCACCCATTAACCCAATTGACTATTATGACCTCATTTCGGAAAGGGGGTAAAGTGCTCTACAATGCCTAAATTAAGCAAGCTTCATTTAGCTGAAGTTTCGACCTCATCCGGGGCCTCTAAAGCCTTCAAAACTGAGTTTGAAGTTTTTGTACCCTACTGCCAATACCAAAAAATTTCAATATCTTCAAAACTAGACTTGATATTGCAATGAAACTTTACTGGTAGGTTGATACGACCAAAACGAACCTCCAGGGAAGAAAATAGACCATTCTGAGCCCGAACAAAAAACTTACTAAAAATAGTAACTTTCCAAAAATAGCAGCTCTACACAAGATAGCCCTTATTGAAAAGAAACCAAAAATATTTTTGGGTGATGCAAGATTGCTCTTACACTCAAGATGCTCCTGCATTAGACACCCGGGGTAATTTGAGAAGTGACCCTGTCATGACTCAGGTGTGAAGAGGGAAACCAAGATGGTTAACCTCCTCCTTTGTCAACCATGATGAATCTTCAATAGGTCATCCTTTCCACTTGACCAGATACTCTTCATATGTCCTGCTCCTTGTGCTTCTGCCAACACGACTATCCAGTATATCCTCAATCTCTTTGGTATCTGAACTAGTTGCTGGAATACTCCATTGTGCTGTCATGATCTCATCTTCAACACCTCCTTCATGATACTCTATCAAATCTAAAATGTTAAACACTGGTGAAATATTCAGCTCAGAAGGCAATTCTACCTCATAGGCATTTCCTAAATCATGCTTCTTCAGTATCTTCCATGGCCCAAATTTCTTCATTTTCAACTTGTTATATGTACCAACTAGAAATCGCTCCTTCCGCAAATGAACCATGACTTCATCTCCACCCTGAAATTCCTTATGCCTCATTTTCTCATCTGCCTAGGCCTTATACTATGCATTCATCTTGGTAATGTGCTTCCTCACCTCCTCATGGATATTCTTCAAATTAACTGCAAAATTCTCAACTTCAGCACTACTTATTTCTCCTTTATCTATCTTCCTCAACTCAGATGCATTTCTGGGACTACTTCCATATACAATCTGGAATGGTGATTTACCAGTGCTCCTATTAAAAAAATTATTGTATGAAAATTCCACCTGTGGTAAAATCAAATCCCATCATGTTGGCTTATCTCCAACCAAACACCTCAGCAAGTTCCCCAAACTCCTATTCACCACCTATGTCTATCCATCAATCTGTGGATGATGTGATGAACTGAACTTCAAATATGTCTTCAACTTCTTCCACAATGTGCACCAGAAATATCCAACAAACTTAGTGTCCCGATCTGAAACTATGCTCTTTGGCAAACCATGTAGTCTCACCACTTCTCTGAAAAACAATTCTGCTATATGAACAACATCATTAGTCTTCTTGTAGGGAATGAAATGTGCCATCTTCAAAAATTTGTCAACCACCACAAAAATTGAATCATGTCCCCGCTGAGTCCTTGGTAAACTAAGAACAAAGTCCATACTGATATCCTCCCAAGGTTTCTCTGGTATAGGTAATAGTTGATACAACCCTGTATTCTGCTTCACTCCTTTCGCCATCTGACATACTCTGCAACTTTGTACAAACTTCTTGACATCTTGCTGCAACTACGGCCAATAATAGTTCTCACTAACCAAAGCAAGGGTTTTGTCATGACCAAAATGTCTAGCCAATCCTCCGCTATGCTTCTCCTTGATGAGATTCTCCCTCATAGAACTTCATGGAATGCACAACTGGCTCCCTCTGAATATCATATCATTCTGAATGATGAAATCCAACCACTTTATTTTGTCTAAAGTAACAGGTTCTGTGCAAGCTTTCCAAGCTTCACCAAAATCAGGATCCTCTGGATATAATTTTTTGAGTTCCTTGAACCCAACCACCTCAATCTGCATTTCTGTCAGCAATAGTTGCCTTCTGCTAAGCACATCTACAACCTTGTTAGACTTTCCACTCCTGTGTTTCAAAACAAATGTATAACTCTGTGAAAACTCAACCCATTTCAAATGCCTCTGATTCAACTTTCCTTGACTATTCAAATATTGCAAAGCTTGATGATCAGTATACAAAACAAACTCCTTAGGAAGAAGATAATGTCTCCACTTCTTCAATGCCTGAATTATAGCATAAAATTCCTAATCATAAATAAAATACTTTCTCTTGGCATCATTTAACTTCTCACTGAAATAAGCAACATGTTTACCTTCTTGGCTCATAACAGCTCCTATTGCAGTACCACTAGCATCACAGTCTACTTGAAATACCTTATTAAAATCTGGAAGTGCTAAAATAGGTTGTTCTGTAACTTTTTGTTTCAACAATTTAAAACACTTATCTGCCCCATTAGTCCACTTGAACTCTTTTCTATCCCCTCTCATTGTTTCAGTCAAGGGTCCACAAATACTGCTAAAATTTTTGATAAAATTTCTGTAAAAGCTAGCCAAACCATGAAAAGATCTTACCTCCGTAGCACTCCTTAGAGTAGGCCATTCAAGGATAGCCTGCACTTTCTCTGGGTCTATTTTTAGACTTTCTCCTGAAACTACAAATCCCAAATACACTAACTCTTTCTTCACAAAACTACACTTCTTCAAATTTATCAATAATTTCTCTTCTCTTAGCTTCTCAAACACCATACGAATATGCACCATATGTTCTTCTAATGTTTTACTAAAGATCAAAATATCATCTAGGTAAACAATGACAAACTTACCTAGAAACTCTTTCAAAACCTCGTTCATGAGCCACATGAAAGTGCTTGGTGCATTGGTTAGCTCAAAAGGCATGACTAACCACTCATACAGTCCTTCCTTTGTCTTGAAAGTAGTCTTCCATTCATCTCCTTCTTTGATCTGAATCTGGTGATATCCACTCTTCAGATCTATCTTTGAAAAATACACAGCTCCACTCAAACAATCCATAATATCATCCATTCATGGCAATGGAAACTTGTACTTGATTGTGATCTTGTTTATTATTCTGGAGTCTGTACACATCCTCCATTCTCCATTCTTTTTTGGTGCTAATACCGTTGGTACAGCACAGGGACTCAGACTCTCTTGAATCAACCCCTTCTACAATAAATCATGTACTTGTATATTCAACTCGTCACTTTCTGTTGGTGTCATTCTGTGTGCTGCCTTATTTGGCAAACTGGCTCCTGGAATCAGGTCCATCTAATGACTAATCTTTCTTACTGGTGGAAATCCATTAGTACATTATCGGATACAATATTTTGAAACTCATTCAACAAATTTGTAACTACTATAGGTATATCTTCTACTTCCTCTTTACTAGCTTTTGGAATTAAAACAAAACACACATTCTCGTGCCTCATACCATTTAGGAACTTTCTTCCATCAACAAAAGTTATTCTTGCATTACCACATACCTTTTCTTTTGTGTCATTCAATGACTTTAGCTTATGTCACACTCCATCCTTTGTCAAGGAATAGGTATTTTCATGACCATCATGTACAACACACCTTTCAAATTGTCATGGTCTACCCAACAACATATGACATGCATCCATAGATATAATATCACACAGTACCTCATCATGGTATTCGCCAATCTTGAACTTCACTAGGCACTATTCATTGACCATGACCTCGTGGTCATCCTGCACCCAGGCAATCCGATATGGATGTGGGTGTTTCTGTCTCTTGAGCTTCAACTTTGTCACCATCTCTTCTGACACCAAATTGTCAGTGCTTCCACTATCAATAATCACATCACAACACTTACCCTCACACTTGCATCTAGTGCAAAACAAGCTCCTCCTTTTCTCAGGTTCATTCTCACCACTCAGTAGGACTCTTATGTTAATCAGTGTTTCTCCTCTTTCAATATCTTCAGAATGTGATGATCTGACATCTTCATCAACATGTGCAACTCTGGCCTGGCCTTCATTCCTCCTATCTGTCCTTCCTTGGCATTGAGGACATTCAAATTCCCTATGACCTTCTTCTCCATAGTGAAAACATGTTCCACGGAAGCCTCCTCTTCCAGATCCTTGTCCTCTTCTGCTTCCTCTTTGATCTCTATTATTCTGATCATGGAAATGATTGGAATTGTTTCCTCTCTGATTTTTACTACTACTAGCCTCATCCTTCTTTTTAAGATCTTCATTTCAGCCTCCATATGACCGTCCACCAGATCTTCCACCACGACCTCTTCCATTTTGTTTGCTCTCAAACTTCTTGTTCAACTTTTCCTCTACTTTTAGGGCAAACTGGTATGCCTCTTCAATATTGTTCATTCGAACCAAATTCAACTCCTCTTGAATGCTCGACCTCAACCCATTAAGGTAACGGGAAACTTTCTCCTTATTAGCTTCTGCATGGTCTGTTCTAATGAGGAATCAATAGAACTCCTCTATATACTCCTGAACAGATCTTCCTGCTTGCTTCAAACTTTGCATTTTCTTCAGTAGGTCAAGCTCATAATCAACAAGAATGAACTGTCACTTCAATTTGTTCACCATTTGATCCCATCTTGTGATTTCCTCCTTTCCTCTTCTATTTCTATCCAATTGAATCTCTTGCCACCAGATCTTTGCATGGCCCTTCAATCTGGCCTTCGCAAACTTGACCCTATCAGGATCTTCAATATCTTACTACTTGAAATATTCTTTGCATTCATTGATCCAGTCAATCAACTCCTCTGGGTTAAGATTTTCTGAAAATATAGGAACCTCAATCTTAGGTCTTTTCTTGATCTTGGAAATGGCCCGAAAAAGTCTTTCTTCTTCTTGATTCACAATTTTGACTTCTCCTTTAGAATTTTCTTCTCCTTCAGCTTCATCCTCGCTTTCATCTCTAACATTAAGATTCATTCCTCTACGAATCTCTTCTTGCAATGCTCAGACTTTTCTCTGGAGCGCTCTAACCTTAGGTGTTACACCACTAGCTCTTCTACCACGTTCCCTTCATGGAGGCATTTTTGCATTGCTTGCTGAAACCCTAACCACGGTCCTAGTACAAACTACCTCACAGTCGGTGATCTATTTACACACTCAGGAACTCCCTCTCTAATATCACTTGATGAAGGGTGCTCCCCTTAATACCACAAACACATAACAGAAACAGAGAAACAACAACAATTTGCAAGAACAAAAAGTGGGCTTCTTATTATCTCCACAAATGTTGAATTAAAAATTTCAGAATTACAATATGCAAAGCCACATGGGCATTCCGTTTACAATATTTTGTAGGACAAAGCCTCAAATTACTACCCAGATCTACCCAGGACTACTCCGAACTGCCTAAGACAACACTATAGCCTTCCTTATATAGGCAATTTTCCACCACCTGGGAAGGTTCTAGAATTTTAGCCAATAAGGCCAACCAAAGTTAGAATTATTTTATTTTACAATTTATTACATCAGAGTCAGCTCAAAACAACTTTTGAAACCCAAACAAAAATTTTGAAGGAAAATCATTTTCCACCATTTCAGGTGACCCAACGTCCGGAGACCATAAGTCATCACCCGTTGACCCAATTGACTATTATGACCCCATTTTAGAAAGGGCGTGAAGTGCTCTACAATGCTTGAATCAAGCAAGCTTCATTCATCCAAATTTCAACCTTATCTGAGGCCTCTAAAGCCTTCAAAATTGAGTTCGAAGTTTCTATATCTTGCTACCAATACCGAAAATTTTCAATATCTTCAAAACTAGACTTGATTTGGCAATGAAACTTTACTGGCAAGTTGATACGACCAAAATGAACCTCCAGGGAAGAAAATAGATCATTCTGAGCCTGAAACAGAAAAATTACTAAAAATAGTAACTTTCCAAAAAAAGCAGCTCTACACAAGATAACCCTTATTGAAAAGAAACCAAAAATATTTTTAGATGATGCAAGATTGCTCTTATACCCAGGATGCTCCTGTATCACTATTAGTGCACAAAATAGGTCCATGCAATGTATAAAATTCACACAAGAAAAATAATCAATGCATGATTAGCACATAACAAAATATAGAAAAATAAGGTTTTACCAGTTGTAGCTGGTACAACGAAAGATGTCTGAAAGCACCTTGTTGTGGACAATGCAGCCGTCGATAGTGGAATTTTAATTGAAGGAGGTGTCTGCACTTCATCACAAGTTGAAGAATACATTGTTAGCAAAGACATTTGCAATGGATAAAGATTAAATGGGGTACTAGAAGCATCCCAAACATAAGTTGAGTCAATAATGCATACAAAGGTTAAATTAATGGTTAAAGGTTTAAGGATTATTTACATGAAGGCTGTGCGGCGCTACAACCCTCACCATATTAACCACGATTCACACATGTCAAAAAATCTTATAAGAAGAATGCATCGTATTTTAGATCATGATCCATAAGATAGTATAAAATATAAACATCTTTTGAACTTTAATTATTGCTTAAGATTAATTACTGCTTACATTAATACAATTGACTCTACGTATCAATTCTTCTTTGACTTCCTTTAACTCCTCAGTTTTGTTTGCTTCCATTATAAGGTTAAGAATTTCTTTACCATATTTAGTTTTTATTTGAGTAACCATGAATACATGGTTAGAGTTAGATTCGATGTCATTTATAAATGTCGCCTCAACTTCAGATCGCAATTGATTTGCTACCATTTTTGCTTTTCTCTACTAATAAGTATCAAGTTGTGACATCAATATTAGTAAAATTATATCAAAATAACTCCAAAGCCATAAAGAAAATAATATAATAATATGACATTTGTTTCTATATAATTTGTAGAATTACACTAATTAAGGTTTACCTTTGATGAAGAAGGTGTACTGTGAGGAACATCCTCGCCTGTATCTTGAGGTGGATCCATGTTGCCCTATGACAAAGATTAGTAATTGTTAGCAATCAGAAGCGATTAGAGTCAATATTAATTGGAGGTAATTGGTTTAAATGTTATACTTACTAGTCCCATGATAGGGAATTTTTTTGTATCTACATGATTCAAATTGTAATCTATTAGAAGATCTTCCCCTACACTTATTGATTTTATCGCACATACAAATACATGATTTCTCTCACGTGCCTCAAATATACAATTCAACCACTTATTAGTTGACATAGGTCGAGAACTATTTATAAAACCTACAATATTCCCTATTGCTTTTGGCCTTCCATCAATATACATAGTGAGCCTTTTAGTTTGATCATTTTATTTGCATTTTATATAATTTGTTGACAATGCATACCTACACATACTTTTTTTATATTGCACAATCTGCATCCAATTCTTGTAATTTTAACAAGGTCCTACATACTTCATCAATTCAACAACTTGATTATAACTGACTTTTATTCCATCCATGGAAAATAATCCCAAACCATGTAATGAAGATGGAGCTATGCGATATATCCTTTCGTTAACAGAAAAATTAGTGTTAACTGGAGGTAGTTCCTTGGGTACCCATTCTTTCTGAAGATGTGTGTACCTTAAGAGAAACTTCATGTCGCCTTTGGTCTCATTATCATAAGAACATGAGCCCCCCTCAGCAAGGAAAAATTGCATTCATTTATCAATTTTTCTTCTAATCTTTTGACCTCTAGTTGATCTCCCTATTTTAGACCTACTAGATGTCTCACTTTTGTCTTCTATTCCCGCATTTTCCTCACTTGAGGAAGACGGATCAGACAAATATCTATTTGGTGATACTAGCAATCCATCAAATGAGAGACATAGTAGGATCTATATATTTTGCTGACTAAAGAGAAGGAAACCAAATAATAAATTATACCTATCGATCCATGTCAAAGGTGTTAAATTTCATACATATGTAAATCATTTATCTTAAGTTAGCCAAAAATTACATGATATGTAAGCTACAAATTACATAGAAGACAAAATTTACATGATGCAAAATATACTCCATGACTATAGAGTTAAACACATAATAACTTAATTCAAATTTCTATAAATAAATCAATACCTCATACGTGACATTGATCATACCTTGACCTACATTTCATTGATCATGTTATTGACATCCTCCTCATCCATGTCATCATCATGACTATCATCATCATCATCATCATGACTACTATCATCATCATCATCATCATCATCGTCATCATGACTATCATCATCATGACCATCATCATCATGACCATCATCACCTTGATCAACACCATCTTCATCACCATGATCATGATCGTCACCATCATCACCATCAATATCGTCAGGATCATCATCATTTTCTTCTTCTTCTTCTTCTTCTTCATTGTGTAACAGTCGTTCGTGATCATCATTTACTTCATCTTCTGATTCTTTAGTATCTTCTTCTTCCATCACATTATATTGTACCGGTCTTCCTCTTGGATCATGTCTAACAACAAATGACCAACCCAGTTTATGTGGAATGACAAAGTAAAACACTTGCTCATATTGGCTTGGAAGAACATAGGGCTCATCTCCAACTGGCTCAAATGACCTTGTATTAATCATTGTAAATCCACTATCATGTTCAATAATAGTCCTATCAGGATAATTTTGATCCAGTTGTAACCTGTACCATTTGACGATAAATAGAACTAATTTGAATGAATTAAATTTGCACTCAAGTATATCATCCAAAATGTCATAGTATCAATTTTCAAATTATTGAGAATGTATGTCATTTGTAGATGAAATATTAGTGACCTCAAAGACTACACTTATCCCAGAATCACAAGTTTTCTTCGTGTCATCTAACTTTTTTATGCGAAATTTACGGCCATGGTAGTACATAGCTTTGTGGTGTTTGATCTGCAATTATTCAAACATGTCAAGATTATTTGCATTGATCTGTGAGTTGATATTAAACTTATGGGTCATGGTTAGTAAACTTATACATACCTTTCCACCTCTTAAACCATATGCTAGATCAAGTACCATTGGTGTAACATTGGGATCTCCATACGATGAGCTTCTTTAACTAATGATGCAACACCATCCCATGTTAATGAGCGACCATTTTCTTGAGATTGTTGAATCCATACCATCATCCAATCAAGATTGTTTGCAATATACAAATGTAGTGCATTCCACTCATGACCAACTATAAAGAAAACAAATAGACCGCTTAGAAACAACTTATGTTGAAGATCTATAAGAATTAATAAACTACAATAACATCATATAATTACCTCTCACTTTCCTCAATCTACCTTTCCCCATCAAGTACTCCTCTTCGAATTTATTAATAGAGTTGGGATCCCAAATGCGATCTACATGGATGTTTGTTGCAAACTTGGGAAGATATTCACTAATGTACACCATGGTCTGGTATACCATATATCCCTCCACCATAGAACCCTTAGGATGTGCTCTTTGTCGAACCAAGCCCTTCATAAATTTCAAGTGCCTCTCAACCATCCACATTGACCTAATTTGTACAGGTCCACACAATTCAATCTCCTCAACTTGATGTATGAGGTAGTGTTCTTGAGAATTGAAAAAAGTTGGAGGTAGACACTTTTGCATTTCACACATAAGCTGGAGAATTTTTCTCTTCCAATATTTTATATCTTTTTTATCAATTTCTTTAGATTATAACCACCTAAAAGAGATTCAACTCACAAGAACATATAAACAAGATTTTAGATAAAAATATACAATAAATAACATAAAAAGTAAAGCAAGTCATAAATATAATATATGTACAAGTCTAAGAAATAACACTTCTAACCTCATGTATTCTCCAAGATCGTATATAACTTGTTTAACACTATTGTCAAACTAGTCTAAGAGGGATAGAGGTAGGACGTACTACATTGATTAAAAAATGACCTTTTCACTACATTGTAAAATAATACAATAAAAAGTACATGCAATTTTAGAAATATATTGTAAATAGAGAACATGACTTACCTTGACGAAGGTATGCCAATCATGTGTTTTCAACCCTGGCCCAAAATCACCTTTCTTTGATACAAGACTACTTATATTTGCAGCAAATCCTATTGGAAATTTTGTTTTTTTATGACTTCTTTTAATGCATCACTTTGCTACTCAGTTAATAACCAAGGAAGGGCACTCATATTTATGTGGTATCAATTGCTATTTGATTCAATGAAAGTTTTCAGTGCATGATTGGATTCATGAATGTCATTACAAATTTTGGCCTTTTTTTTTTTGTCATGCTTTCCATCCAATATTTTTCATAGTGTCTCTATTACATTCTTTCCAATATGCATAACATCAAACAAATGCATGATTGGGAGATCCTTGTAGTACGAAAACCTACTAAATTAACTAGGATAACTTTTTATTCCTCTAGGAAGTTGGTCATTGATGCCTTGACGACCTTCATGAGCATCAATAACATCATTAGTAAATAAAAGACAATATCAAAATATAAATTTTAAACAAAAATCATCAGATGGAATGACATTATCTCAGCAATTTAGTCTATTGTATTCCAACTTTCATAGATGAGGTGTCATTCTTCGTGGCCTTGATGTTGTCTCTTCTTTCCCATTAAAAAGATGTTTTTCAATAGTTCGATACTTATGATTATTGTGGAGAAAGTGCCTAAACTCATCGAACACCTGCTTTCCTAAACTTTTTGAATGATGAGATTTCATCTTCAGACCACAAACTAGACATGTGAATTTACCTTTTTCTGAAGACCTAAAAGATACCATACAATTGAATCATGTACAATTATCATGCACAACTTAAACATACAACAATAATGTGTAAGCACTATAACATACCAAAAATACATGACCTTAACATGAATATATAACATACCGCAAAAATGAGTTAGCCCAAGGGCATCATGTATTGTCCATATAAGCATTACATGGAATTGAAATTTTCTTTGTCCTATTGGCCTAGAGATGTCATACATAGTGACCCCATTCCATAAAATCAACAACTCGTCAATAAGGGGCTCAATATACACATTCATATCTTTAACTTGGTACTTACCTAGTTGAATGAACAAAAATATTACATAATTATTATGACCATCTTGATGCGGTGTTTATAAATTAATTTACATAACTATTAAATGAAAAAATACCTGGTACAATCATTGACAACATTATGTACTCCCTCTTTATGGACATACAAGGAGGAATGCTATTGTTAATAACAAAAATAGGCCACTCTGAGTAAACATATCTCATATCTCCAAATGGATTGATACCGTCCGCTGCCACTGAAATCTTGAGATTATGAGGTTCTTCCTTTAAAGTGTGGCCATGTTGTTTCTATGTCTTTAAATGCAGAACCATCCATAGGCATTCGCATAATGTCATCTTGACTTCTATTGCGTGCATGGTAATCCATAAATTGTGCCAAGCTAGTGGACCTGAATAATCGTTGAAGACGTGGAATAATGGGAATGTACCAAAGAGTCTTTTGAGGAACCTTTTTTGTTATTTGATCTAACTGATATCTACTAATATGACAATCAGGTTCTGTTGCAAATTCATGTTGTTTATGATATAGAATGTGATCATTGGGACATGCATGTATTGTCTGATACTTCATTCCAATTTGATTCATAATGGTAGATAATTCTTGGTACAAACAAGGCAGGATGTTTGATGGTGGTAACAAAAACTCACCTATCAACCTACAACAACAAATATGAATTGTTAATATAATGAATCGTAATGGTATGCTAACATTGAAGATGACAAAAATGGCATACCTTAGCATACGTGACATTGCTACATTGGATAAACTATTCATAACCTTCAAGTTCACCAACAACACTACAACGGAGAGAAGAGTTGTTTGGCAGCCTTGGTATAGGGGCTCGTATGCCTTCTCAAGTATAGTTATATCAAGACCATCTTCATCATCATTATCAGATGCGCTAGTACCATCATCATGATCATCTCGATCAGCTACACCAATACCATCTTCTTCAATCATGTCCTCTGGTACATTATCAGCTATGCCAATACTATCATCTTCAATTGTGTTCTCTACCATAGGATCATCTTCTTCCATGGGAGTGTTATCATCGGCTTGGATATTCACACCTCCATGTTCCTCCAATTGGAAATCCACATTCACTAATCGACAAAAATCATGCCCCCCTTCAATGTGACCATGTTGCCTACAATGACTCTAGGCTGTTGTGATTATAATTCTTTGATTCTTTAAGCCCTTACACTTTTTGCAAGGACAATTACATTTATCAACGTCTTTTCTTTGGAACTGAGACCACAATCTAGCAATTGTCTCGTTATTTTGTTCTGGGTTCATATTGTTAGGTGTGGACTTTCTTCACAGGCTATAAATATGCAAAATGTAAACATACAAACATTAGTAGTATCTTGTATATAATAAAATAAAATAAAATATTATAAGATTATACAAGATTTATAAATACACGCACAAATCATGCTCACTACACCCCAAAATATTCAAAAGGATAAGTATTTTGGGAGTTATTATTATTTTTGGAGTTACACAAATCTCCTCACTAGACTACTAAATCTGTGGATATTATTCTTGATGCTGAATTAAATCATGTGAAGTTGAAGCAATTACATCAAGCTACAAATTATCAAGGCTAGATTTTTGAAATTCTTCATTAATCGAGCATCATAAGGAGGCTGAATTATCTCCTTTAATGGTGGACTGTGTTATTTGAAGGCTACCAAACAATATTGATCCAACACTTAGAAGGTTTGGAAGGTTCGATAGGGAGATTGATATTGGGGTTCTGGATGAAGTAGGCAGGTTGGAAGTGCTTTGCATCCATACAAAAAATATGAAGCTCTCTGATGATGTACGTATATTGGGGCCTTATTTTTTGTACTTCTATATCTAATGTTAAACAGTTTTTGGATTTTGAAAGCATTTATTAATCAAGTGTAATAAAATGATCAAGAGATGGTTTAATCATTAAGAGTCACAACTACCAAGAAATAGAGCATCATGATTACATATAGAGAAGCCATCAAAAGTGCACTATAAATGAACAAAAAAAACTAGAGGATAAAAGAGATGTTACAGGTTTGCATCACACATGCTTAAGGAAAAAGTTCCTAATACAACTGAAGAGAGTAATTAATATGGAAATTGAATCAAATGTAAGCAACATATGGCATTAATTTTCAAAGACAGTGACAATTTAAAAGAATTAGAAAAATACAGTGTACAAGCAATGATAGTGCACCATGGGAAGTCACAATAAGTAATGAACCCATACAGGATTTTCATTATTTCCTAAAAGAAGATCATTTTCAGAGTGAGATTTAGCTACATAGAGGTGAAACCATGACATACAAAAGGTAAGAGAACCTCAAATTTTCTGACATATAATGCTATCATGTCAAAAAGACAACAAAGTGTAGTTTTTAGAGCAATGGAACAAACATCTCTCTTAAAAGGAACAACCATCATGTTATAGAGTTATTGAATATGGCCATTATCATGAGATCATAGGGAAAAACACATCTATCTACTATTAATGAACAATTTCTTCTATAGAGGCAATTTTGAATTCTATGCTCATGTGAAAAGGAAATGTCACTCAGTTTGAAGTCCTAATAGAATAAATACAATAAGAAGACATTGACATATCATGCCTTAAATCGACAATAATCACAATAAGAAGATGGAACAACCACAAGGTACAAGCATGTGCAAGTCATTGCAATCATTGGAGATATGTTAAATGTTAAGTACAATAGTAGAGCACAACCATGATACAATTAATGAAAGTGCCATAAAACACCATGATATTTATAATCAATCATAGAGAAAAGAGATAGTGTAGCAAATGTTTACATATTCCGCTTAGTTTGTTCAAGATTATAGTTTGTTCAACCTCTTCCCGTAAAAACCGCATGTATACTTTAGTTAAAATAGTTTAGTTTTACAACATGAACAATAATTGATTTTTGATTTGCCAATAATTTTTTTTATTAATAACAAGTTAACAACAATACATTGCCTTTAGTTCTACTTCAAAAGTTAATATGTGAAAGTTTGTCAAAATTTAATAGTACGTAAAGTACATCATATTCTTGCATGAATTGAATTGAGAATACAAATCCACTTAATAATGCTTATACTTGTATTGATATTATTGATTTTTAAATTAAATTTACATAACATCAAAATAAATACACTCTAGAAACTATAAATTAAAAACTCCATTGTTCCATATTATAGAGATCATAACAGTGAATGTAAACTAAGTAAATGAGTATTGGGAATGGACCAAGTTAATGATCGATTCCAGATCATAACAGTGAATGTAAACTATGTTCAAGCAATGAAAATGTAAATTCATTTGAAATCTGCCAGTCACTGCCCGTGAGGGTACAATCTGACTATATTATTGACAAACGTTTATTTTTATGGTTGATATGGATTCAAATGATTTCTAGGATATGGTGTTACATTTCATTAGAGTTTTGAATAGTTTTGTGCACGTTTGGAAGGCATTTTGGGTCCTCAAAATGTGACTGTCCTTATACAGTTAGGGAATGTAACAGTCGTGATAAATTGATGCAATGATTGGTTTTAAGATTGTTTCTTTTTCATGCATATTGAGTATGTTGGAATGGATGCCATTTAATTTGAATCCCTTTGTGAATGTCCAAGGGTTATGAAGAAGGTTAGTGTGTGGGAGTCCAAGGAAGAGTGACTATTCCTGAACAGTGCACCAGTGAAATATCATGAAGAAATAATGGATCGAAAGTATTTATTATTTTCCATGAATGGAATGGAGTTAAAAACAATGTATTGTCATTATGTTATATGTTTCAGATGTGTTGGATGCAGATTATAGAGATCATAACATTGAATGTAAACTAAGATTTGGAATCGATCATTAACTAGGGCTTCACCACTCTATTGTTCTTTTTCACCCCCTTTTCTAACTTGCTAATGAGTTTCTTCACACTTGCCTGGTGAGAAGAGCTTTGAAGTGCAACATGAGAAAGGGCTAAGGACATTATTGTGGAGAAGCCTTCTGAGCTTAGTCCAGTGTTGATTGTAGGGATAACTAATCGTGGTGTTATTAAGATTTATAATAGTCTCTTGAATATTGAAATTTAGTGAAAGGGGAAATGGGTTACATTGCTTGTTAATTATGTTTCAACATTTCATTCCAAGATTATACATTTAAAATAGACCGCCCATTATCAAACACACATACACAAAGCATTGCAGAGAAGATTGTATAGAGATTCAATTGAAAGTTACCTCGGTTTGTAGCCTTCCCAGATATTGCAAACTTCAATTTTCTTCACACTGCAAGCAGCCCTCCTAATAAAATGAGGATAATCAAGCCACCAAGACAACCCAGAATGATTGGGGTTTTGTTTGTAGACTTTTCTGCACGGCTCATCAATTTTCAATGTCATGAGAAATGAAATATAACCCACCCTCAGAAACATAAAATAAGTTCACAAATTATAGGAAGAAATGGAACCCTCATCAAAGCATGAAAAGAACAAGTAAAAGAATTAGGGAATTTAAGACTAACCATAACATTATATAATGGAACCCTCATCGAGCCATGAAAAGAACAGGTAAAAGACAAACCCTGGGATGAAGCCGATGATGCTCAACTAGATGAAGCAACAATGAGATGATCTTTGAATTCGTGTTTCGTGCATTGTAATTCTCTTGAAACAAATTCACTGTGGTAATAATGAATGAGAAATGAAACCTTTTTTTTAAAGTTATGCTCGTGTTAGTCAAAATTTTGACTAACACGGTATTGGTCAAAATTTTAACTAACACAGGCATAACTTTTAAAAAAATGAAAGTTTTCCTTCTATATTTTGACCAACCAAAACCTTTTGGCTTCATGGTCAAAAATTTTGGTAGAAAAACTAGGTCAAATGTACTAGTGCCAGTAATAATATTAGGCTTCTTGGCTGCAGGATCATCTTTAGGTTCTTTAACACTTACCACTTTGGTTGCCTTGGCTCCTTCGGTCCTCAATTTCTTCATTGCATCATTTGAATTAGTACCTTGATCTTTTTCATCATCCATGGTCCTTTCATGTGTTCTTTTTCTCTTTGTCTTGACCCTCTTGCTTGTAGATTTTGAAATAGCCTTTGGTTTCATTATTTTAGGTTTAGTAACCTTTGGTGTAGGAGACTTAGGAGTCTGATATTTCTTTGCAACTGTTGGCTTCTTCTTTGATGGGTTGATATATGTTTTTACTAAACTTCTGGCTACTCTTCTCCCTGATGGTGACATGATAGGTAAGTAAGGTGGCAGTGCATCATCATCCATATTAATAGGATTTTCTGCTTCAAATTTATTACTTTCTTCCTCTTCATGATTCCTCCTATCTTTTTACATTTTCTCTTTGCTAAAACCCATCCTTTCACCCACTATTTCTGCTTTTCTTCTCACTATCTGATCTCTTATAGTTTTGTTAACCTTTAGATGGAATTTTAGGATCTTCTCCTTATAAGTATTGAACCTCTCTTCACTAGGACCAATCGCTTTATTTAACATATCTTGAACATAATCTTCAAGTAGAATAGGATCTACTTCATATCCCATATGCATTATCCAAGATGTCCTTGGCTCAACTGCCTCTACCGAGGATTCATCAATGTCCACCATGAAACAAACAATGTCTTCATATTTCTCTATAATCTCCCTAGGAATTTTTTATCTGATTTTCATTTCCTTTTAAAAGGCTTTGAAGTATCCCCACATGGTGCTTTTCCCTGATTTCCTATCTTGCATAAGATAGAATTCTCTGATCTAAATTGCCACCGGTTTATCCTTCTTCCATGTGATATTGCTGATTTTGGGAAAGAAGTTCATAAAGTAAAAGAAAATATGTAGTATCAGTGATCCTTACTTGAATATCTACTTCTTATCCTTCTTTATCTTCACCAAATTCTCCAAGAGATTCTCTCTTAGAGCTTTACAGATGTCATACTAAGCATTCTATTTAATCATCTAGTAAGCACTATGAATTATGGTTCTAGAAATAGAGTTTTCCCTACTTAAATGATACACTTTATATCCCAAAATCATTGATGCAAACTTGACATCAGGCTTCTTGATATCATCCACTGGCATGGCTCTCTTATCCCACTATGATTCTATCAATTTTTTCATTACATCCTTCTTGATAGTCCTTAGGGCAGGAACTTCCCCATTTGCATTGAAATCAGTTATAGCTTCTAGCACTTCCTTATTAATCTTGTACATTTTATCTAACCACATGAACTGATCATGTATCCTACCGAGAACAAATCCATTATGGTTGATCATAGGTGTGAAATTTCATAACCTAAGTTATTTTCATGGTTTCTAGTACTTTGAACTCTTCCGTCAGTTTTCCATCAACACGCAAAGATTCATACATCTAATATATTGAATGTTCTCCCAATTCCTCAATTATAGTGGATATATGCCCTAATATCCTCAACATGAAATTCTCTGTAAGGTACACTAGAAAATGCACTGACAAGATAATCTTCCATATATTTGTATGGGTGTTTCTTTAATTTATATTGTGGCATATCCTTAACATCAATTACCATAGGTGTATCCATAATCTCAGATTCAATTTACCAAGTTGTGGAGTGATAAATACCTTTTTATGATGATGAGAAGGGTTTCAAATTTGTTCTCAAAAAATGCTTCCAATCTCTTCTCAAATCGCTTTGTATATCTCTACAAGTTCATTCTCTAGATAGCAAGGTTTTGAATGATGTCTCAAAATGCCTTTTTAATCCTTCGCATGCTTCAAATGGTAATCACAATTAATGTGCCAACATGTAGCTCAAAAAGCTATAAATAGATAGTGATCCAACAATCTATCTGTTATCCTCCAAATCTAATCATAATCCATCATGAATTATTCCATTGTAGTCTATATTCAATTATACATCTAATTGTATTAATCACTTCCACCGATCCTCTAGAATCAGGGGTAAAGTAAATATTTTTCATGAAAACTCCCTTGTAGATCAATGACCTAATCAATTAGTTGATGAGATTTTCACACCAGAACTTGATGTGATATGTTCAATAGCATCAATCTATACTTTTTTGACCCAAATCTTGCTTGTTTCTTTCTTAACTTCTTCTACACCAACCTTTTTCTTCCCTTTATCATTCTGCACATTATTTATCTCTACCGAAGCTCCCATATCCACATTGGCACTATTTTATCTACAATTCCAAACAATGTGACCAATATTATTGCAATTAAAACATATCACATTTGAATTTCCATACCTTGGATTTTCTTGATTTGTCTGTAATTTGCACTACTTCTCTATGTCAAAAGTTGTTGTATTTATAGCAAGTTATATTTCCTTGGTTCACAAAATTATTCACCTTTGCTCAGAAATCACTAGATTTGTGTCCATAATCATAGCAAGTGAAACAATAACCAAAAAAAGGATGTGGCATTAGGTCTACTTCTACATTGATTTGCCTTACGACTGATCTTTTTGTAGGTAAAACATCTGCCATTGAAGTTATGTCCATTAGGTTGTCCCATAGGTGTCCTTTTAGCCTCCATAATCTAATTTTTTGATAAGTTGTTTTGTTCTCTAGATCTAGAGCTTTCTCCCTTCTCAAATTCAAGTCCTTGAGTATTTCCTTTAGGTCTTTGACTCTCAAATTTCTCATCAAGATTCACTGAACTAGCTTTGAATTTGTCTTAGAATACTCTAGCAGTAGAAAGCTCACTCCTAAGAACTTCATCAACCCTTTTAATCTCTTGTTCATTATGTATGGATTCCTCAAGCTCAAGCTACAATTATCCAATCTCACCATTCATTTTGTGACATTCATTAGTCTTTTCCTTCAAAGATTGGTCAAGATGTTCTTCATTATTTTTCCTTTCTTCAACCTCCTTAGTCATCTTCATCACCATGGCTTCCATTTCATGCTTCAAATTGTCTTTGTCTTTTGCAAATTTTCTATTTTATTCCTTTAAGGATTGTGAATCATTAGTGCTTCCTTTTTGCTTGAGCTTCTCAACAAGATCTTTCCTTTTATCCCTAGATCTATTCAATTGTTCCTTCAAGTTTCTCAATGAAACTTTCAACCACCTTGAGTTTTGCTTCTAATTCAAGGTTATGAGCATTTGACTTGTCCAAATATTCAAGTGCATTCAAGATTTGTCTCTGTACACTTCTAGAAACTGTTGAATCTGCCATCAGGATCTTCCTCAAGATGTCAGAGGATCATTCAAGTACACTACCTAGAGCATATTTCTCATATTACAACATATAAAGGATCACTACCATACAAAATGATTAGACCACAATCCAAAATAGTTAAATGAGAAATACCATCAATTATGCTTGTATATTTTCATGTAGGTACAACACATAATCATCAACCTAACCTCTATAATTAGGTTCATCACACATACAACATGTCAACATATCAAACCTGTACTTCACACTATATCCCTTTGCAATCACATCACCAAAATTTCACACAAACTTAAGCTTATATACCCAATTGCAAAAACAATAACTTAACTAGTTGACCTCAAAAACATAAAGTATAATGTGTGAAGTATCAGCCCAAATCCATTCACAAATATTCATGCTAACCTCAAACAATATCATGAATACCTTCTACCATGTCATCTCCATAAAATTAAACTAGTAAACCAACCAAATCATTGATCTATTAGGATTGCTAATTGATCCAACAACTAACTATTACTATTCTTCACAATTCACTGTATACTCGATACTCATAACTTCATAACTCAAACAAATGATAACATAAATAGGTGCAATCATAGACTAACATAGTATATACCCTATAGAATCTTCCTCTATCTTTACAACTCATAATTCATCTATACCTGTCCAAACCAATCTTTTTACCAAACCCTGTATATTGTCAGGTTATTCTACCATACTTAACCAAATTATCAATTTGACATTCGGTAATCACAAAATGTGACAAGTGACCATAAGAAACATGGGTAGTTGATATCAATGACAACATACAAACCATTCATAGTAGGTTCTCTGGTCAATAATTAAGCCTTCTAGAAGTGGGATGGATCTTTTGGAGGAGGAAAACAATTTATTAAGAATCACACATTGTGATTTGAGGTCCAAATGTAGTTTAGAGAATCTATTTAAGGAGTTTCCTTCTTTCTCCAAGTATTATGATATTTTGATTTAATACTTGATAATTTTTTCATTGCTGTTGGTTTGACAGTCCAACCATATTTGAGGATGGAAACTATTGGATATTCGTTGGTTGGAAAGAAATCCAACTCTACTTGAGATGTGGGCTCACTCAAGGTTCATAATTGAGTAATTTTGCATAATTTTAAATAGGTTTTGGAGGAAATTTTATGCATGTTCAAGCATTGTAACAACAATATATTTGATGTAGCAACCATGCATTTTTTTTTATATCAGGAACATTATCAATAGAATTGTGTTTCTAATCGCTTATTTCCTTGAAAATCTTTATTGTTTCCTTTGCATGTTTGCATGTCATTATTTTGCAATGAAATATAGCAAAACGCGGCAAAAATTAAAAAAATCAAATTTGAAATAATATCCCAGTTTAGGATATTTCAGTGCTGAAATATCTCGAACTAGGATATTCTTCAAATCTAAAATATCCCAAACTAGGATATTATTTCAAATTTGATTTGGGTATTCAATTTTTGACACATTTTGCTATATTGAATTACAAATTAACATGTAAACATGCAAAGGAAATGATATAGATTTCTAAAGAAATAGGTGATTACAAACACACATCTATTGATAATGATTATGATATAAAATACATATGGTTGTTACATCAAATATGTTGTTGTTACAATGCTCTAGAACATGCATAAAATTCCCTCTAAAAAACCATTTCAAATAATGCAAATCTTCTCAAGATGAACCCTGAGTGAGCCCACCTCTCAAGTAGTGTTGGGTTTCCATCTAACCTATAAGTATCCAACGGTTTTCATCCTCATATATGGCTGCTACTATCAAACCAACAATAATGGAGAAATTATCGAGTATCAAATCGACATATCATAATACTTGGAGAAGGAAGGAAGCCCCTTTAATAGATTCTCTAAACTGCCTTTGGACTTCAAATCACAATGTGTGATTCTTAATAAATTGTTTCCCTCCTTCAAGAGGTTCGTCGCACTTGTAGAAGACTTACTAAATAAAATAAATTCATTTTATAACTTTGCCTTCACAATAAAGCCACTTTATATTTTATGACCTTAATAAAGTCACTTTATGGCTTTATGTCATAACTTAAGTCACTTTATTTTTATAATTTAATTTTATAACCTCAAGTGACTTTTCCCTTAAAATGTTATTTTATGGGCTCAAAATAATATTATTTATTTCTCCATCAATTAATAATTGACAATGCCAACCTCTCATCTCTTATATCTTCGAAGTAGCCTACCAAGATGACAAAAGAATAGGCTAATTAACACTTGAATAATCACCGAGTAGAAGGGGACATTACACAAATTTTGATCAGTAGCTCAAAATTGAGCACCGCCTTTTACAAAACTTAATGTTTTTCCATTTCCCACACAATAGTCATTATTTTATTATAAAACACACTAAGTCATAAACTGCTAGATTTGAGGGGTGGGTCACCTAATATTGAATTAATGGGGTTATTTTGAATTGTGCCTATGAGCACTTCTACGAGTCATGTCATGAACACTTCCACATTTTCCTTACCAGTATTCTTTTGGGAAAGCAATTTTGAATCACGCCTTAGAACACTTCCATGAGTCATGTCTTTGAACTCTTCCACACCATCTTATGTACAACATCATTTCGAGATAACCATTGTAGTTTAATGATATGCATTATAATATCCCCAATAACATATGTGAGAAATCCATATTATTTGGAGATGAAAAATGTAGTCCCATGACATGCATTGTGAGCTCATTAGTTGTTTCTCTATCCAAATTTAGAGTTGGCTCCTTGATAAAATCCAAAGATCTATTTCAATGAGGCATTACTTACTTTGTTCCTGTAACATACAAAATGGTGAGCAATGCTAGGATAGATCACTCACCAAATTGAAGTTGGAGGCTTTGTATGTTATATTCAGGAAGAGACCAAGACCTTGGAACAAAGGAAACCCGATTAGCACAAGGTAAGATGCCAATTCATGATCTTCTCAATGTTGGGGCCTTGGGTTTTGTTCTTCCTTTCCCTAAGAGGAGTCGTAACTACTATGCAATCTTATCTATGAAATTAAGTGCTATGAAATGAAAAAGAGGATAGGGTACTCATCTTGAGGGATAGTAGAGGATGCAAGTTTAGATAAAAAAATAGAATGTCAAACTGTATTAGAAACTGAAATAGAGTTGAAATTAATATCAGGAGGCTGAAACTTGCAAACTGTGAAAACCTAGTGGCCCTAGGAACAAGTTGACTTCCTGGATACAGGTTGACTTGGGTACAGGTTGAGGTCGACCTATACCTGCACTACCTAAAAATTTGAGGTCCAAATGTTTGACAAAAATTGTAACCCTAGATCAGCCAATTCTGATCCCAAAAACCTATAAATCTGCTCCTGCACACAAGAAAGGGGAAATTTGTTTGGTGGGAAGGGGCTTGCCTCGGTCAAGCCCCAGTTTAAGAATTAACCTTGAATTGAAATAAAGGAAATTCTAGCATGTAGTAAAGATTAAATCTAAATAATGGAGTATATCATACCATGTAGATGCAACTATGATAGATATGTGATCAAGTATGTTAACACAATAGCTTTGACTCAACACAAAAGCCAAAAGGAAATCATGTAAGTCAAAACCTCATGAAGTGGATGCTTGTAATTAGCCTCAATGATGAATATGACTTGAATGGATGTAGGAATGTATGTATGTAGATCTCCTCCCTTGATGGCCAACTCCTTTATCTCCAAGGATGCTAGATTTATAGAAGGAAATGCATGCTTAATTGAATGGATGGATAAATGAATGAATGCTTTCTTGAAATCACCAAAAGATCTAGAATGTTTGCATTTGATTGCTTAAGAATTATTTTCTTGTGCGTATGCGTGATTAAATTCGTGGTCCTCAAATGAAGTGAGAAGGCCTCCTTTTATATCAATTTTGGGCATCAAAATCAAAAGGGCCGATTGCACAAGGTGGGAAAAGGCCAATACTTTGCATTGGGATCAATGGCCAATCAAAATTCTCCCCCTCAGGGACATGTTGAGGTCGACCTGTACTTGGAGGTGCAAAACTCTAGACAAATATCCCAGATCTCAAGAAGTATTGAGGGGGTCGAAGGAAATATGGTGAAATATGTGGGGAAATTAGTCGTAAATGCATTTAAATCTTGAATAGGGTCTCAAAGGAGAATGAATTTTATGATTGGAGGGAAAAATGGAAAATGGAGTATAGAAATTAGAGCCAACCTAGAGTTTTGTGCAAGATTGGAAGAGGAAAAAAAGGCCTTGAATTAAATTATGTATATAATTAAATGCAATAGGAGGTCCTAATGATAAAACCACACTAAGGAGGGCTAAAATGGTCCCAAAAAGTGTATAAAAGTAAGTGCTTACTTTTTACGATGGTACAGTTCCTATCCTACATCACTTGTTGCATCATAATTCAAAGACATTTCATTGAGGGTATCCAAAGATTCTTTGCAATCAAATAACATATGGAGTATTTTAACGTAACTCCTAGTTCAATCTTAGTTATTTCATCACAATTTTGTTTGAATTGTTCAACTTTTAAGTTATCATTCTTAATTTATTAATTTGATTTTAAGTTTTGAATTCTACCCTAAACACATTTATAGGTTGTGCTTTATTTTTCTAAAATACTATGCCTTTTGTGCTTCAAAGGACTATTCTTGACCTTTAGTAGTGTAATGTAAAAATTGAAGGTTATAATGTGCTTACACATATATTCTATTTTTAATTTTGCATATTTCTTTTTCCTTTTAGAATTTAACAGACTAGTAATATATGCATTGAACAATATGTTTTATATTTCAAAATAATAAAAAAACTAGGAAGTTGAGATTATGATTGTCCATTTCAAGTAAAAATATAAAGTAGCAAGGAGGGAAGAGAGGTCATGCTTATCTAAAGGATTGGAGATGTAGACGATGAAAGGAAAATGAGAAGAGGTTTTGTTTGGTTCGATTTAGATTTTATAAATATTATGTTTTTCTTTTTTCTATAGTATTATGAGAGATGACATCACATGTGGTTGTGTCTCATTCGTATGATTATAGTTTTTTGTAGTATCTACAAAGGTGTTTGGTATGAGCATGATCTTATTCAAGTCACATGATAGTGCCTTTTTCTACGTGGACTTGTCCTCTACAATTGACATAAATTTGTAACTTGCAACCTAGGGAAGAATGGGTACCATGCATTAAGAGATCCACCTTCATAGTCGAATCCCTAAGCTAATTTAACAAAGGTATTAGACAAGCATGGAGTGTGTGTATCCCTTAATATTAAGAAGACAACTTTGTGTTACCACTATAAATGTTTTTTAATGGAGGTCTTCTTGCTACTCTTATATGTTTTCTTTTTATCCTAAATGTGTCCCTGTGTTTGCGATATTTTTTTTTATTAATCTTTCTTTATGAATATATTCTACCATTTTCTAATGGATGGAGAAAATTAAGACTTGTAAAGCGTAAAAAGGTAAGTATTTGAAAAAAAAAAAGATTTTGAAAATACAATAAAATCCAAAATACAATGCAAAATTTACTTTAATACATGACACCACTAAAAAAAATTAATACTAAAATTGAAAAAATTAAACAAAACACTACGTAACAAATACAAATTATCATAATATACAAAATAATTAAAAATATATTATCCACTATCACAATCAAAGGTTTCTTCAAATGTTATGTCTATGAAATACATAAAAAGAAAAATTCTCCACAATTATTTTTTTGTGAGTTGAACTACTCGCTAGCTGGATCGGTTAGCTACAACAAAACTAAACTTAATCATATGATAATAATTGGTTACTTTCAAATTGAGATGCAACTAACGTACCATATCAATTAAAATAAAGAAATTTCTAATAATGATGAGCTCGACTATGAGTTTACTTCTTTTTGACGAATTGTTCGCTTGTTTCGAGGATAAAAATTGTAGTCTGAGTAGCCAGCTTTATAAATTAAATAAATCCAGTTTTAGATTTATTCAGGCACGCTTTATGCACTTATCAAGGTTTAGATTTTTTTCCGCAGCGTAGATCAAGGTCCATATACTATATTAATATCGAATGCATTCTGTCCTTTTGTATTAGAGAATCCTTTGCGCTCTCTTTTGTTCTATAAAGAACTATATAAATAGGATATGAAGATTCTAGGAAGAGTCTGAGTTACGCTGTTAAACTATATAAAATTCCTCATAGGAATCACAGTATTGTGATGATGAGAGTGAGTGCTTTCATTTTGTCCGAGCCAATTATTATAGAGGAGGAGATCTGACTCGGAAGAGAGAAATCCGTGACAATGAATGCAGCAGTTGCAAAGAAAGGAGTTGGGTTGCTGTTTAACGCCACCAAGAATGGATTGTCCAGCATTTCCAGTGGAATTAACAAGACAAAGAAGGCCTATTCTTCCAAGCACGAAACTGATGTGCTGAATGAGATCAAGCAGAGGGGTGTCAGTCCAGGAGATCTTATATTTCAAGGTGGATACTTTTCTTTGTGGTTTAGATAACGAAAATATAATATAATCATGATGGATTGGTTGGTGGGTAAAAAAAACAGTCCAAAACAGTCCACCCAGCAAAAATACTACTTGTGTTGATTTATGCTTAATTTTATAATTTCGTATTGAATATGATGCTGTATTTTTAGTGGAATGTTGATTATGGGGGGTGGGTGGTTGATCCGCAAGCCTTACCAGCTCAAACTCAAGCATGGCAATCCTGGTTTTTATTGAACTGTGAATTTGAGAAATCAATGGTCCCTTGGCTTCAATAAAGCACAAGAAGGGCTCCATTACACATCGACCACGGGGGCCAAGCCGGCATCCTCGGCGCAGCTCATCAGGGGCATGCAGCCCACAAGCACGCATTGACCCAGCAGGGCTTGAACCTGGGTTGCTGCTGTAACTGTGTCACCCTAATTGATTTAGGTGGATATTTTTAAAAGTGTGTTTGATGTTAATGGTGTGGGTATTTTGGGAGTTTCATCAATATAGCCACTCTGGATGTTTTGGATTTCTGATTTATTTTATAAGGTCCATTTTTAGGTCACACCCTAGCCAGCACACCTTTTGCGCATACGAGACGCCTTTTGTGAGAGCCAGTGGACTTTTTCGTATATATGGTCTAATCTCATGACCAAGATTGAGATAAATTGAGCCTTCTCAAGCCATCACCGGGAGTGCTCATTGTCGATTAATGCTCATCATGGGTGTGATGGTTAATTTGATGAATGTGGGTTTTGATGATTCTTAAGAATTTCTTTGCACAACACCAAGAAGTGGGATCCTGGTAGCTAGGGCATTTCTGCAACTCATGTTTGCAGAGGATGCAACATGCTACTGTCATACTGGTTGTCAGCAACGACAATAGGATATGTATTTGTTGTCTAGGATCTGTGGCAAGTATATAATGGGAAAACAGAAGATCGTGGCAGCGAGTGAACTCATTGAGTTTGACTAGGTCAATTTTTCTAGTCCTTAGTGGAGATCTAATTCATCTGAAGAGAATGCATACTTGCCTGCTAATACAAGTTATCCAAATGGTAATTGAGAGGCAGATGTAATGCAAGAAGAGGTTTTGAAGTTTGTGATGAAATTTGATATCATTGTTTATAACAGATTTGACCTACCTTGCACCTGGATAAATGGGCCACTCTGTTTCTCTGTGGATGAACATAAGATTCATCAAATTAGGGAGCTTAAATCAGAGTTTGAAGAAAAGATTGTGTGGACAGCAAGAATCATGGTGGTGGGAGACCTGCATATGGTAAGCAACATAGTTTTAAATTTTTCGAACTCAAATGTCCTCAACTCTGAATAGTATGGTATTCAACAATATGTTTGCAGAATCATTATCAAATAGCAGTTTCCAACATGCTAGGGAGTTATGTAATAGCCAAAACCTTAATGTTTAGTAATCAATGGTGCAGTTTCCCATGGAGGAAAATCAAAATTTGATTATCCAGAACCTTCCTAGGATGGATAAATCAAGTAAAAGAATCTGAGCATTAGATGAACTCATCTCTGCATTTGAAGCAACCAAGGGTACCTTAGAAAAGACCCAAAGAACAACTTGAGATAGTAGTATATGCCAGGAAGCAAGAAAATGAAGCCAGGTTAAGGAAATTTACAGGTAGTCAAAGAGCTTGATATACTCCCAAGAAGAATTTGATTTAGAACAACTTCTGGTACTACCAAAAGTTGCAAGTATAAAGTTGGGCTTATTTCAAAACAAAGAGTGTTTCTCCACTCCATCTATCAGGATTCAAAACCAATTTCTAGTTATATATTTGCATATAATATATTTATCCCACAAACAAAGGTTTCTCATAGCGACACTGGAAATGCCAACTGGCATAGAATTACATTGTAGTAAAAAGAAGAAATTGTTAATCTATTCCTTGGTCAATCTATCTTAGAAAGCACAGTGATGTATGTAGAGCGGCTTTCATGGGAAATTCCTTTACTCGTATCTCATAAATTAAATTATTTGGACCATGAAAATGAAAGATTGCTGCAACTAACTTCTCTTGAATTTGGGGCCTTGGCTATGACACTAAGATATTGGGTTCTTCCTTGAAGCCCTGGAATTGGGTCCGAGTGCAGTCTGGGTTCGTCCCGGGTGTGGCCTGGGCACCCGTATTCGGCAGCAAAGTCCTGATCTGCTTTAAAACTTTCAATCTGCTTTTTGATCTTCCAATCCTCCCTTCCAAACATTCTATGCATTGTTAACATCTTTGATTGATTAATTAAAAGTGTTGTGCGTAAACTACTGAGTGCCCAATCAACTCCCAGAGTGGGATCATAGGAGATAAAGGTGTGCTGAAGTCAGTGACTAGTGTTCCCAAGTAGAGATCTCCTGGCATAATTTGGCAACCATGGTAGGCTGGTAGGACATCTTGTTGATGCCATTGCCTGGTGTATTCACACACTCTGTCGATTTTCCCTAAGAAGGCCTTGGCATGGGTGACATACCAGTGCATATTTGCAAATTCGGTGCCTCTCAGGAAGCTCTCAAGTCGATCTTCAAACCAGCGTCATCTTCCAGAATCCAAACTCAACAACACAGATATATAGATATATAGAGTTGGGAATAAGTGTTATAAAACTTAAAAGCAAGTATATCTTTAATTTTAATGTGAAATGAAATTAATTTTTAGAATAATCATGTGTGTATATATATATATGTGTGTGTGTGTGTATGTACACACCCACACGCTTATGGACATACTCATATCTGTACTGAAGGGAAAAAAATTTGCCGTACCTGCTTACCTGTACCTGTACCCGAATCAGCAACTTAGCTATGATTTCGCCTTCAGCTCTGCTCTTGTGCATACAAAACCATCTTTATATCAGCTGATGCATCATAAGTTATATGAATCTTTTTTTATTACTTATTTTATTCATGCATAGTGATCATACCTTCGACGTTCTTTTCAGTGTGGAGCACCAGCATCCTGTGAATCATCCCACAAAATTATTTTGATGGATCAAAGATTGTATTTAATGATGAAATAAACTGAACATCGGAACTTTATTCTATCACTGAAGGCCATTAACATTTTTTCAGTGCAAATGAAGTTCGTCTCCCAAATAAATTACAAGTAGGAACATTTCCCTTTTTTTGTCTAAGTGCTGTTCTAAATTGGTTTTTTCATTCTTGGGTAATAAATTAAACAGCTTATCCTTTTTGTTGTTTCAAGCTCACTTGGAACCATATTTCCCATAATGTGGATTTTATTTTAGAGAGATGACCCATAACTACAGTCTTTCACCAGTTTTGGATAAGGAAAGATTACATTCATGACATCTGATAATTGATTGATCTTCTTCAGTTCCATGTTTAGTTAGGGTTCTTTCCTCACATGGCTATTTGTAGTTGTACTTAGATCTTATGGTTTAGAGTTTGATCATGCTTGGCTTACCTGCTCTCTTCTTTGTTTTGAGCTTTTACTGTTTAGTTTCTTACATTTCCTGTGGTAATTTTACCCAACCTTCTTTCTATCATAATTTGATTTAGACTTGATTCCCATTGAGCCATTTGGTAATTGTTGATATCTACTTAATTTCTTTCTTTCTGATAGCTATTCATTGAGTCCAATTGACCCGTTTGGTAGTTTGTTGATAGTTACATTATTTCTTTCAAAGAGCTATTATATATAAGATAAAATATCTTTGTAGATTGTGCTTGCAGCCTTCCAACGGGTATACTTTTTATACATGGCTGGTTACAAACATGAGTTAGTTGCTGCGGCCCAAATGGCTGGCAAACGCCTAGTAAGTTGATTTTTCATCTATCTATTTTGAGTTTCTAGTTTGACACATTGGATAAAAAACAAAAAGTGATTATCTTGTTTTGCCCTTTTGTTTGTTTTGGTACCTTTGGATTGTCACAGGCAGATCTTTCGAAAAGTAGTGTGCCTTTAGAAGCAGTTATGATATTAGGAAACTCTCTCTGCAATGAATGTTCACAATATGGAGACTTTGAAAAGGGAAATTTCTATCAGAATATGCAAGACTTTGTGACAAAATCAAGAATGCCAAAAGATCATTATGACAGAGAATCAATTGTACATGATATTTATTATGCAGTATTGATTGCAGTGGAGGTAAAAAACTTGACCATGGCCTAGATTTTCTCTCAATTGAAAATGAAAACATTATCCCTTATTTCCATACTTGAAGAATATCTTACATTCAAGGGTTTAACATATGATTTTTGCTGAAATAATTGCCTCTTGAAAAAAAATGAAGAATGTAATGTTCAATAGCTGTTAAATTTAATTAAAGCTATGCACCATGTATAGAGTTATCAGATACTCACTGTGACTCAGTAATGCATCTATTTTGTTATCAGAAATATGGAACGGAGGAACAAACATTAGAGAAAACATTCAAAGGTGCTGCATCTCGTATAATTGGAAGTGCAATGCATGTAACAGATCCCAAAATTGACCCGAGGTAATTTTTTCATTTCCATTCCCTGTTTCAACAGAGTGAAGGTCTCTTGTATTTTAATCTTATAGAGGAATTCACTTCAACACAAATGCTCCTTGAAAACTATCTTGTTCTTAATTCTTTTGGCTTGGATGAGGATTTTGATGCCAACACTTTCTGGGTCATCTATTTTTCTTTTTTCAGAATCATACAAATGAAACAAGGAGGTAGGTGTTGGGAGAGATTTGTTACTTACCCAAAATTTTATTTGAAAAAATCTATGTTCCACCAAGTTCCTAGAGTTTAATGTGAATTAACAAACAGGGGAAATTTAAACATATAAAAAATTTCAAATATTATATGATAAGGTATTCATTCACCATATTTATATATATTAGAGCTGATTTGGGAATTCATATTGACATACAAATTAACGAAATTTCAATTCCTAATGATTTGAGTTTTCATTACCAATGTGCATATACAGCAAAAAGAAAAGACTGAAATTTTACAACCGGTATGTCTCTGCCTCATCTTCACCTAAATCCAAATTAGACTTTGAATTTGAGTCTTTGCAAATGCAAGGGATTGCACACTCATTGGAATCTCAACCAATCCCTCGTGTGCCTCCGCATCAATCTATGTCAGCTTTGAGATCAGCATCCTATTGTAAAGTGGGAGTCTATTGATCCTAAATTTGCAAGGCAGGCATTAGGCATGGACATCAACTTTTTCGCTTTTCAGGAGAGTAAGCCTATTTCTCCGAATTTGATTGAACGATGCTATAGTTGGGAACTTGGAACAGAGTTGCAAAACTCAGAAATTACTCTCTAGTCTCACAATACAATCAACACTGAGTAACTTGCAATATTACTTGGGGCCGAGTAAGTGAAAACTCACTTGCAGTTATCCTTAAAAATTTTCAGATTCATAGTAAAACATGGTAAGACATGCTACCCATGACTGAGAAAATTATTATTGCAAATCATTTGTTCTAGCTTGTTTGATGCCATTGTAAATGCACTTTTAGATACCCATGATTGCACTGAAAATTGTGATTGTAAATTGTTCGTTCTAGCTTGTTTGATGACATTGTAAATGCCCCTTTAGAAACCCATGATTACTCTCAATTGCTAAGAAAAAAACATTTGAATCCTAATGCCCACAATTTTAAATGAAAAAAATGTGATTTTATTGCCTTGGTTTTCAACACAAATGTGACCAAGAAACCACCCCCATGATAAAAAGTGGTTGCCAATTTCAAATTGTTGTAAGGTACTCAAATTCACGTATTATAAATACCAAAATTAATGCAAAACATCAAGTCAAATTCATTAATACTGCATAAGATGAGTTCACAAAATTTTCTCACACATGAGATAATACATCATAAGTACATCAATTTGATCAACTTGTCGAAATATCAAATGATAATGATACAAATAGACCGTCAAAAGGTCAATACATCATATAAATCGAAGAGTGATACTATGTCATTTCCGCCTCCTTAACCTCGAACTGCGCTCCATCTGCTATGCTCGAGAACGGGAATGAGGTCCAGGCGCTTTTCCCGCCCAACCATAGAGTGGTTAGCTCCTCGGAGCTCCCTCGAGCTCAACATGAAAGGTTGAGCACCCGACCCTACATCAAAGAACCTAGCACTCCGAAACCGGGACGTCGGATAGAATCTGGTGCAACACTGTGACTAACTATTATATAAACCATAACCATGACAATAATAATGATGTATCCACGAAGAGATATGGTAGGGAGAAATAAAACCATAACATCCACTAGTATCAAATGAATGTAGCAATTGCTTTGGCCAAAGCATTTTTTTAAGCCAGCTTCCATGGCAGATAGGTCAAAAAATTGAAAGAAAGCCTATTTTTCCCTGTTATCCCATATTCAACACCCGTCTATGTAATCAATCACATACGAATAAAACATAATCCCACCAAATGTTCTATTTCACAAAATAATACCCCCTCTTTATAGCATCAACATTAAAGATAGATTAGGGTTCATGTGTAATCACCTTCATGCACAACATTCAATATGTAATCTAGGAATAAGAATCCCATTAAGACCTCTCGTTCACTCGAAATTAAACAAAAGAAAAACACCCCCTTTCTTTAATTATTTTTATGTAAAATAATAATATTAATAATAAGATTAAATTAATTAAGCATCTTTAACTAAACAATAAGAAAATTTCAATTTAAATTCAGAATCTTGAAATATGACCATTTGGCTATCTTTTATTTATTTGTCTTTTTAAATAATATTCACCCACATTAATTATACAAATTTTCTAAAGTGCACATTAATATTCAATTATTATTCCTAAAAGTTAAAAGCTAGGTTGCATGGGTACTCGTACCCACATCCATGGGTACTCGTACCCACACCCCTGGGACGTGTACCGGGTACTGGTACACGTACCCACGCACCGGGTACTCAGTGGGTACTCGGTGGGTACTTGGTGGAGAGCATCATAGCTAACGAACTTGATTAAGATTTCTGATTTTTGTTTGCCTATCAGCTTCAGCTTGCTGTTTTTCAAGCTTAATTCAATATGTAATCAGTTTGAAACTTTGATGCAATACTGATTAATAGTAAACTTTCTCACTATTCAAGTCAGAAGTTTATCATTTGCAGTATGTTATTTTTATATGATTTAATGTTTAAAGTTTGTTTTCTCTGTTATGCATCTAAACATTTAGCATATATATTATTACAAACATATTGCAAATCTGAAACTGAAAACAATACATTACATCTGCAAACTTTATTGCTGTTCTTGGTTTGAAAACTCAATGTCACGACTCATATTTTCAAACTTTCTATAAAATATTAAATTAAAAAATTGATGCACCCAAGTACCCCCGTCCCCTATTTTGAAAAATAGTCGTACCCGTACCTGTACCCAAAGTACCCAAGTACCCCGTCCCCGTGCAACCTTGGTTAAAAGTAATATTCAATTTATATTTCCCAAAAGTCAAAAAGGCAATATTCAATTTAGATCTCAAATCTTAAATAAGACATTTAATAATAAAAATTACTTAGCCTTTTTGATTTTTCCCTAAGCAATCATCACCCTATACTATTTATGCCTGCCATATTACTTATTTAATTTAATTTTGATTAAGCTAAAAACGTGGGAAGCCAGGGAGAATCAAACCTTTGACTTGAACCATTCTATAAATTTTAAATCTTCCCAATAACCAATTGAGCAACGCACCAAGGTATGTTATCATTCTGAACAAATATTTAATAAAGCTTGTGATTTTCTAGAAATAACGTAGGCATTAAAATCAGTGCATGAATTTAAGGGAGTCAAGGTTTTTGACAGGGTTCGATTTTAATAACATAACCAGCATACCTATCTATTATATTTTTATCTATTTAAAAAAAAAAACAACTCCAGATTTATGGCTTACTAGGATGACCTCCTTATTGATGAAAATTAAATTTTTTCTTTATTTCCTAATGTTTTTTTAAGGATCTCTCTCATTTTTTCTATCAAGTCATAATTTAGGGAGAACTTGTATAATTGCAAATTCATACAGAACATTTAACAGAACAGAACAAACTTTTACTATTGTTTCTTCTCCTCAATTCGCAATGATTTTGTATGCACATAAAGAAAAAGGTTTGTAGATAAATGTAAAGGCACATTTTCAGTAAATGCAGTGACAGGTATAAGCAAAATCCCCAGATTTGCTCCTAGTCACCCCATACCCACTCACAAGGGAAGGCTTAAACAGAGGAGAATGGAGATCGGAGAAATCAGCTGTAAAAGAAGAGAAATAATTTTTTTTTAAATAAACAATTTTCCAGGCTGATGAAATTGCTGATCTTTGGCAATGAAGGGCGTCCATGAGCCGTTCAAAACATTGCCCAACTCCTTGCAAATCTAATCTCACTAGTTGCTTGGCTGTAGAAATATGTACAACTTGCAGCCTCATTTCATTGGCTTTAGAAGGAAGAGAAAAAAAATAGAATTGGGTCGTCCAGTAGATCCATGGAAGAGCTTAAGATAGGAACAACCAAGGGGGAAAATCACCCAGAATGCAGAGAATACACAAACACATTTTTTTTTCAAATAGAACTATAAAGCTCCTTATTCTAAGCATTTGGCATTCGTAAAATGAGGAAAAGAAAATAAAAATTAATTGAGTGCCGATTTAAAAGATTTGGAAAAAAATATTTTAACAAAGGTACCAATGTAAGAAAAAGATTTAGAGGAGCCTGGAAAAATTAGTAGAACCTTTGGTTGAGCCCACTCGCCTTGATTTGCCCCAAGTCCTTCTCTCGGATTTTTCCCCCAAACAAATTTTGTGTCCTTTGTAAATTTGTATTTTTTCTCTTGTATAAAAAATTCCTTCTATTTTTTCTGGATTTCACTCTCTCTACCCTGTGAATTCTCGTGATTTTCTCCTTCCTAAATAAAGATTCCCCTGCCTCCCCCCTCCCTCTTTCACATCAAACTCCAATCCTTATTTAATTTTCATCTTCCTGTCATAAATGAGCATGGTAATTTTTTATTTTTAATAAGTATGGGCTGTAATAAATAGATATGGGGAGTTTTTAGTGAGTATGGGCTTGCTTTTGACTCCCTTGCCCAGCATAAATGTGATTAGCTAAATATTTTGATAAGATAAATAAATGTGGATTTGATATTGTAGGTAAAAATCAAAGACTATTATTAATAAATGTATTTTTTTTACATAATTTTTAAACTTATTTATATATTTTATCACAATTTAATAAAATTTGGAAAATAGGACGAGAAATTCATAAAAAACGAATATAATCATCTATCTAAGTGAGTGTGTGAGTCAGATTCTATCATTCCTACCGCTGCTAGCTACTTGGGCCTCATTCTCGCCTTCAAAACCTGTCCAAAACTTTCAACACTCAAGTTTTCATCAGTATGGGTTAGTATCAAAATCCATAATCAATAATCAATAATTAAACATCATTAATCCATTTCATTCTATGATCAACTATTCATAATACATATAATTATGATGTGTAAGAACATAATCAAAGTTACACCTATAACATAATATTCATGTTAATGAATTTTAGCTTCGATTGGATTATTCCTATCAATGAGATCAAATGCATAAGTGGCCTATCGGCCTTGAGCATTTGATCTCTATCATTCTGTGTTTACTATCAATCAATCATGTTGTTGATTTTCGGTCATACCATTAATGTTAATCATGTTGTTAATACTAACGATCTTGTTGATATTATTCTAGTCATTGAGTATCGACCTTGTTAAATTAGTGAGACAGATCGATGCTAATATCGATGATATTTAAACAGCAAACAACTTAATTAACTTTAGTTTGTAGACAATGGACATGACATGTCTCACGTAGAGACATGTCTCCACATATTATTATATATACTCGATCCAAATGATTTGGGAGGTACTGAAATCAATAAGTGCCAATCAAGTCTCTGCAATTTATTACATATTGAAATTGTTAATTCCAGTATATATAGGCAGCATCATATATATACAATTCTGATCAAATACTCAACATGGTATTAGAGCGAATCCTGGGAATAAAGATGTTGAAGATTATTTCAGAAAAAGGAAATACACTCAATTAATAGATCAAAAGAAATCAACATGGATCGATTCCTTCCTGTTAAGAGGACTTAAGTGATCCATTTGCATTGTTATATGAGATGGCAACGCCTGGCAGAAGATAGAAAATCTGTGAAAGAACACCAAGAGAGCGCTGGAATTGAGTGCTTGCAGATTGACAGAATTAATACGCTTCTTGAGAGAGTTAAATCTGCATATAGAGCAGGAGCTCTGGCTCGAAGCACAGATCCAGATAATATGAAATCTATGGAATTATCCGCAAATGGCAAATATTGATAGTATCCGATAATATCAATTACGATGATATAAGTCCATAAAATTCCATTGGCAGATACACTATCCATAAAGGAACCATGGACTATAATATAGATATTATTATAATCAGAAATCGTAATATTGATTATATTAAATACTAGTCAACAAGGTATTGATAAGACCAGGATCACCGGTGGAAGACTTTGCCGCTAGGAGAAGTACAGAGCTGCCCGAAGGAATGTGTAGCTGTTGGTGAACATGTGTGTAGATGTGTCAACTGAGAAATCATCGGATCTAGAGGAATAAGAATAAAAATAAAATATCACCTCTAATTGATGATAAGGATCGTTATGTAATTATCGATTGGGCACGATTTTAGGGAACACAACACGGAGGTGGGTGGTGACAACTTCATCTGTTCACAGTAACACCTTGTATGAGATAGACAAAAATCTGTCAACAATTTTTTTGACAACGGGCTCAAACTTAATATTTAATAGCGGCAGTTTAGAAGTCTATAAGAGATTTGGTTTAAAAGTTGTGAGAAATTTGTCGATGGTGATTGGGATGTTTTCAATGAAGATGTTGCACATGGAATCGGTGTAATTAAACTACATATTCCAATCATTCATAGAAATATGTTATCGTGGAAGTTTATGTGTTATATGGAACCTTACCTATCCACCACCATATGTCAGATTCTGGAAGCAAGGCGGTGTTGATGTCAGTTTTGTACCACTACATAACATATAGCAATTGAAATACTTGATACGGCGTACCAAACACTCAACCCTCTCTTGAAAAGTATATAAGAATACTCTAAGGTTCCTTACACCTGTGGATACTAACTCAGTTATAAAAATATGATTTGCTGGTAATCACTTTGGCGGGCTTACGTTGTTTGTTCACTTGAAAGATGTCAAATTCTTGCTATGATGAGATTTAGCTTTGCAATGTATACTCAATTGATTTTCCAATTTATATCACTTCCAACTTTGCTCTTCAAACTTCAACTTCTAAATTACTTCTTGCTTCTTTACTACTACTCCTATTGAATGGAAAGATTGGCAAATGGACGGGGATCAAATCAAATGAAAGCTTGCCAGCGGCGCTACCTCCATCAGTGCGATGATTCTAAGGGATACTCTTAGGATTTTCACACTAACACCTATCTTCCAACCCAACTTGAAGTACAAGTGGAAAGATGAAATGCAAGTAGAACTTGGGAGCAATTGGACTAGATTACCACACAAGGTTTCCTAACAAGCCGCTAGGATGCTAGTGGCCTAGTATATAGATCCCTATCAAACATTTACCAACATCATCATTGCAACTAACCATTTACTTCTACTCTTAACAACATGAAATGAAATCCTACTTTAATTTGAGAGATGAGAAGAACCATACAAATAACACCAAAATGATCATGTATATCCACCATGCAAGTCACAACAATGAATAGAGAACAATTTTGATAGTATTTTGGCAACAATTCTCCAACATAACTCTCTTTTACAAATGAGAACAAATGGCCTTATATAGAGGCTCAAAATTACAATGAGTGGCCAAGATTAAGAGGCAAAATCAAGGGCCAAGATTAAACCCTACAAACCCTAATTAGGGTTACCATCTTTCAACCAATTACATGAGGGCACCAACTTTGTGGGCCAATGAGAAAATTACAATAATTAGTCAACCAATGAGAACATAGGACACTTGGCATGATTTGATTGCATGCACATGAAATTGCCACCTCATCTACCTTATCTTATAAATTTATTTAATCCTTGAGATGAGGTGAAGCCTTGGATGCTTGAGCTTGTCCTTAGAAACTTTCTCATCACCACTTGAATTTGCTTGTACTTGATGTCCTGACCTTGAAAGGGTGAGGTCTTTATGCACATTGGGGTAATCTTGCCTTGACCTTGGTGGCTTGCCTGAATGTGAACCTTCTTGCAATTCGAGAGCCTTGCTCTTGGCCACCGCCTTGAAATCAAACTTGACCTCCCTCAACCTTTCGCCTTGCTTTCTTTCTTTATTATCCTTGCCTTCTTTTAACCTTCCCGATCTTTCCAACCTTTCTATTCGAATTCGATTTGTATGCACCTCTTCTCTGCTTTCTTTCATTACCCTTGGATGTCTTCAACTGTTCGAATTGCCACAACCTTGCCCTTTGGCATAAGCATCCACCTCAACCATAGTGGTGCAGTGCATCTCCCCAAAATCGGATTTAGTTCGACTGGCAAAGCATCACTAGTAGTCTTGCATTTGAATTGAAGAGGTAGGACCCCATGTAGATTTGCCCCCGATTTTGAACTATCTAAGTTGCAACTCTAAATTCATGCTAATGATCCTAATCCAATCAATATTTCTTTACCATTTTCAATGCCTTCAGTAAAATAAAACATCCAAGGATCAAACTGTGTACCTTTTGCATAGCCTGGGATCCGACTGAGAAGCACGATGAGGTCGCTGCACTCTGATTTGCAATCTGACTTTGTGAGCCTTGATGACTTGGTGTAACCAATTCTGCCGTATCATGTTTGCTGCTGGGGTAGATTGAACCTTCCTCTTGCACAATTCCATACTGTTTGATCTTTGCCCTAGGGGACTAACTGTCTCTCAACCTCTCTCTTAATTGAATCAAGTCAAGGGTACCAATGTTGGTGTCTCCAACGTGTTTCAATTTTGAGCGGAAGTTGGAATTGGGTATCATGACTTCCTTGTCTCCTATTTTAGCATTAGTTCTTTTGGGTCGCTTGCTTGCATTAGCATCCACCATCCTAAACACTTATCACTCCCCGCCTTTTCTACAATGGTGGTGAAACTACACTTATCACTCCAAACTTCCTCTTAATGAGATGGAAACTACACTTATCACTCCCCACCGTTACCTATGAGATGGGCTACACTTATCACTCCAATCTTCTTCCTAATGATGATGAAATGAAATGATGGAATGCAAGCAAGAACTTGAGGGAACAAGCTAATCAAGACAATCGAGTAATCAACCTACTAACCAAACTTCTAACTCTACTCTTGAAACTAGTCTTCGACACTTAACAATAATACCAATGAAGTGAAAACAACTAAAAAGAAGAAGATAAGATAAGCCACTCACCGGTTATGAAATTCTGGATTCTACCTTGATGTATTTGCCTTAGCCTGATAACTGTTCCTCTTTGATTTTTTAGACTTGATATCACCCTCTACACTTGTTAAAATTCTGAAAATATAGCTTCCAAGTATAGATCGAAATCTTCCTTCAAAATGTCTTTCACAATTCTGAGATGAGACCTCAAACAATCAACTCCACTTTTTACAAAATCTGGAAATGAAACTCTAATTTGCCAAGCAACAAACTCCCTCTTTTCTCAAATTTTGAGATTAAAATGTTCAACTTGCTATTTTCGGATCTGCTTTTTCGGACTGCTTTTTTGGATCTGTTTTTTCGGATCTGCTCCTTGCTGCCAAGAGAAAGGGAGAGAAGTGAATGAGATGGTGAAATGAAGTGGGGGAGAGCTCCCCTTATATACCAAATATTTCCCCCCCAAAAAAGCAGGGCCGACTTTGTAGGAGGAGGGGAAAAAAATAAATTAAAATTGCCAAGTTTAACATGAATTAAATGAAATAAATTGTCCAGCCCTAGGGGATTTAATTTTAATTTAAAATTGGGCCAGCCTAGTGCAAAATTATGGGTTTAAATTAGCCAAATCCGAAATTATCATAGGCCCTAAAATTGAAATTTTGAAAAAAGGTCATTTAGGCCTCTAATATAGTTTTAAACCTTCCCCATTGTGGACCCAATAACTTGCCTTGAATTTCACACCTCCTAGGCCTTAAAATACATTGAATTTAACACACAAAGGGGGCCCAAATTAAATTTCTAAAATTACAAACACTCAGCCCAAAAATATGATTTTAATGTGCATTTAATCATGACCACCAAAATTAATTTTTATTATTTTGTAACGCAAAGATCATTTTGCAATTTAATTCAAATTTGGCAATTTTAAATCTATTCTTTAATTTCCGTTTTTCTCCACCAAACAAAATTCACAAGATTTTCTCAAAAAAAATATCCAAATTCACAATTAAATTTTGAAGATGTTCAAGTTTTTCAATTACATCAATTTTCAAAATTCAACATCGTGCATCTAAGTCCCACAAAATCGTCAAGGCATCAGGATCTAGATGAAAAGCCAAGGCTAGTCGAAAAATGGGGGTCCCCAAAATTTTGAGGCGATGGTGTGAAAACCTCACAACAGGCGGTTATAACTAAGGTGTAGTTAAAACTAAATCAAACTTATATATTCTCCATTGGTCCAAAGACTTTAGAGAATAAGTCGATATTGGATAGAGAGCATGAAGTATGAGTTGTGATCCTATTGATACTCCAAATTAGAATTTGTTGGTGTCATTATTAGCAGCATATATTCATCAGCAAGGCTGCACACTTCTCCTAGGAAATATCATTGTGATATATATATTAAGCATGATTGATGTATCTATGGGAATAACTTCCGACTCCTGAAGATGGCAGAGATAATCTGTTCCATTTATCGGGAAGATTTATTATGTTGTCTTGATTTGGATGGCTCTACATGAGTGAAGTCAGAAACTTATATCGCATAAGTAACAAGAATTATATCAGAAACTGTGATAGGTGCAGGTGGTGTGGACATCCTTATAAAATTGTTATCTGAACATCAGGAACATCGTCTTATGATAGAAGCTTAGCATATCTTCAAGTAACATGATATACATACAATTCTGATCAAATACTCAACAATTCATATCACATGATAATCAAATGTCTAACCATCCATAACACAATAATAAAATGTCTAACATCAGTCATAGTCTTTGTCTAGATCAAACATAGTCAACGAAAGTAAATAAAGTCTAAAACATCTCTAAAAACTAGACCACTAAAAATCGAGATGTGACAATTGTGAACTAGTTTCTGTTGGTGTGAGTTTTGTGATCAAAATAAAATACTAAGTATCCTATCTTCTCTTGAACAAAGAAACCTCATATGCTAAACAACATGGCGATTGTGCGATCAAATAAGGCAACCCCAAGGTTTACATTGTGAACTAGCGACTTCGTGTTGGATATAACTTAGTTTTATGATGTGATTTGTTGGTAACCATGTGGGGATTTATGTTGATATTTGTAGCATCGGTCAGATAAATAATATTGACTATATGATTATTATGAGAAATTATTTATTATATATATTCATATATATCAATATATATAATAATTGATATTACTATATACATTGATATATATGTATATATAAAGTTAGATTATAATTATTCTCATAATAACTAAATAGTTAAATTGATAAAATAATAATAATAATAGTTATTATGTAAATATTAGATAAATTAATATAGTACTCAAGAGATATATATATATATATATATATATATATATATATAATCATAATTGTCATTATCTTAATTACAAAATAATGAATAGACATGTCCCTTCAAGGGACATGTCTCTTCTTGGCTCATTCTCAATATAAATGCAAGAGATTGTTGCATTTGGAAAACACATACAATGAGATAATGCTATTAAATTTGCAATGATCCTAAAACCTTAACATGATATCAGAGCCAAGTTGCAAATGTAAGAGAGTAGTTTATTGATGGTGAATGTGTGACTGTCTCAGAAAATACAGTCTCAGTACGAGGACCATATCTCACAAATGCACCGTTGGATTTTGCTAAATTTCAGATATGTTGGTGATAAACAAATCTACAAGAATCTCACCAGAGTGATTGAAGAGAAAAGTTCAGGTTCAAAAGTTATGGCTGACTATGTACAAGTCTATATAAATTTTTTTTTTGTAAAAGAGCGAGGTTCCTTCTTTATAAGCCTAACCACTTGAAGAGAGATCCGATCAAATTGAAGGTTTTAATAGTGTATAGAACCTTTGGATATTGAAGACAAGTCATGTGAATAATTCAAGTAATGTTCGAGAAATCATTCTTTGAATTTGCATGATATTTTCTATATGGGCTCACCTTACATAATGAAATACTTGAAATTTATAAAAGATAAGTATTTCATGTTTTATTAATGCACATAATTTTTGAGTTTGTAATTCATGCTATATTATTGGTTAGTGAAATATTGTATGCTTCTATCATTGGTATTTTTGGTCGAGATAGTTTAGTGAGCTATTTGTAATCTCTCTCTGACAGACCACATAAGCACAAGATAATTACATTCAAGGGAGAAATAACTTGATGCCTGTAAATGAATTGTTGATTGAGAGGGAGTTCACTATTGAAGGTGAAACACTTCTGAGGTAATCTTGATATAATTGATTATTATACTAATGAATCATGAATGTTTTTTAATGGGCCTGCCCCTTGTGTAAATCATGAGAAAGTGACGACTTCCAAATGATTATCACTTGTATTTGTTAAAGTTATTGTAAGGTGACGATCTTACAATAACTTGACCTTCTATTGTGATAGACATCTTGTGATGGCTAAAACTGATCATAATAGATAGAACTTGTGGATAGAATTGCCGATAGAGGTAATCCACACCAAAGCTTGTGAGTTTGTGAATAGAATCGCCGATGGAGGCAATTCATACGAGAGCTTGTGGATAGAATCATCGATGGAGGCAATCCACACCAAAGCTCGTGAGTTTGTGAATAGAATCGCCGATGGAGGCAATTCACACGAAAGCTTGTGGATAAAATCGCCGATGGAGGCAATCGACACCAAAGCTCGTGAGTTTGTGGATTGAATCGCCGATGGAGGCAATCCACACAAGAGCTTGTGGATAGAATCGCTGATGGAGGCAATCCACACCAAAGCTCGTGAGTTTGTGGATCGAATCGCCGATGGAGGCAATCCACACGAGAGCTTGTGGATAGAATCGCCGATGGAGGCAATTCACACCAAAGCTCGTGAGTTTGTGGATCAAATCGCCGATGGACGCAGTCCACACGAGAGCTTGTGGATAGAATCGCCGATGGAGGCAATCCACACCAAAGCTCATGAGTTTGTGGATCGAATCGCTGATGGAGGCAATCCACACGAGAGCTTGTGGATCGAATCGCCGATGGAGGCAATCCACCTGAGACTTGTAGATAGAATCACCAATGGAGGCAATCCACTTGAGAACTTGTGGATAGAATCACCGATGGAGGCAATCCACATATTTAGACTATGTTTCTATTGACTACATCTTGAGGATGATGCCTTTATTGCTTAAATCATATGATTGATGTTGCCAAGTGTCATAAGTGTTGACATTGGATTGATTTATCCTCCCTAGCTAAGAGGGAGTGTTGATATTTGTAGCATCGGTCAGATAAATAATATTGACTATATGATTATTATGAGAAATTATTTATTATATATATTCATATATATCAATATATATAATAATTGATATTACTATATACATTGATATATATATATATATATAAAGTTAGATTATAATTATTCTCATAATAACTAAATAGTTAAATTAATAAAATAATAATAATTATTATTATTATGTAAATATTAGATAAATTAATATAGTACTCAAGATATATATATATATATATATATATATATATATATATATATATATATATATAATCATAATTGTCATTATATTAATTACAATATAATGAATAGACATGTCCCTTCAAGGGACATGTCTCTTCTTGGCTCATTCTCAATATAAATGCAAGAGATTGTTGCATTTGGAAAACACATACAATGAGATAGTGCTATTACATTTGCAATGATCTAAAACTTTAACAATTTACACTATTCATTCAATGGAATATCAACTTTCTAAATGTGAATGATTTGGCAATTTGAGCTCTTCAACTACTTCTAACAATGGATTGAAAAAAGTGAAAAAGGACGTGGGTTTAGAAATCTAAGCTACTTCTACCTATAACTCTACCAATGCAAGAGATTATTGAAGATGTGGTGAAACTAAACCAATCCTTGCTTCACCAACTTAAACAACCACGCAAGAGAAGGTGCAATCTTTTAAGGGTGTGTGGATGATTTTCAAATTGTTGACATTCATTCAAATACCCAATTTTGGTGCAATCCAAACGAATATTCCTAATTGAAGTTAAGTGCTTGCAATGAGTTCAGACTAACCTTGCATTGTTACTTGCAATCAGCAAGTACCAAAAGGTATGAACTTATGTTTCACCATGAATCAACAATAACTTCTTACATTCAACTACTCAACTACTTCTACTCAACATAAACAAATCCTATTTAATGTGAGAAAGTAGGAAACCATGCAACACTCCAAAACAATACAAGTAATTCACTATGCATTCAACAATGAATCTGCAATTACTTTGGCAGCATTATAGCAACAATTTCTCCAAAATCTCTCATTTACAAATGATTTGAGCAAGCCTTATATAGAGGCCTAAAGTACAATGAATGGGTTAGATTGATCCAAGATCAATGACCTAGATTATTTCAAATAACCCTAATTAGGGTTTGTTACAACTACTACTTACAAGCATTAAATGCTGACCGATGAGGGAATTACATTGCTTTGGAATACATATCCTCTTGAGGGTGGACCAATGAGAAAATTGAATAGGGGGAATACATTAAATGCACTCCACATGCCACTTGGAACAACTTGATTGAATGAAATTGAACATGTGGAATTGGAATCCTTTGATTGGTCGGAGATGAGTGGGTGCCACCTTAGCATGTTTTTCTTGATTTGCTTTGCATCCTAACTTTCCTCATTCTATGAGATGTGTATATTTGAAATTCGATCACCACCCCTGGTTGAGGTTTCCAACAAATTTGGAAACTTTGATCTTCACACAAATGATGCCTTCTTTATGGGACATTGAATCATTTTGCAATGCAAAATGTAAGCAAGGCATCTCATAATCCTTTCCCTTGTAGGTTATTGCACTGGCACTCCCCCTTTTCATTTTGCTTTCCAACTTTAAACCTCTTCTTTTGCTTGTCATGCCACTTGAGATTTCATGGCGGCACTGGGTCTCCCTTGTGTTAATCTTGTAATCCCTTGTAGTTGTAGCTCAAACTTTGCAATTCCAATTCTTCTTTTGTCCTCATCTTGCTTGAAGTCTTGAAGTCATGATGCCCTTCCTTTCTTCAAGCTATCTTCGAGTTGCAATGATCCTTGCATATGAAGAGGCTCGGGCTGGAACATCCTTTTCCTTGTTTCCCTGCAAAACAAGAGAAAAACCTTATGTTAAGTTCATGACAACAAATATGGACAAAATTAAGATATTTTAAAACATTCCTTCCTGATAATATGATTTCAATTTAGCATTGGAGTTGCATTTGGATGAAGGGATTTATCTTGTCACAATCTTAACTTTATCCATGCACCAACATTAAACAATTTCTAATTCTGATTACTCCTTGAATGTATGCCATGCATCTCCTAATCCATTTGAAATTTTATCTTGCCCTAATTCATCTCGTACTCAAGCCTGATTGCAATTCTGGAAAAGTTTGGGGCTGTTCAAAGGTTCAGGTCTGCAATAATTCTCACCCTTTTGAGTTTGTGATTGAGAGGTGTCTATGTCTTCAAGTTCTGGCCTCTATCTCCCAGCAAGTTCTATTTCCTTGAGTGCTAACTAATGCTCTTATTTCTTCCTCCTCAACTCTGATTTTTGCCCTTCTAAGATCTGCTCTGCTCTTGTTATTGATGTTCGGATTGCAATGGTGATTTGAGATGAAGACTTGTTTCTTCCTTTATAGGCTTTACCCCCAAAGGTCATGTCTATTAGAAACATTGCATGGGCCAACCAGATTTGTTTGAATTTAATTTGTATATTGATCTACATGGCAGACCTCATAATGAAATTCAGATTTTTCTTAAAATGTTGTGCGATCAAACTTGTATTTTGTTTTGGTTTCCATCTTGCTAATCTTCATTTGGCTGACTTGTTTTGCAATTCAAATTCCTTGCACAATTTCATAATGCAATTCAATTTTCTTGATAATGCTGGGTGATTGAATTCCTTGAAAGCCCCCAAAATGGAGCCCAAGGAATTGGGTGGAAATCCAGGTTTGCTTGGGCTTGGAGCCCCAAGATTTGGATGGAAACTGGCACTTGGTCAGGCTCCAACTCAAGATCAAATTTTAAAATTTGCAACTACTGGGCTTCATCACTTGATTGAAACTTGCATGTTGCTTGGAATGCTTGGGATCAGATTAGAGATTTTACCAAATGTTTGGAATTCTAAATTTATACTCGCTTTAAAATAGATCTTCATTCTGATTTTCACCATGGCGAAGTCCAATATCATATAAATTTCATCCAAGAACAAATCAAACTTGGGCTCCAACATTTCTGATTTCATCCAAATGCTGGGTGGGATATAACAAGTTGTTGGGCTTGGAGCCCCAACAAGTCAGAAATCCGACCTTGCTTGGGCTCCGAGCCCCAAAGAGGTCAGAAATCCGACCTTGCTTGGGTTCCACACAAGATTGATCCTCCAAAACTGTTTGACAAATATTTTAAATTTACAACTTGTTCTTGACCTTTTCAGTCGGAATTGCACATTGTTTTCAAGTTTTAACTTCGAATCTTACACCTCTTGCTGAGATTTGTTTCTTGTCTAAAGTGGGGCAATCAAATTAATCTACTTAAGCATTTTGGCATCTTTCTAACAGCAACTAGATGTTTCCTGTTCAGGTCTCTTCCTCAAGCAATTTCATTGCTTTGTCAATTTGAAAACATCATGTCACGGTTTTCAATGTTTGGAGCCCCAAAATGTGGGTGGGAATCAGGGTGTTCTTGGGCTTTGAGCCCCAAGAAGAGGGTGGAAATCAGGCCTCTCTTGGAGTCCAACATTGAGTTCACCTCCAAATTTTGCAAGTGCTGGAGAATTTTCTTGCATCTTGCCCAGATTTTTGATTGTTTTCAAGTTTCTATTTCATTGTTGAAGTCAAAATCTTCATCATTTAATCGCAGTTTGTATAGGGGCTGTTTGAGGATTGCATAATTGACATGGCAATCAGATCAAGTTGAAGGCAACTTTTATTTAATTTCACATAACCCCTTGTCATCTTTATCTCCTTGTAAATCAAATTTCACACTTGCCTTGAGTTTGAGAGTCCCAACTTTAGGGCGAAAATCTGGGCATGTTTGGGCTACGAGCCCTAGGAAGAAGGCGAAATCAGGCCTCTCTTGGGCTCCAATGCTGAGTAAGATGGGGAAACTTGGCTGAGTTTTGGAATATTAACATGTTCAAATCAGAATTCATCCTTGTTTTTGCTTGGATTTCCATCAACACCCAATCCAATTCATATGTTTGCCCAAACTTTCATCCTCAATCTGAGATCAGAGTTCAACTAAGTGTGGAGAACGACTTGCAATTAAAAACCTCTCACCCACTCCAAGACCTTGACTTGCATGTAAAACCAACTTGCTCAAGATTTCTACCTTATCAGCCCTTCAAGGCTTGGAAAATGTTGCGACACCAAGACTAAAACTAAACAACAACCAACTGCCAAAACGAAAAGTAGGGGTCCCCATTTGCAATGGGGCGTGTGTGTTTACTCATACCATTACACATCAACGATTCAATACAGTTTGGATCTTGCAATATTTAGATGCAAATATACCACGATTGTTCACACATGTACATGCAATATTTACACAGCTATTCACACACTGATATGCAATCTTCACATGTTTCTTCTTGGATATGCAATTTTTAGTGATATTGAAACTTAAAAGTCATATGCATTAACATCCTTTTTGGTCTATGATGTGTTTCGAACACTAATTTTGATTTATTTATAAAGCAAAATATGTTTCATAAATTCAGTAATATGCATGTTTTGGAAGAACATTTTAAAATATTTGTAGTCTTTAATGTTTGGTAATTTTTTCGAGTCTAAATTTTTCAACTATGACGTGAACCAATTCCTATGCAATAAAGGAATTGACAATTTATGAAAGGAAGTGTCTGACAAGCATCCTCAACTTTGATGCATCCTTGCCATGCCATGTCCACCATCCAATAGGCTTGGATTGAGTAAGTGTAACTCTATTTATCTTTTCTTTTGGTTTGCTTAATGTTGGACAACAAAGATTGATGAAAACAAGCCACTAGTTCAATGTAAAGCTGCCTTCTCTGTGCTATACATCTTTTGAAGGGTCTTCATTAACATTTCTTTCACCTTTGCATCATTGAAAGGAGATACTCTAATAGCTTTTGGCGGATACCATTTGGGATTTAGAGTATAAGTTGCCATATGAAGTGAGGTGTTCATAGTGTTTCACCTTTATGTCACAATAGACTTGACAAACATCTGTTCAAATCTCAAGTTGTGATCCTTGCTATGAAATGATTGCTTTATTTGTCTAGGCATATAGTCAAATATCTTGTAAATCTCTCTAAGATTAGGTGAGTTTGTACCAGCATATCTAATGACCCACACGACACGTGAGATGAAGGAGCAAACATGATTACAAACAAAAATTTCAAAAAAGTGTAAGACTCAAATGATGGTGAATGGAACAAAAAATGAAAATAAGGTACACGTTACAAGCATTAACAATTTGATAATTTGATTATAAAACAATATTTTTCTTGCTTCACAGTGGAGCACCAATTATTGTCAAGGATCTTTTGCTTCACACTTTTTTTTAAAGCTATGTTAACATTTGGCCATGTATTCCACTTTGGATTAGCCATCACTAGTTATGGAGGTTCTTGCATCTCAAGCATTCTTAGTAACAAACTATAATAGCTGAAATATCTAGTCTCCGTGGATTTGAAGAATTCCTTTGTCGAAAATGTCTAAAAAAAACATTTGTATATCTCTCACTTCTGTCACCACGTTTGTTATATCCCTGCCAATATATGAGATTGCGGCATCTATATATGAGATCACAGCCTTGCTAAAAATCAGATCACAATACTTGAACTTGGGTAGATGAAATAAGAGGGCAGTAATTGATTTGAGGAGGTCTATTAAGTTTAAAATTAGCGTACATAAAGAAAAGGGATGCAATCAATAAATGGGCAGATCACTTCTCCTTTTCATTAATTGCACATCTCGGAAGGAAGATGCCCCACTAGGTTCAAGAGAATACTCAAATGCTAAGTGCGACAATGATCCTTCAATTTGTGATTGATGAAATGAAAAAGATGTAACGATGTAATTAAGGTGATCAATTAGACAAGTTACTAAAAATTGGAAATAATAGACTGATATTGACAAATAGTGAGCATAAAAGTACGGAAACGGAAAGTAGAGCACAAATCTAACTTGTGCGTAAAATCTGAGCTGAAAATGTAGGGTACAAGGCGAAACTCACTATGTACTTGGGGTTAGAACACCATTGGTGTTATGTACCAAGCAATTTTGACTAAAATTTTCTAGGTTCTTTTGATTGTGTCCGATCTTTCCGATTCTCGTCCGGTGGCTCCGCAACTTGTTCCTCACATAGAAAAACAGGGAAAAGGTTGTCTAAAGGGGTTTGCCTTGGTCAAACCCCTGTTTAGGAATCGACTTTGGATATGAAAAGAAATTGCATAAAGGAAAGTATGTAAAAGGGTAAATGTCAGATTCACCTTGCATAAATCCTCATGGATGGATGTAGAAATTGCTCATACCCATGAAGATGCTTGAAATCCAAGGAGTTGACCTTAGAATGTGATGTAGAATCAAGGATGCCCTCACAAATGCATAGATCTATGAATGCTACTCCTAGATCTTGAATGTTGATATGCTTGAAAATTGCTTGCAATGAAGGAGAGAGGAGAATGGAAGAAGGATCTTCTTGCTTGATAGAGAATTCCTCTACTTGGCCATCATGGGAGAGAAACTTGCTTCAATTGGAGAAGATTGTCTTTGACTTGAATGAGCTTGAAGAATTGGAGACTTGGAAATCTTGATCTTGGATGCTTGCCTTCAAAGTTTGAATCCAATTGCTCAATTGCTCTTGATTGCTTGAATATTTTGATAGCTTGATTGTAAAATGCTTGAGTATGGTTATGGTATGCAAAATGAGGAGAGATAAGGTGTTTTTATACTTTATCATTTTGGGATTCAAAAATTGTTAAGGTTTTAGGATAATTGCAAATGTAATAGAACTATCTAATTGTATGTGCTTTCCAAATGTAACAATCTCTTGCATTTATATCGAGAAAGAGCCAAGAAGAGACATGTCCCTTGAAGGGACATGTCTATTCATTATTATGTAATTAATATAATGACAATTATGATTATAATATATACATATATATACACATATATATATACATATATATACCTATACACACACACACACATATAATATCTCTTGAGTATTATATTAATTTCTCTAATATTTACATAATAATAATATTTATATATATGTATATATATTTAAGTATATATATACATCTCATATATACTAAATATATATATATATATATATATATATATATCTTCACTAGTATTGACTCAGTGTTTATCTGACTGAAGCTACAAAACATCAACACTCCCTCTTAGCTAGGGAAGATAAAATCCATCAATCTAAAAGAGAAACACAACGTTAATTGTGAAATTTTATTTTGATATCACATTACTGTGATGTCAGAGATATGGACTAACTAGGAATATCAAGTCTCATGATATTCACCATAACTCATAGATTTATAAATATCATCTCATGATATTGGGAATATTTGTCACAGAATATCAAGTCGCAAGATATTCTCCAAATACTCAGAGTAATGGCCTACCAACATCAAGTCACATGATGTCCACCAAGTACTCAAAAGTTTACAAAGATATCATCTCATGATATTGGGAGCATTGGCTTGCAGAATATCAAGTCGCATGATATTCACCAAGTGCTCAGAGTAATGGCCTACCAACATCAAGTCACCTTCCAATAACTTTTGAAAATACAAGTGATAATCATTTGGAAGTCGTCACTTCCTCATGATTTACACAGGGGGTAGGCCCATTAGAAACATTCATGATTCGTTAGTATAATAATCAATTATATCAAGTTTACCTCATAAGTGTTTATCACCTTCAGTAGTGAACTCCCTCTCAATCAAGATTGTCACATGTTGAATGAACCATCTGACCCCTCTGAAGCTCAAGTTTATCAACTTATTGACCTCTTTTGAAATGTCAGACTCACTTTTCATCTAGTCTCAACCATCAATTTGTTTGCAAGCATCAAGTTCTTTCTCCCTTGAGTGCAATTATCTTGTGCTTCTGTCCTAAATGTCAGATAGAGATAACAAATAGCTCACTAACTATCTCGACCAGAAATACCAATGATAGAAACATACAATATTTTAATAACCAATAGTATAGCATGAATTAAAAAAAAACTCAAAAATTATGTGCATTAATAAAAAATGAAATACTTATCTTTTATAAGTTTCAAGTATTTCATTCTGTAAGGTGAGCCCATATAGAAAATATCATGCAAATTCACAGAATGATGTCGTCTTTCTCAAATAGTACTAGAATTATTCACATGACCTATCTTGAATATCCAAAGGTTCTATACACTATCACAACCTTCAATCTTATTAGATCTCCCTTCAAGCGGTTAGGCTTTTAAAGAAGGAACCTCGCTCTTTTACAAATTTTTGCACAGACCCGTACACAGTCGGTCATAACTTTTGAACCTGACATTTTCTCTCCAATCGCTCCGATGAGATTATAATAAATTTGTTTATCACAAACATATCCAAAATTTAGAAAAATCCAACGGTGCATTTGTGAGATATGGTCCTCGTACTGAGACTGTATTTTCTGAGACAGTCACACATTCACCATCAACAAACTACTCTCTTACATTTGCAATTTGGCTTTGATACCATGTTAATGTTTTAGGATCATTGCAAATGTAATAGAACTATCTAATTGTATGTGTTTTCCAAATGTAACAATCTCTTGCATTTATATTGAGAAAGAGCCAAGAAGAGACATGTCCCTTCATGGGACATGTCTATTCATTATTATGTAATTAATATAATGACAATTATGATTATATATATATATATATATATATATATATATATACATATACATATATATACATATATATACCTATATACACACGCACACACACATATATAAAATATCTCTTGAGTATTATATTAATCTCTAATATTTACATAATAATAATATTTATATATATGTATATATATTTAAGTATATATATATATATATATATATATATATATATCTTCACTAGTATTGACTTAGTGTTTATCTGACTAAAGCTACAAAACATCAACAAAAATGATCCATATCCGACCACAAAATCAAAACTCCAGCTAATACCCCGACATGAGGCCTCAGGCAAAATTTGGGCCCCAATCCACAGGGACAAAATGCCATTGGCATTTTGTACCCTGGAAAATGGGCCAGAATTCGGAGGGGATGTTGGGACAATTGAAAAGAAGCAGGGGGGAAAATGATAGGTTGCTAGGATCAAGCATAATGGGCATTTGGACCTTGAAATCACCAAAATGGGGTCTTATAGGTTCTAATAAAGCATTCAATCATGGGTGCTAACTTTTTAAGATGGTACAATTAGGAATATCATTTAACAACAATTATTTAAGAAGTCAATTAAAGAATGCACTAAAGGATATCTACGGAAGCAGTTCTCTAGAATAAAAGGATATTTAATTAAAGTAAATTAAGATTCCAAGCCAGCAATTAAGATGAATGGTTGCGACTCTTTCAAAAGGCAGAAATGATGAAGATGTGTGTTTCCCTCAAATGTAAAGATATAAGAATGAAGAACAAATCATTTAGAGGGGATTGTCTAACAATCAATTCACAAATGATTTCAGCATAACAATAAAGGAAGAATCAATCAATTGATGGAGAAGATTAATTCAGAAATTCATCCAATATCAATTCATTCAACCATATACAAAATCAGAAATCCATTCAAGAATCAATTTATTCAGTCAAAATAAAAAATCATTTCAAGAATCAATTTATTCAATCATCACTCATTAATACCTCAAATCATCAATCATTAAATCATCACCCATGAATCCATCAAAGGAAATCAATCAATCATACTAGCATCAAACATTCAAATATCAATCATTCAATAGCAATCAATCAATTATACAAACCTCAATCATTCAAGCATCAATTCATTCAAGCAATATTTAATCATCCACTCATCAGTCCTTCAAGAAATGACAATGAAGAGAAGTCAAGCGATTAACAATAATCTAGCAAATTCCTTGAGAAATCAGGTTTGAATTTGTGGGAGTGTCTTGCAAATAGGAAGGACAAAATCCCTTCCAAGTTCACAAGAGATGAAAGGACGGCCCCCCTTTTCATGCTCTTATCAAGTTGAACAGGAGTTTAAAGGACAACCTTCCATGCTCGTGGGATTAATCAAGGAGGATGGCAAGCCTCCGAGGTGGACTAAGAGATGGAAGAGCAGCCCACCTCTCATGCTCTTGGCAAGTCAAGGACTATCAGCCTTGATAATTGCTATTTGCAAGCATTTCCAAGGAACTTATGATGTGATTAACTGAGAAATATAATAGGATGTAATGATTTGAATATTAATGATACTATGATGTATTGATTTGAATATCATCATGATTTATTGATCTTCAATATTTCTAATATTAGTTTTTAGTGATTAATATTATTGCACATGTAGAAATCAGGAATATCCCCAATAGGGACATTACAAATTTCTTCACCCAATCTATTTTCTCCGTTTCTTCTAGTGCTTTATTCAATGTATGAGCACAAAACACTGTACATTTTTTTCTTTTCTTATAAGAACCCTACAACATCATGCTAGTTGATTTACACACGGTTGAATCAAGTACCACCGACAATATTTGAGGCCTCAACCTTCTCAACCTTCTCTATGACCTCCTTTGAAATTTGAAATTGGAAACTTGCATCCTTGTACATTCATAAACAATCAATTGTTTTAAGAAAATAAGAGCCAACTGCACATATGACTATGATATTGATGAGTGATCGCTGTTTAATATTGGTTCACCCATCTATGATGAGAGCAGGTCATCCTTAGCCAAGTGTGCCTTATGCCCTCCATCACCAAATTCACCTCAGAATATTCTTTATCAAGGAGGCTTGTGCATAGTTTATGCTATCTAAGGGGGTGCAGTAAATGAGTAACCGACATAAATTACATCTTTAAACATTTATTTGAAATAGGGAGAATGTGTCGCATGAAATGGGATAGCATAGGCAAATAAAAATTTGGCAGTCAAAGACTATCTTTTCCTTTGATTGCATGTTGAACATCTCTGCAATTGTTTTAGACTTCTCATTAGCCTTTGTCTTTCCTCTTGTGGAAACATCACCACTAGAAACCATGGATTATATAACAGATTCCATAGGCTCTACTAGCATACCCTTAGAAATTGTTTTTCTCTCCATAATCTATTTGCCTCTGCCTTCTCAACTATACTTATCTTTTGACAGACCTTAACTCTTTTCCCACAATACCCAAAAAATGGCTAGATACAGTGGTGCAGTTCTGTCAGAATTTTTTGTTGCATAAATGACACAACTGAACTCTACTCCCTCTTGAAATTTCCTGTTATCTTTGTTACAAATTGCATAAGAGCTTTAGAGGGCTTCAATGGGCTTTTGCATAAACTTTTACAGCATCCAAATGTGTTATGTAAATACCCCACTTCACTCACAGCACACCCACACCCTAATGGACCCCTGATCCCACTCCCACCTGCAACTCTTATTTGTTACATGCTGTCACTTTCATGTCCACTGCTTCTCATGCTATTGCTTTGAGAAAAAAATAGAGTCCAAAGTACGAACTAAAAGTGAAAAAAATCACTCTTGAAAGCTGAAATTTCAAAGATTGAAAAAAAGAAAATTTAGATATTAACAAAACAGATAATTGCCTCTGTTGCTGCTCATCTTCTCATCACTGATGCTGCTGCCCTTGTTTGTAAGGTTCAAATTCACTAATCCACCGTTTAATTTTTTTACATTCAACTACCTGCCGAGGGTTTTCATTTTTTTTGTTTTGGCTTCAAATTTTAGTCAATGTGAATAAAATTTGGGCTAGTTTAGGGCTATAAAAGTGGTTTGAGGGCACCCCAGTAATCTAAATTTTTAATTGTTTAATGTAAGGAACACAAGTTTTTTTTAATGCTGTTTCCAAAATGTCCTAGGAAGAGGGATGCTGGGAAAGTTCTGGGGATGTGTTGAGATGTCCCCTCCCTGAAGGAAGATTTAACCAATAAGATGATAATATTAAATAGATAAATAGTAATAAATAATAATATTAAAATAATAATAAATAATAAATAAATGATTTAATAATAAATCTATTATTAATAATCAAAACTTGATTTAGATGTTCTTGGTGAGCGTTGAGGCTTGATCAAGGACATTCTTGGTGAGTGTCAGAGCTTGATCAAGAGACATTCTTGGTGAATATTGCAATTCCTAGAAAGGAAATAAGGCAGAGATTCTACATCTCTGAGGGTTATGCATCAAGGAGAAAAACAAAACTTAACCAAGGAGAATGGAAGTACTACAACAGGTCAAGATTAGTTCTATTTCTTGAATTATTGTTTGGAATTTTAATTGAATGTTATAATGAAATATTCCTAGATTTGATAAGTTTATATTTACTATTCTCATCTCAAGTTGGAATTGTTGTTTCACAACTAAATAAAGGATCATCCATCAAGGATTGTTGTAAGATAAGACAAAGTCAGAGTAGCGTAGCAGAAGCCACTGACATTGAACCATAATTGCTCGAGGGCAAGCAATTTTGGGACGGGTGGACTGTGATGTCACCATCTCTAGAATAGAATTTAATAATAAATAATAAACTATTAGACAAATAAATAATAATAAATATAATTATTATTAAAATTAATTATATTATAAATATGGTATAATAATGAAGGATGTAGTATATTAATATATTATGAATATAAATAATATTATAATAATAATAATAATTATAATAATACCATAATTATAATTTATTATAAATATAATAATAAAACAATAAAATAAAGATAATAATATTTTAAATACATTAGTCAATAATAAATAATATCTAACTATATATCAATATAATATATATTAAACATAATATAAAATTATAAATGAATGTAAATCAAATAGCGACTTAGCAAGAGTCGTGACCAAGAGATAGGTCGTGACTCATCCTATCGTTTGTCATATATATGGAAGACGACAGGTAAAGCAAAAGGGATAGAGCCAATCGATTATGCACACGACGGGAACATAGTCAACACATATACAGTCAGTATGAGATTGGGATCAGGAAGGCACAAATGAATATATTCAATCACAAATGATTAGACATGGGAGATATTAAAACACAAAATATATTTGATACTATTATAATGTGCCAAATGTACTATCCGAACGGATATTCAATAAGGATATGCGGTTACAATATCAACGTAATTTCCTATTCCAAGGCATATCATTCTGGATAGAACAGACGAGCATTGGCAGAGCAAAAACGGGGAAAAAGCGCAAAGTAATTGGAGATAAAAACTGTAGAAGCAAGCGACACATTAATAGAAATGGGTGTCGACTCAGAGAGGACACAGGACAATTTGAGATTAATAAGAAAGATCGAACAAGGGAATGACGACAGAAACAAGAATGACCGAAATCTCTAATGAGACAACCACACCATAGAAGACTACCATTGGGAGACATGTGTATAGAAAAAGCCAGCCTTCCAAGATCGATACATACCCTTGAGGAAGTACGACGACAATAAGAATCATTTTATACATGACGATAGATACAATTTAGCTGAGAAATATGAGGATACAATCTATTTTATGGTTGATGCAGATCAATGCTTGATGGAAGTAGTTGAACCAAGAACCTCGTTGGTAATGCCAATGGGACATGGGGTAGATGGGAAAGTACTAGATCTCTATGCTCAAGATCTATTGAAGAAACCCATAGATCCCACTGAGGAAAGGTTTGGTAACTATAAAGAGAAGGATCTCAAGGTACACATGGAGTTGCAGAAACTAGTGTTAGAGAGGAGAGTGAGGAAGAAAGTGGAAAGCTTGCAAAATCTAAGGGATTCTATTTGAACAGTTTAGAGAAGTTAGGAAAAGAAGTTTGCAACAACCTACTGAGAAGCCTATAGAGATTGTTGTATTTACAATTGAACCCCTACCTACTAAGAGTAGACAGACTAGGAGTTCAACGACAAAGAAAGCTCAAGCTTCACCACCAGTGAAAGAGGTAAAGAGTAAGAAGACAGAGGAGAAGAAGAAAGAATAGATCATCACTGAAGATGATGTGGAGATTGAATCAAATGATAGAACAAAACAACTGAAGAAGCAAAAGAAGACCATAGCTCTACAAATCTCAAAGCCCAAACCGTCCGATGGAGAAGAACAAGTAAGAAGACTAAATTTGAATCAGATCAACATGGTATGCCAATAAATGATGTAGTTAAGAGTATTACATCTCATGGTGATTTGAGGCTATTGTCAAAATTCTTTGACAAATTTGATGATGAAGGGAAGAGAGTGCTTGAAGAAGCATTTGTATAGGTATAAGAAGGCACTGATAAAAGTTGCATCAGAATTGCCTAAGAGTCTGTATAGCATTTTAGATGCTAGGAAATCCTATGCTCTAGCTGAGGATAAGAGGTTGAGAGAAAAGGTAATAGTTGATATATGTTTGGTGATAATAGCGGAAGAAGTGAGGCAGATTCTTAAGGGATCTGAGAAGGAGTTCAGAAGCAAACATAGAATGAATAAGTTTAGAGTGGGTAAAACAAAAGAGGTGATTGATGAGACAGAGAAGATTATGAGAGCATACCTTGAGAGGAATCAATATGATGTTATACCTGAGGATCAAGGTGCATATACTTCAACTCTTGAATCTTGTTTACCTACAGTTGATATTCCTAGTGGTGTGGCAATAGAACAAAAAGAAGTAAATTTTGGTGCTCCGAATGTTGCGGAAGTGGTACAAGTAGAAGTGGATTTTCCTGAGATCAGGACAGATCAAGAGCAGGTCATGGAAGAGGAAGTGGTGACAGAGATTGTAAAGGAAGTGGAAACAGAAAAGGAAAAGGAAATGGAGATAGAAAAGGAGAAGGAAGTGGAGACAACAAAAGTAGAACAGGTAGAGGACATTCAGCCTCTAGTGCAGATGCCATCAATAACTGAAGACCCTAAGGCAACTGATGAAAGCAAGATAACTGTGGAGAAGGATGTGAAAGGTAAACTGAGGGCAAGAGACACTGCTGAGGCATTAAAAGAATTCCTAGAGGAGGTCAATACTGATGACATGGAGATTCTTCAAGGTCCAGTCCAATTGGATGCACTTCGCCCAATGGAAATGATGAAACTTGCATCGGTGGCTCAAGCCAAGGCAAGGAAGAAGATATTGAAGACTCATGTAATGGACAGTGAACTGTTGACTCTTGCAGCTGATGTGTTGGGGAAGATCATGTCTACTTATGTGAGGGATCAGAATACTACACCATCTAGCCAACTTGAGGGCTTAATCAATGCGGTAAGTACTCGATTTAGGGTTTAGTGGACATTTCCAGGTTCATATCTTTTGTTGTGAATGTAAGGGGAGTATGTTGGATGTATACATATGCTTATTCCAGAATTTCGAGGTTTGATGATACCCAGTGTGAAAGTTGCATGGATCTGTATAACAGTTTTTGTCTTTGACGGTCAAAATAGCTGACTTGGTGGAAAAATCCTTTCGCGGACGTAGTAAATCACTTTTGGCAGTAAAGTTTATGTTCAAATGATGGAGGTAACTTATATGGGGATGGTGCATGATTATTTTAGCTTGCAATGATATTCAAAATTTGATTTTGGCAATTTTTGGTCAACACATTCCGCATTTTCCCTAGAACATTTTTGGGCCGACTTTGTGCGATCCAATTTTTGGTTGCGAACCTATAAGATCGATGGATTAGGGTTTGAATGTTGTTGCATGCGAGAAGTTGTGGTGTTAAGGATTTGATGTAGGGAAGTCAAATTTGAGCCTCTGATTAGCGAATAACAGTTAGAGAGGGAAGTCAGAGATAAAGTGTATCAGATCAGAGATGTGTTCTTATGCAAAACTGTAATTAGGCATTATTGGATGCTATTTCAGCAGTTCAAAGCTTCTAGTGATCATTGTAGTGATCTTGTAAGGCAATGAGCCTTCTATATAGGGTTGTAGCCCTGATTGTAATTGAACAGTGAGCTCTAGGTAGTGTGCTTGAATTCAAGTGCATTCCCTATTATTGTAAGACAATATTTTTGCAGAGTATTATCTTGCGGGTTCCATCCCCACCATGGTTTTTTCCCTAACAAGGTTTTCACAATAAAAATTCATGTGTTATGGTGTGATGATTATTTGCTTTATGTTTATGCATGTTACTTTTCATTTCATGTTTTAAGTCTGTAGATTTGAATCTTAAAGTATAAATTTGCTGAAAACTGATTCACCCCCCCTCTCAATGTTCCCTCTTTCTAACATTCTTTCTCTCCCTTGGGGAGTATGACGCAAAAGCATCTATTGTTGATGCATTTTGTATTCATTTTATTGTTAGGGTCCATGTTTTGGGTTGATGTAGGTCATAGGGGGTTATTGAGATCCATTTTAGTTGGTTAGGTTAGGTGAATAGGTCTAGGGATTCAAATTTGAAGTTTTACGCCAAAACCAATTTGAATTTCCCAAGGGAATTTTGGCTTGTAAAAAATTGAGGTTTGTTCCTCAATTTCGGTTTTGGGTTGGTTTATGCAAAGTAAGGTCTTGGAAGACCATGTAGACCATGTCGGTCTTAGTTCTACACTTTCATGCTTTGTGGGTTGAGTTAAGGGTTAGAAGTTACAAAGCTGTCAAAAAGTGCATTTTTGTTTGCATCTTAAAAATGTAATCAGTTGTAATCGGTTATATCAGTTAGGTGTGATATAATTTGATGGAAAAGGTCTTTATTCACAAAAAGGACAGTGGAAGGAAGTGGGAAATGTAAGAAACTTGTTTTGCAGCACAAAAAGTCTTTTTTTTTTTTTCTGTGTTTTACTCTGTAACAGTCTAAAAATAAGCCTTGTGCAGACTTGTACTGTCTGGTACGGACCTGCATGTGGTTGGGAAAGTTGATATTGTCTTTTATCTTTCTAATGCAATTGGTTTCATCCATTTTTATGGTGTTTTGTAAGTTATGACATTTTTCCTCTTACTGTCCTGCTATGACAGTTTTCTGTGTGAACAATCCAAAAAAATTGCTTTGTATGGCTTTGGACATTTGCAAGGCCTGCAAATAGTTGGAAAAGTTGGTACTGGTTTTAAGCTTTCAAATGCAATTGGTTTCATAAAATTTCATTGGGATGACAGTTTTCTGTGTGAACAGTCCAAAAAAATTGCTCTGTACAGCTTTGGACATTTGCAGGCCTGCAAATAGTTGGAAAAGTTGGTACTGGTTTTTAGGTTTCAAATGCACTTGGTTTCATGAAATTTCATTGGGTTTTGAGCAAGTTATTGCACTTTTGGTGCTGGCTGTCTTGAACCCTACCTAGGGTTTCCAACAAGTAGATTAAATTCATAATCAGAGTTTCCTCAGTTGAAAATTGATAAAACTTTGTGGAAAGGTCTGCCCCAATGCTGTTCACATTCCCTCCAAAGGAGAAGTCTTGATGAGTTGATTTGTGCAAGTTATTTAGGACTGTCTGTCATATTTTGCAGTGTGACTGTTACAAAGTCCTAGTTGAAAGAGGGCTTAACAACATAATGCATTGTTTGAGTTGTTTGATGCGTAGATGGAAAACTTAGACTTGGCAAAAACTCGCCAAGCCCTGAAAAAGAATACTCGGGAAAAAATCAGCCAGTTTTTGGAAAAACTCGGGAACTTAAAAATAGCATAAAATTTAATTAAAAATGCATTTTTTTTTGCAACATTCTATGAGAAGATGCATCCAATGAGTTAATTAATGAGAAAACAAAAGAAACAAGCTAAGTTTAGATATATATAAATGCAAAGTGGGTACAAAATTGCATTCTCATGTGGAGTGCTGATGACTGGAAGCAAAATAGTAAACAATTTCTACAAAACTAGAAGGAAATACATCATTACAAATTACAATTATATCTTCCTCTTCCCAACTCTATAAGAAAATAAGGGAGAGGAACTAGAAGTAGAGGGCCTAGTCCTAGAAGTAGAACACTGCACTGAGCGTGACTGTGCCTCCTCGCTTGGTATCCTTGCTGATGTGTGTGGCTCGCTCTCCATCCTGAATGTATCTTTTGGCATTGACACTGCCAATGAATCCTCATCTGACTCCTCATCATCCTCCTCAATGTCATTCAATGTGAAACCAAATCCACCCCCCTCCTCCTCCATAGCCCGACTCTCCAAATCAGCGATGTCATCCTCTGTAAACAATGGAGGCTGCTCTTGTGCCGTCCAATCAGAGTAAGGATCTATATCGTCCAAATCAATTGGACTAGCTAGTGCTGCCTTTGCCCTTCTCAAGCGCAACTTAAGATTGTATTGCACATAGACAAGATCATTGAGGCGTTTTTGGGCTAACTTGTTTCTCTTCTTTGTGTGGATGGACTCAAATAAGCTCTAGTTGTGCTCACAATTGGATGAGCTACAAGGTTGGCATAAGATTCTGAGCAAATTTCTTTAGATGTGGGGTATTTCCACCCCAAATTTGCCACCAAGCCTCTGCAAAATAAAATATTGAGAAGTTAGAAAGAAAAGAGACAAGCGAAACAAATTTTTATCAAATGGAAAAATTGCAAATGTTCTACTTTTACTTGGGGTTTGAGTGCCTCTTGCTCTCTTTGCTAACTCTGAAGAGAATAATTTACCCTTTGATTTCACATAGATTTGTTGTTCGGTCACAACAAGATATCTCTCAGCAACATCGTTTACCATCCTCTGAATGCATATAGAGAGGCCCTCCATGACCTCTCCATTAGGATCTGAAAAAGAATCATCATATCTAAAACAAAAACAAAGTGAAACCAAGTCTTAGTACACAACCTACAAAAACAAAGTGAAATCAAGTCTTAGTAAAATCTGAATAAGAATCACCGTACCTGAAACGAGGGTTGAGGAAGTATCCTACTGCATGAATGGGTTGGTGGATCTGATTGTTCCACCTCCTATCAACAATTTCCCAAATGGGATCATATTTGAGTCTATCCCCCTTGTAGTAATTTTTTATAGACTCTTTGGCCCTATCCATGGCCTCATAAAGACACCCCATTGGGGTTTGATCCCCATCAACTAAGTGCAAAACTCTAACCAGGGGCTCAGACACCTGCAATTGAAATTTAAAAAAAACAAATTAGTTTATAAAAAGATTAATTAATGAAGTTAGTAATAGTAAGTTACAAATTAATAATGAGAGATTTGAATCAAGAATAATTAAAAATTAAAGTTTTGATTCTTGAAGTTACCTTCACAATCTCAGAAGCTTTGTCCATAAAATTTTGATCAAAGACAATGCGCGCAACAACTTCTCCTTTAGGCTTCTTTGAATAAGCTGAGTCAAGCCTGGTGGATTCACAAACATTTGTTTCAAAGGATTCAATGCACCAATAATACTTTGCAACGTCAAGAAAACCGTTGCAAATCTTGTGACTGTGGGTCTCACCAAATCTTTCCCTTTAGTGTATTGTCTCATCAAATTTAGAACCCAAGGGTGATTGTAGATATACTTTGTGACCCGCCTTGCATCTTCCACAATTGGAGTCACCCAATCAAGTTGTCCTCCAAAAGAAGGTCAAGGACGTGCTGCGCAAGGTGTCCAAAAAAGAGTGGGGTGCTTGTCTGAGGATTCTACCTCCATATTAGTAAAAATTCAATAATTAGTTTCCAATTTCCATATTTTACCTAAAAACTAAATTAAATATCACTTATTAATATTTAATGATAATCATGTGCAACATAAATATTAAAATTACTTGCTGCCACATATGCTGCCGCATTGTCTGTGATGATTTGCACCGCATTCTCTACTCCCACCTCCATGACAACATTCTCCAACATTAATGCCAATGTTTGTGCATTTTTCACTTTGTTGAAGGCATCAACCGATTTCCAAAACATCACATCATCCTTGCAAGCAACCAAGAAATTAATAATGGTTCGGTTTTTTCCATCTGTCCACCAATCAGAAAGAATGGTGCAGCCATATTTACTCCACTCTTTTTTTTGCTCCTCCACCACTAGTCTTGCTCTATCAACTGCATTTACAAACAACCTACAAAATCAAAGTGAAATCAAGTCGTAGTACTCAATTTTGATTTAATAAATAAGAAATAATAATTAAAATTTCAAAATGAAACCAAGTGGATTCCGATTATTTACTTACCTCCCACTCAAATCCTTGCGAGAAGGGGCCTTGTACCCTTTTCCCGAAACTGTCATTGCAGTCACCAAATTGAGCCAATAGGGGCTCTCTGCCACACTCAATGGGAGATTGTTGAAATAGCAAAAATCAGTACATGCAATATCAGTTTTCTCATGTGCCTCTTCCATCCAATAGCCTCTAATGATGGTTGTGCACCAGGTGTATTTCTAGGCACAAAATAACTGCCTATCCCTGATGTTGATGATGGTGAAGAACTGGGCACTCTACTAGAGGAAGCAGGAGCGGTAAAAGATGAGGCACTCTGTTTGCGGATGCATAGGCCACAAAGAGAGCTCACTATGCTCTCAAGTGCTTCTTCTTCTTAAATGTCAATAGGAGCACCTTGAGTTTCAGCTATAGCTGCCCTCACAGCTAATCTTTCCCTCTCTCTTTGCAATTTTTTCTCTTCCCTGCTGCAAGTAGGGCATTAACAAATGTTTTAATTTCGTTTGTATTTTTTTTCACATGGATTTGTATCATCTTCCTAATGCTTGCAAGGTGGTATTTGAGGCGGTTTATGCCTCCAGAAACTACTCACAGTTTATGCAAATCACTTTCCCAGGCTCATCCGGTGCTTCATAGGCATACCTCCATGTCTTATCTCTATCAGTTTTAGGCCGGGTGCCTATAAATCTAGAAGGGCATGGTGTTAGTGGCCACACTTCCTCTGAATTTGCCATGCTGATTTAATGGTTAACTGCTGCCCTACACATAGAAATTCAAAACATAAAATAAATATTTTAGAAAAAGAATTAAACAAAGTTAGAAACTATCTAAATTAGTTACAATCTTTTTAGACATCATTCAAAGTCAAAAAAAACAAACTAAACTAACTGGTAGGGTTTGATATTTAATAAAAAACTAGATATTCTTCAAAAAATATTGATAAATTCATCATTATCTTAAAAACTTGTCTAAAACAGCGTTGAATCTTGTTCTAATGATTCAAAATCATTTCTAACTACTTAGAAATGATTTTGTATTCATTTAAATTCAACCAAAACAAAATAGAATGTTTAAAAAAAAAATAAAAACAATCTCAGCAAACCTACCTGGAACTGTGTTTTTTCTTCAAAAAACGATTGAAATCCGCTTTCAATCCACTCAAATCCGCCTAAGAATGGCTTGGATGCCCAGTCCCCTCCTCCCCTATTCGCTCAAGATGCAGCAAATAGAAAACGCAATAAGAAAATGCATTTTTTTTGCCTGATGCTGGATATAAAAACGCGGGCGAGTTTTTTTCAAAAACTCGCCGAGTTTTTCGTTAAAACTCGCCGATGCGAGTTTTTTGTTAAAACTTGCCGAAAAATTGGCAAGTTTTAACCAAAAACTCTGCGAGTTTTTGGCTGAAAAACTCACCGAGTTGAAAAACTCGGCGAGTATTTGCCACTCGGCGACTACTCTGTGAGTATGCCATCTATGGTTTGATGTAATGATGATTTGTATTCCATCAAGATGCATGGTGTAAGCAGGCCAAGATTGTATGTCCTTGGTGAAGTTTGGATAATGTATGTCAAATAGGCTAAAGAAGCAATGTGCCTATGTTATGAATCTAGAATGCACCTAGAATGTAAATGATTAGATCTTGTATGTTAGGTTGAAGCAGTCCTTCCTCTGCATAAGTTGGCACATCTTTTTCTTTATTAGTCACTTGCCTTTCCCACTATTGGCCGTGAAAAACAAGCCAGGATATCGGCAAGTCTATGAGTTATGACTTAATAAATATCTCAATCTTTTGCATTGACCTCTTTATCTATTGCTCAATTGTACTTGTAATTGTAACTGATGAGTATGTGAGAATACAACTTGACACAGTCTATGCCTTAGCCATTTAAACCCTTTTGTTATTGTCAGAAAGTCTCATCATCACATCATCAAGTGCTTTGAACTGACACCTTCGTGACAGCTAAATTTTCTTCTCTGGATACCTGAAATAAGACCTGCTCTGTACATATTGATGCTTAGACGGCACATTTATTAATCCTCAATGTTCACAAACTTGTTAATTTAAATTAGCCATCATTGTTTTTGGAAAACATGTTCCAACTGCTATGCAGCTGCTCATGAAATTTTTGTATAAACCTATATTTCATGTTTTCCCACCATTTTTTTGTCTTTTTCATCTGAATGATAATCTGCATAAAATTTCATTTGCATGTTAATCTACCTAAACCCAATATATCATGAGCAGGATCTTTCAAGGGATAGGCATCTTGACACCAGTATATCAGCTTCAACTTAGGGGATTCACCAAGAGATGAAAATGACTTTTTGTAAATATTTCTAAATCTTAATAATTAGCTTTTTGCTTTTTGTTTTTTCTTCTTGGTTGTGCTTGATCTTATCCAATCAACACTTGCCCTCATCCTAATACAATCTACTGAATCCATGCTAATGAAGAGTGTAAAACTATATGTTTTGGCGGCTGTCTCTTTGTGTATCTGTTGTTATCTATGATTCTTATAGATTTCATCATTGAGAATAGAGATTCCATGTTGTGGTGTGAGGGCTTGATAATCAGGCTCTTTTTGTATTTTGAAGTTTTTTTGTTCCTTAAGAGGTTAAAAACTGGCCAATCAAACAATATGTTTGATCTTGAACCTAGCTACCACGCCTACCTTATTATTGATTTGCTAACATTCTAGCTCTCTTTCACTACTGTCCCTTCTTGACCCTATTTTTTCTGATGAACACAAGCAAATGAAGAGGTGTCCGCATTTTGATATTGACAACTTGAAGGGCAAAGAGGACAGTTTTCTCTTCTTACCCTGTTATTTTCTTTGAACCAGCCATGACAACCCAGGACTCCTCATGTGCGTGGTGGGGTGCTCAACCACTGAGCTATCCTCTATCTTTATGAATGGGGCTATTTGCTATGCTGCTTGTTATGGTTCAGGTGTGGCACATTTCTCCAACACACCCCATTGAGCACTTGGGGCTCCTAGTTTGGTACAAATACCATGTTATTTTCCATGGACCAGCTAGGAGTCGAAAAATGTAAATATATTTTCATCTGCTTTCTATTCATTATAGTGGAACTCATTTCATTTTGGCATCGCTTTAATATTGCACTGATAGTTTTACATTGCTTGTATATCTTATGTGTTGGTCATTTATTTTTATAGTTGATAATATCTTTCTTGAGTCTTAGCGTAGAATCAACTTTTTTTAACAGCAGTCTCACATCTTAATGTTATTTGTCTTCACGTGAGATTGTACTTGTCATTCAACTTTCTGGTTCAAAGCTTTTTTTCTTAGAATTGATATCTTTTATTTCAGCTTTATCATCTCTAGCATAGCTTCTTGAGTTACCATCTTTGTACTTACAGATATTTTAGCTGCACTTGGAGGTATCTGTAAATAATTTGCAACTTTCACCATAATTGATTGCTTGGTTGCTTAAAACTATTAAATAAGAATATAGGTATGTCCCTACAACCTCTTTGTGAATTCCAGAAGAATTAAGCAGTGATAGAACTTGTTTTCTGTGTGAATGAATCCTAGGATTCTTTTAACACAACTTCTTTGTCCTATCATTTCTGTTGTCTGCTTAATAACTAGATAGGCTTGTTTGTTGATTATTTCCTTTTCTTGCAACTTTGTTCGTGTAGTTTAAGTAGTGTGTTAGTCTGAGTTGTTTTCTGGTTGTTTCATATTTGCCTTTACTTTTTACATGCTTAGTTTAGTTTTTGAAGGCATAACTAAGCACAAGTTATTCTTCTCATTCTTCATCTAGCCTTCCCTTTCAACCTTCTTTTTGATAGGATTTACTTAGAGTCTTGTTTTGTTTCTGGATTCTCTTTGTTTTTCTTTGATCATTTCTGTCTTTCTTCTTGTATATGCATATCCCACATGTAATGTAATTGACAGTTGGATTTAATTGTGATATCCCATCTTTCCCAAAATTGATATACTTACGTATTTAAAATGTATCAGTAGTCATTGTATTCATCAACATTTACAAGGATTGGTAATAAACAAAGGGTCTCACCTCGAATAATAACCTATAACACATATCTCTCACTTCTTACGAATTTGAATTTGATACTAAGATACCATGATCAAGATAAAGTTGATGAATTCATGCAGGAGATCTTGTAAAACATAAATTGTTTTCTTTTACTAGCACTTTCAATTTAGTTTCACAGACACAACAACCAAGATAACAGTTGATGAATGCATGCAGGAAACTTGTAGACATGATATTTGTTTGTGTTTTCTTCCTACACGAAAGTCATATTTAATTATAATAATACTATCTTTCATGAAAGCCAAAACTTGCCCAAGTATTGCAATTGAATTTAGTGCTAATTCAGTAGGAGTTCACTTGTTGAGCAGGGTAAAAGCAGCAAAAGCAATCTACCTCTTTGCAGCAGAAATCAGTTCTTGTGGGAGAGAAGCTGAATTAAAGAGGCATACGGCAGTGGAAGACGCAGAAGAAGTTTTGAGAAAAGAGAAAGAAAAACAGCACAAATTTGCTCGGAGTGCAAGTGCAATATAGTGTTTTAGGGCTGTGGACCTAGGTTTTAAGCCCTAATTTTCTCAAAGCCGTACACAAGTGGGACTTTGCCCCCACGTTCCAGGGTTCTTTCTTACAAAAATATCACCCATAGGAAATGTATTATTAGCTCATATTAAGATAATATTGTATAAATTATAGACTTAAATTCAATTAAGTCATTTTATAGAGATTTGGCTATGGCCATGCTGTAGTATCTTTTTATTAAAATTAAACAAACAAATAAATAAGAATTATATATATATATATTTTTTTAATATAGCTTTGTTTAAAGGTTGTCAAATTCCTTATCTTGTAATTGTTTTCGATTAAAAAGCAAAAACAGGTTTTGAAGGGCCCGAAACCCTTCACACCCAGATTATAAAAACATTTTTAATAAACCTTACCTTGTAATTGTTACCAATCTACATGAGCAAAAATGTCATAATTGCAACCATGTATGCACAAAAATAAGGTGACCTGCTGTATGGATTTCTTCAAATAAACTCTAATGTATCAAATCTGTTATCCTCAATTCTTTTGACTGATGGAATGATAGGAAATTGAACTGAAATAAACCTGCACATATTGCTTTCATACCCAACAATTAAAACTAGAATTTTAAGCACATTTTGATTCCTAGTGAATTTGTAACAGATGAAACAGATGGCAACCAAATTCATATATGCATTCCAACATTGCAAAATTCCTCCAAATCCCTTACGCCAGCAAGATAATGATCTGCACTCCTCTACAATATTATTAGTCCCTGCCTCTAAGGCGGGGACTTATGTTTTCATCTCCTAGTTTCCTATTAATCGAGGTCTTGGAATTAATGCCGCAGATAATATTTCTCTCTAAAGCAAAGTTTTGTTATATTTTTCTTATTAAAACATTTTTTCGTATTCCATTAACGCTTTTTCTATTGGATGCCCCGGTAATCTTTTCATTTTACGGGATAAGAATTTTGGAAATAAAGAAAACCCTTCAAGAGGGGACAGTGTTGGTTCTCAATGACCGTGAATCGTGGCGTGAGAAGGCAACCACCTGTGGCATTTTGCATGCCTCTTTCATGTGTCTCTCCCTCACATATTTAGATGTGTTCATTTATTTGGTTGCATTGACAAGTCAAGGTAAATGCTGTGTAAAAAAAGAAAACCCCACCTCTGATTGCAAGCGTTCGTTCGTTCATTCGGTTGCAGGGATTTTAAGAGGCAGAATACGAGTTGTGAAAGTATAGTTTGTATCTTCTTGGTGTATATGGGTATTTTTTCTAAACCTCTGTAATTCCACTCTTTATCATTGTCACAGTAGTTTATAAAATCTTTATTGAACTTATAAAAATTCTGATTTCAAAGTTCAGGCAGTTTTGAATTTAGCCTGTTCAAACAAAACATGGACTTGATTCGGATTTAATGAGCGGGAATCATATCGGGAATTACATTATATTGTTCTCATAATTAAAAACTTGCACCCTTATATTTGGTCACAAAAAACTTGCACCATTTATATAATGAAATTCAGTTCATTTGAAACAAAATCATCATTAAAGTCTATGACAGTTTCTTGCAGACTCTGGAATGATTTCAAGAGATGCATTTTTTTGATGTCCTTGACAATTTTTTGGCATATGGACACACCCCTAAAATCTACCTCCTTGTATACAGTATGCTCACGGAGGTCATGTCTTTTAATAGATGCTCTACTATGTCCATAAGCTTTTCAGCAGAAAATTAATATGCGATATGGATGAAGAAATAAAGGTTCAAATACAGTAACAATAATGACAGAGAGAAATGGTTGTTCTTAAACAGAAAGTGTGTTTCCTATGCATTGGCTGAAGTGGTCTTTTCAAAATAGTTTACAAACATAACTCTTTTCTATTGTTTTCTACGCGTGATCTGATTCAAACCCAGGAAAAAATGTCCTGCAATCAACAGACAAATACTCAAATTCAAAGGGTTTTGTTCAATCCTCCGTGTTTTGGAAATGCAAGAAAACCCCCAAACTGAGCTTTAACCAGCAAAACAACAGGGGGCAAAAAAACTAACCATGATTAGCAGAGGAAAATGGAATATGAAGAAGACTTGTACTTGACATTTGCCCTCTGGAAGAGTTGCCTGGTAGCAGCGCATGCAGAACACGCGTCAGAGAGGAGAATGCCTCAAGAAGGATATCACAAATTATGGCAATTTTCTCCACAAAAATTAAAAAAACCACTAGCAAAAACTGGAATGAGATTTTCCTAATATTATGACAAATAAAAAATTGACATCACTAAATGTTTCATTAATATCAGAAAATAGAGAGGACATTTTCCTGCAAGTGAGGACATTTACTAGCAATTGAAAGCAAACCATCATCTGCAATTCTTCTAAACTTGCAGCTGTCAAGGTGCACCTTTCTTAGATTCCTGCATCCATTTGCAACTGTAGAAATTTCCACATCAGTACAATCAGAAACCTTGGTCAGATAAAATAATTCCAGCTTCGAGCACCTTGAAACAGCCATCAATCCCCTGTCGCTCACCTGCATATTTTCATCTTGTTAAGCAACACCCCCCTAACATCAGTTTTAACTCTCAATTGCCTCAGCTATCATAAAACAAATAATATTCATAAAAAATTCCTGTTAAGAAAAACGGAAACCATATTAAGTGATTATCCAATGCAAGGTGAGTACTTGGTATTTCTGGAAGAGCAGCAATGGGAATATGATGCCGTATACAAATCCAGGTTTTTCCCAAACTCCAATAGAAATTTGCTAAAAAAAATTTGGTAAACCTGAATAGGAAACCTGTACCAAAGCAGAGATTAATTGGAAAAGTTGAAAACCCATGGATTTTGAAATAACTAGCTCAGATCCATATAAGAACAGGTGTGAAATGCACTCATAGGTATGTCCACATTTTTTAATGTTGTGGTGTGAAGTGGTTGTATCAGCAGATCTGTATCATCAAATTTCGTCATTAACCAGTGGGAGTGTGCCTGTCTGTGCATTTCAGGCCTGTATTTATGTGTTGTAGCTGGCTTTTACACATCACAGGTACATGTATTGGGTATATCAGATTATGTATATTTTATTCGCTAAAAATGAATATGGTATCTTTTAGCAGATTTAAGGTTCTGAATCCCAAGAGCATCGTAATAGCTAGTGAAATTCAATGTTTAATGAGGGTAAGGAAAACCGTTAAATTCAAAAAAAATTCTAACCATGAATGATACAGAAATTTGTGAGTTGGGTCGGATGGGACTGCGTTGAGAGCAGAATCTTTTTCTGCAATATTTTTAATAAGGTACACTAACAGAATTTAGGAGTGCATCGCTGAATGCATCCTACTATAGGGTTGAGCATGTAAAATTGTATGTGTTTGTTATCTATCCATAATTCTATTTTCACTTTTGTACACATGATATAATGGATCTGCTCTGGATTATATTTACTCCTCTAAGGTTTCTTGGTTATTTAAATCTGGCAAGAAGAACCTAAACGTATAATTTTTAACTGTTAATGATTTACTGATATACTTTTATAATTTTATTTGTGAGGTACTCTAGAACCGGCATTCTTTGAAGTTACCTTGCTCAAACTTGGTATTTTGATGCAAAGTATGGTCTGTGTGTTGTAGCATTGGATTTCTTTGTCCACAGAATCTTGTGAGATATGTGGCAACCACTAGAGACTATAATTGATTCTGTGAGATATATGGCTACCTCTCTTATTTTTTTTTTATGATTTATTTGCAAATATTTGTTAAAATGATTTTGATATTGAAGTATCACCAACCATATAGACATCAATGCAAATACTGATCAGATTACACAGTACAAATATTGACTAATGCATAATACTGATCAGATTACACAGTACAAATATTGAGTAATGCATAATCCTTGTATGCGGGTCATTGTCCCAGACTACCACAGTGCTGCATGCGCTTCACTCAAACAAATTCTCAGCAAAGCAAGAACACCACTTTTATTGCTTAAGAATGTCTCCCGCAGCAGTATGAAAGACACAGGAAATGTTAGGTCAACCCCAACAACATTCATAGACGAGGTCAACGATGAAAGCAGTGAAGCTCCGCTTGTAGAATTGCTTTCATCCACTTTCAAGGTAAGCAAAATAAATTATTGAACAATGTAAACACAACTAATAGTAAAGCATGCACATATCTATAAGAATAAACTTTCTTTATTGAATACTCTACTCAATGTACAGGTTACCAGCACGTTGAAATCCAGGAACGCTCATTTACCACCATATGAACTGCTTTGCACTATCTGCCACCAACCAGCAATCGTCTCCCACCCATCTGCCACGAACAATCTCCAATGCTCAGCATGTGCAACAATCAGGTCCTCTGCATATGAACCCTTCCTGCAATGTGTAATAGAAACTGTGGACGGAAATATCGAATACAATATGCACGACAAAATATTGCAAGAACACATTCCTGAACTTTGGAAAGAAAAAATTTGAAAATTACAAAGAAAACATGTCAACAGTTGTTTACCTCCTACGACATTTCAATACGAAATCAAATGATTCTGAAGTACTAGGGGCAAGCATGCAGACTGCTCTGCTATCACAGCTATCACAGCTATCACAGCTATCACAGCTCAGAACACTGTAGGAGTCCACGTAAATTCAACACTTCCCAATCAGTAATTAATTCAAAGTTTCTCATATGCACTGTCTATGTTTGTAACTGGTGTTTGTAACTGGTATCTATAATCTGTAAACTAGCAAAAGCAAAGCCATATGACACCTCCCTGCTACTACACTACAAAAAGCAGGGACTCGAGCTGCACGCAGCCCTTGTTTAATGTCCAAAATATGTCCAACAATGAATATTAATGCCCTCTTCTATGCTGTTCAAACTTATAACCATATGTAGCAAAATTTCAATTCTCATGAACAGGGGTTTTTGATACGCCACTTCATATCTCCATAATGCTTCATTCGAATTTTACATGCTGGTTGCATCATTAAACATTACGACATATTCCTTTGCGATGATTTAATTAACTTTTAATGCGTGATCATTGAAGATATCAATGCACAGGTAGAGTTTCTAACATGCTCTGATACTATATTAAAAATAGTAGAGGGACAAAACAAAAATTGCAAAGAAATTATATCACAATAGGACAGCAAAATTAAAAAATTATATTTGATATTTTAATATGTTCGGATTGATTTTCAATACAATGCCATGCTTTTTATATCCTTATTTTTCCCATGCAAAAACTAACTTACGAAAATGAACTTCCCAACTAACCTTATTAACCTAACTACAAACTAAATTATTATTTATAAATCTTAATTTTTCTATCACTCGTGCCCTCATAAATATGGCTCAAGATTTGTGACCTTCATTCTTGGATCACAACATTTCGGGAGATGGTATTGCAGGAATAGATTTATATTTACAGTTTTACTCTCGAGTTTGATTCCCTCAACCCCTTTTCCAAGGGGACTTCCTATTTGTCAAGATTTGGTATCCATCTTTTGATCCTCACAAGGAGACTTTCACTTCTTTCCTTTGGGTTCGTTTACCCTATGTCCCTCTACATTTTTTGGTATAGAGAGTCTACAAGCTATTAGAAATAGTCTAGGTAAATATTATTGTAGACTATTATTGTGTTTTAGTGGAAATGATTAATTATACAAGCTCCAATCGTGCAAAGATAGGTCTAGCTGAGATTTCTCTAGAAGTGGGCTACCAAAGTTGGAGGCAACTTGTTGGCTACGAAAGAATTGCTTTCAAATGCACACGGTGCTTATTAATAGATCACTTACTTGTTGATGCCCAAAAACAAGGTACAAAACCCAAAATTTATCACAAAATCCAATAAATAACTCAATTGCACATAATAAGGAAATAAAATTAAACATAATCAATATATATATTTACATGCTACATCTTACATGTAAACGTGACTATTCAAGGATATAGAGCACATGAAATATGATCGAGGATGTGACCTAGGCTCTCATGCCCATCTTATTGCAACAATACAAGAAGAATTCAAAGCACTAGAGTTTTAGTTGTCATTAACCCAATGGTCATTCACAAACCAAGAGATGAGAACATGGTTCAGTTGCATTTATGCCCATCCACAAAGTTTGCACTTTTCCAGAATTGTTCCTACTCAAAGAATATTTGACCATGCTCGATAAGCCTAGCAATTTGAAAATGACAGTTAGGATGGAATCCTATGCAACCTGATATATGTACACGTGTTCCACATGAATATGCTATGTCCTATCAAGATATGGCTTCCGTATTTTAGTGATAAATAAATAAATAATAACCAAACAATCATCTATTTCAATGATATACAACTTCAACCAAAGCAATTCAAACTGTAAATTGGTAGCTAGATCTTGAAAAGAATATTTGCTCTTTTCTATTAGCACATATTCAACTCTTATCTTGCCATAATCACACATATAAATGAAAACTAATTTTCTCCATCAAAGATGACTCAAAACATAACATGCATGTGTTAAATCATAAAAAATACTCTTTATTCTTTTCATGCAAAAATGATAAACACACACACAAACACACATGATGCTTTATGCCATTCAATTTCTACTATGGTTTCACGTAAAATTTTATGTAAGTGCTACACATGTTATATATATAGTTGCTCAAAAGGAAGGTTGATTAAATTGATTTCATGACAGTATACAAGAATGTTTGTTATGTGTTACAATTGTAATGAAATTTGATATAAACTTCAGCGAGATTATTTATTGACATTAAGTTATGTATTAATATTTATGGGAATCCTACAATGATGCAACTCTTTTAAGGCGGTGTCTGCTCAGGCTAGGGCTTCTACGCTCTAGCTCGTTTCTCTATTTTTCATCTTTCATATGGGGGTTTGGCAGTTTGTTGTCTTGCACGGTGGGGCTTTGGTTTGGATATATTTTCTAGTTGGTGTGGGGATACTTGCTTGGCTCATGGGTTTGTGGTTGCTAAACCTTTGCAACTAGGAGTAGGGGTCCTTTTCCTCAGTGTCTTTGATCTGGTTGTTGATTAGGATCGAGGGCCATTCTGCTTTTTCAAGTTTGGTGGTTGCTAGTGTTGTGGTACAAGGTGATGAGGAGGCAAAGAATTGGGTAGACCAACTACCCTTATACACAAGGGTTTCAAAAGTCTTGCTATCTCCACCAAGATCACCATCGTGGTCCTCCAACCCGACTACCAACAGAAATCACCAAGATTGATACTCCCTTGAGTGCTTTAGTGGGCTACACAAGTGCTTAGGAGTTTGAATGGCCCACTATACCAAACCATCTTACTGACCTATAAAGTGATGTTCTTACAACCATACAACACAAAAGGAACAAGATTCTAAAACCAAAGTCCACCTTTCAACAAGTGTTGACACACATGCCTTTGAACAGGCTTAATTACGATTAGGTCTCCTGATCGGGTTATTGGGTAATAACTTTTGACTCCTTGAAGATCTAGACAAACTAAAGGGTTTTTCAGATACCCTTCTGGGAGTTTTAAACAATCCCTTGATAGCATGTTCTCAACCAATTTGCAAACTACCCAACCAATACTACTTCCAAAGGCTAATAGAACTTTGTTAGACCTCTTCCACTAGTCTACTAACAAGTCTTGACTTCCCTGATCAACCAAATCTATCACTGACCACAGACTGCACTAACACACTCCAAACAACATCTCCTCAACATTCAAACCCATTCCTTGATCACTTCAATCAATTTTCAATCTCTGAACATACATCTTCTCGCCTTTCACATTGAGATGCCAAGCCTAGGGCTGCTTGCTAAAAATCACCACCTTGTTGGAATCTCCTATGAGCAACATAATTTTACAAGGCATAGGAGACCTATCAAACCTCATAGTTTCAAGGAATTTGGTTGGAGGATGATAGGTTGCAATTCATGATTTCACTGGGCCTTAGGTCTGTGCGAGTTTCAGACCACCCGAGAAAGATGTGTTTGCCAAATTAAATAGAGATTACTTCAAAACTTCAAACCAAATGGAAATAAAAGGTAACTCTCATGCATTCATGAATCTACAACTTATTCATACTTGCTGAACAAAATAATATACACAATTTACAAAGTTCAGGCTAGTATATAGAAAACTCCAACTGTATTATTGCTTATCTTCTATCAAAACTACACCCACATGCACCAATCTCACATCAAATGCCTTCTGAGGTTTTAAAAACCCATTTCCAACGTTCACAACCACTTCCAACTGTATTTCAAATGAAGTGACTGTTGGAACAACAAAATGCAACTTCTCGCCAAAGTTGCAAAGTTGTCATGACAATTGTTTGACAACTTTATTACATAAAAAATTGACTCAAATAGACAATTCATCACCCATTTGACCCTATTTGACTATGAAGGACCTAAATGTACTACTACTGCCAACTTTGGCTTACAATTGAATCAACCCATTACATCTTGCACCCAAACGACTCTTGAGGATTTATTACATCACTTCTACACTACTAGCAACTAACATGCCCTTGGGCTTACATTCATTTATTGAGGTGCTCCCGCACCATACTCCCTAGGTGAAATTTGTCTCAAGTCCTCTTAGAGACCAATTTCACTATATCACCTCCTTGTTTCTTGACATCTTCTTCCAACATCCTGTAGCTTCCAATTCAGGGAGTTCCTGCCACTTGACCAAATGTTCATAGTAGGTCTTGTACCTTGTCTTCTTGGCCTCTTTGCTATCCAAGATTCACTCCATCTTTGGTGTCTCCTTAGGTGGTATTTCCCTTAGCCATTCCTCATCTCCTTGAACAGATACATCTTCATCTTCACCTGCACTAGGACTCATGTACAATGTTAGATCATAAACATTAAATAGTGGATAAATAACAATAGCAAAAGGAAGTTCAATTTTATAGGCATTAGGACCATGTTTCTCCAAGATCCTGCAAGGTCCAATCTTTCTCATCATCAATTTGCTGTGGTTACCCTTATATAATCTTTCCTTATTGAGGTGTACCATGACTAAATCACCAATTTGATATTGTACATCCCTTCACTTTTGATCCATTTTTGCCTTAGTCTTTTGAGTGTTCAGTTGTAATGTATCCCTGACCCGTTGATGGATTTCCCTCATTGCCTTTGCAAAGTCTTCAACATGACCACTTCTCTTGTCCAATCCTTGAACATCTCTCAACTCAAATACCCCTCTTGGGTGCCTGCCATACACAATCTCAAATGGGCTCATACATGTGCTCCTGTTTGTAGAGTCATTGTAGGCATATTCTGCCTAATGAATCACCATATCCCAACTATGTCCATGCTCCTTTGTCATACATCTGAGGAGGTTACCGAATGATTTGTTTACCAACTTAGTTTGACCATATGTTTGAGAGTGGTAAGCTGAACTACAAGCCAAACTAGTTTCCAATCTCTTCCATAAAGTCCTCCAAAAATGTCCTACAAACTTACTGTCTCTGTTTGATACTATGTTCAATGGCAAACCATGTATCCTGACCACCTCCTTGAAGAATAATCTTGTTGTATAACTAGCATCATTTGTGGTTTTACAAGGAATAAAATGGGCCATTTTACTGAACCTGTCAATTACAACGAACACACTGTCAAAACTAAACTTTGTCCTTGGAAAACCCATGACAAAATCTATACTTAGGATCCCCATGGCCTATTTGGTATAGGCAAAGGTTGGTACAATCTTGCATTTGTTGAAACACCCTTGGCTCTTTGACAAATAGTGCAATTCTCTACAAACCTTTTGATGTTAGTCTACATCCTAGGCTAAAAATAAAACCTCCTAACCAGATCCAATGTCTTATTGAGCCCAAAATGGTCTCCCAAACCACCACTATGTTTCTCCTTCACTATATTGTCCCTCATGGAACACTTAGGAATGCAGAGTTGACACTCTTTGAATAAAAGACCATCCTGTAAAGTATATTCATAAAAATCACTGTGAAAAGTATTTGCAAATTCACTACAAACCTTACAAATTTCTTTGAAATCATGATCCTCTACATACATTCCTTTGAGTGCCTCAACACCCATGCTTTGTAACTATACTTCTTGTATTGTCAACACCCTCCTACTTAGAGCATCCACAACTTATTGGCGTGTCCTTTTTTATGCTTGATTGTGAAGATGTATGCTTGTAGGCTTTCAATCTAGTTCATGTGTCTATGACTGAGCTTATCCTGTCCATTCAAAAAATTGAGAGCATGATTGTCAGTATACACAATAAAGTCTTTAGGAAGAAAATAGTGCCTCCACTTCTTGAGAGCTTGTACGATAGCATACAACTCTAAATCATAAGATGAGTATTTCCTCTTTGCTTCATTCAAATTTTCACCGAAAAAGGCCACATGTCTTCCCTCTTAACTCAACACTTCTCCTATACCCATTCCACTTGCATCGCATTCACTAGTGAAAACCTTGTTGAAGTCAGGAAATACTAGGACATGGTATCTGGCCACTCTCTGCTTGTGATACTCAAAGCTCCGATCTGATTCATTCGTCCACACAAACTTCACCTTTCCCCCACCCTTAATTGTCTCCAATATAGGGGCGCATATGTGATTGAAGTTCTTGATGAATTTCCTATAGTAGGTAGCCATGAAACTCCTAACCTCTCTTGCATTCCTAGGTGTAGGCCAGTTCAAGATGGCTTCAACTTTCGATGGGTCCATTTTTAGGTCACCATTAGAAATCACAAAACCTAGGTAGACCATTTCCTGCTTCATAAAATCACATTTTTCAAGGTTTATCATCAATTTTTGTTGATGCAACCTCCTCAAAACATTCTCCAAATGCTTCAAATGCTCCTCATTTCTCTTACTAAACACCAATACATCATCAAGGTAGACCACTACAAATTTGCCTATAAAATCTTGCAACACTTCATTCATAAGCCTCATAAAGGTGCTAGGAGTGTTGGAAAGACCAAAAGGCATTACAAGCCACTCATACAACCCCTAATTAGTTTTGAATGTAGTTTTCCACTCGTCCCCCTCTTTGATCCTTATTTGGTGATACCCTCTTTTCAAGTCTATTTTGGAAAAGTAGGTGGATCCCCCAAAACAATCCATTAGGTCTTCAATTCTAGGTATATAAAACCTATATCTTATCGTTATCTTGTTTATGGCCCTAGAATCTGTACATAGTTTTCACTTCCCATCTTTCTTAGGAACTAGTGCAGTGGGTACCGCACAAGGACTGAGACTCTTTCTTATCAATCCCTTATTAATAAAATCATGCACCTATTTAGAAATTTCCTCATTCTGTTGTGGGGTCATCTTGTAGGAAGCCTTATTAGAAAGGGCAACCCTTGGAATTAGATCAATTTGGTGACTAATATCCCTAATAGGTGGAAGGGAATCAGGCATGTCTTCTGCAATCACACATTTATACTTTCCTAATAGTTCTTGTACCTTCTTAGGAATCTCTATCCCCACATTCTTCTTCTCCTTTACTTTAGGTACGAGGATTAATGTGAATCCTACCCCACCTTCTTCCTTTAGTGTATCCAAGAATTCTTTGTCCCCCAACATCATCACACTAGATCCAAGTTGTTTAGAATCCTCTTCTATCAATGACTGTATTTTGTAAGTCACACCATCCTTTTGAAAATAATATGCATTCCTTTCCTCATCATGATGAGCCTTCCTATCAAGCTATCAGGGTCTATCGAGAAAGAGATGGCAAGCATCCATTGGCAGGATGTCACACAAAATTTTATCTGTATACCCCCTATACTAAACTATACCCATGCTTGTTCATTTATGAGTATGTGTTGCCCCTTATTCAACCAACTCTGTATGGATAACTATGGGGTATCTTTTGCAACTTTAACTTATTTACTGCTTCCAAAGATACAATGTTGTCAGTAGAACCAAAATCAATCACAACTTTACAAACCTTACCTTGAATCTTGCAGTTGATCCTGAACAAAGCCCTTCTTTGTGCTGGTTCAGTTTTAATTGGTTCCTTGAGAAAGGTCCTTCTGATCATTAGGGCCTCCCCCATCTCTGATGCCAAATTCACTTCAGGAGATACCACACTCCTTGCATCGTCTTGAGTTAATGTGACTCTCTTTTCTCCACCTGGAGAAGTTGAGGCCTTCTCTAGACACCTATAGGTTAGGTGCCCCATCTGATTGCAGTTGTAACACCTCATATTAGAGAAATTGGATCCTCTCCCTGATCCATTTGTCCCTCCTCTTCCATTAGGTCTTCTTCGTCTGTAGCCTCCTCTACTACTTGAGTCCCCAACTTTACCTCCTTGGTTAGACCCACCATAAGACATCTGGTCAGGATTTCTCCCTCCAAAACTGCCTCTACCTATGAAACTTCTTTCTCATTTACCTCTGTTATTGCCTTTCTCTATCTTTCTTCTTAACTTCTCCTCTACCCTAATGGCGAATTGGAAGCATTTGTGCATCGTCTCTGGTGCCAACATATCAACTTCATCTTGAATGTTCATTCTCAATCCATTCAAGTAGCTCACAACCTTTTCTGGCTCATCTTCATGTCTCTTTGATCTGAGACTCAACTTGTGAAACTCCTCTATGTAACTGCTCACATCTAGGTCTTTTTGCCTAAGATTTTGCAACCTTATATATATTTGAACTTCATAATCAATGGGTAAAAATTGATTCTTAACACGGGCTTTCATTCTCTCCCATGAATTTATCATGTTCTTTCCTTCCTTAACCCTCTCCCTTTGCACAAAATTCCACCAAGAGAGGGAAAATCCTGTCAACTTGGCCTTTGCAAACTTAACCCTTCTATCCTCTAGGATCTCCTTATATTCAAAATAGTTGGTCAGAGACTCAACCCAATCTATCACCTCCTCGGGGTCTAGAATTCCACTGAGCACTGGCAACCCTTCAGTAGCATCTCTGTTTACTGACTTTAGTGCATCCACAAAGGCCTTTTGATATGCAGGCAAGTCCACCTGTTTAGGGGTCTCTTCTTCCCCTTCTGCTTCATCAATATCATTTTTCTCCCTCTTTTTCTTTCCCTCTGTCATTTTGCATTTCTCCAACTTTTTTCTCTAACATTTCTTCTACCAACTACTTGATAGCATCTTCGGACATGTTCTTTGGAGGCATGGTGCTAGCCTCTAGGAATTGTTCTTCTTCCCCAGCTGACATACACTAGAATCACACTACCCAAGTGACCTAGTTCCTTGCTTTGATACCAATATGATGAGGAGGGAAAGAATTGGGTAGACCAACTACCCTTATACACAAGGGTTTCAAAAGTCTTGCGATCTCGAGTAAGATCACTATCGTGGTCCTCCAACCCAACTACCAACATAAATCACCAAGACTGATACTCCCTTGAGTGCTTTAGTGGGCTACACAAGTACTTAGGGGTTTGAATGGCCCACTAGACCAAACCATCTTACTAACCTATAGAGTGATGTTCTTACGACCATACATCACAAAAGGAACAAGATTCTAAAACCCAAGCCCACCTTTCAACAAGTGTTGACACATATGCCCTTGAACAAGCCTAATTACAATTGGGTCTCCTGATGGGGTAATTGGGTAATAAATTTTGAATCCCTAAAGATCTGGACAAACTAAAGGGTTTTTCAGATACCCTTTTGGGATTTTTAAAAAATCCCTTGATCACAGGTTCTCAACTAATTTGCAAACTACCCAACCAATACTACTTCCAAAGGCTAATAGGACTTAGTTAGACCTCTTCCAAAAGTCTTCTAACAAGTCTCAACTTCCTTGATCAAACAAGTCTATCACTAACCACAGACTGCACTAAAACACTCCAAACAATGTCTCCTCAACATTCAGACCCCTTCCCTGACCACTTCAATCAATTTTCAATCTATGAACATACATCTTCTTGCTTTTCACATTGAGATGCCAGGCCTAGGGTTTCTTTCCAAAAAATGCCACCTTGTTGGAATCTCTTGCGAGCAACATAATTTTACAATGCATAGGAGACCTATCAAACCTCATAGTTTCAAAGAATTTGGCTGGAGGATGATAGGTCACAATTCATGATTTCACTAGACCCTAGGTCTGTGCGGGTTTCAGACCACCTAAGAAAGATGTGTTTGCCAAATTAAATAGAGATTACTTCAAAAATTCAAACCAAATGAAAATAAAAGGTAACACTCATACATTCATGAATCTACAACTTATTCATACTTGCCAAACAAAACAATATACAAAATCTACAAAATTAAGGTGAGTATACAAAAAACTCCAACTGTATTATTGCTTCTCTTCTATAACAATTACACCCACATACACCAACCTCACATCAAATGTCTTTTGAGGTTTTAAAAATTCATTTCCAACAATCTCAACCACTTCCAACAATATTTCAAACTAAGTGACCCTTGAAACAACAAAATGCAACTTTTCGCCAAAGTTGCAAAGTTGTCATGACAATTTTTTGACAACTTAATTACATAAAAAATGATTCAAATAGACAATTCATCACCCATTTGACCCTATTTGACCATAAAGGTCCTAAATGTACTACTATTGCCAACTTTCGCTTAGAATTGAATCAACCCATTACATCTTGCACCCAAATGACTCTTGCAGATTTATTACATCATTTCTACATTACTACCAACTAACATGCCCTTGGGCTTACATTCATTTATTGAGGTGCTCCTTCACCACAAGGTGGTTCTTTCGGTGTGCATGTGAGGTCTTTAGACTCATTTTATAAGGGTGAGGGTTCCAAACTTAAGAAAGTGAACAATTATTTGTTGAGGAGCTAAGATCATTCAATTTTGGTCATTTCTTTGGAATTAGTTATAGAAGATGTCTCTTATTTGAACAACCATGCTCTAATTTGTAATTTTTGTGGGATCCATATTTTCTCTATTAGCATTGAAATTCTAGATATTTTGTTCTTGGAAGGTCGAGGGTGATATGGAGATTATGTTGGCTACAAATAGTTATTTCATGGTTGTTTTTTCTAGCATGATTGATAGGAATTGGGTTTTTGATGGAGGACGCTAGTTTTACAATCATGTTGATTTATTCATTAAGCCCTAGCATGTGGGTTTCAATTCAAGTGAATGTAATGTCCCCTATTGGGACATCTTCAAATTTATCCTAAATTTTCCAACTAGGGTTTGTCTTGCACTTGGGGATGACAATGTGTAACATCCTCTACTAGGAAAATGCCAATTTGCAATGATTAACATATATTACTATCAATTAAAATTAGATTAAATTAAGAAACTATTACTGATTCATAATTCATACTTAAGCTTGAATTTATTACTTCTCTCCTAATCAATAATCTTAAGAAGGATAGAGATTTACTTGTTGTAGGGTTCTTGAAACCACCTCCACAAATAGGCCCAAGAGTTTCATGAACGTATGTCAATACCACCACCTAGCCCTAGGGTTTCATGAACACCCGTCAATACCACAACTTGGACCAAGGGTTCCATGAACACCTGTCAATACCACCACTTGGGAGTCACCTAACTTGGGATGGAATTACTCCACCTCTCCATACACAACACCATCATATCCTTTTATTTGTATTAGCGAGTCATTAAGGAATTGGCTAAGTATATATTATAAACTTAGACCCCATACACACATATGCATACATACATATCTAGTGTGTGTGTACATATACATATACATATACATATGATAGTCCCAATCGGTGCTGAGAGGGGAGGGGTGAATCAACACCTTTAAATCTTTACCCTTTAAATCTGGTGAAATATACTTATAACTACAAGCTAAACATATCTAAGCATAAAATAACATCAAGCAATCAATCACATAGTGACACCAGATTTATCACGTGGAAACCTGAATAGGGTGAAAACCACGGTGTGAGGAGACCTCACAAATTTTGTACTCTTCTGGAGTACGCCTTATTAGGAGCCTTCCCGGTTAAAGGATTACAACACACTGTTAGGTGCGACCCAGTTAAGGGATTTGTTACAATAAGGCCGGTTGGTGCCTGCCTAGTTAAAGGACTTAAAACACCTTTCAAGATGCCACCCCGTTAGGGGATTTGATACAAGGGACTTGTTAGAGTCCACCCAAATACTAGGATTTAACTATTGTAATTGCTAGAGAACAATAGAAAGATTGACCTTTTATAAATGGCTTTTCATAGCCTGATAAGATCTCTGTTTGTACTCAAATGAGAAGCATCATCGATTGTTATAGGTGTGTTCTCCTCTACTGTTGTGCTTCTCTACACACTCTTCTTTCTCTCTTCTTCTTTCTTCTTTTCACCTTAGCTTCTTTAGCATACAGGTTCACTCTTTTACTCGGCAGAATGAAGGCAACTAAAATTCTCAACATGCAAAAGAATATATAGAGTTCTTGCCCTAACTTTACCTCTCATGCATGATCTAATCTTTAGATCCCTTATGGATACATCACTCAGTGGAGTATCAGTTCACAAAGGAAACATTCGATGCATGCCCTTGCTTTATCTACTTTATAAAGAAAATAATAGAAGCGTGTCAAGCATCTTTTCCTTTTCAAGAGATAACACTTTGTTTTAAAGCCACAAATTCTAGCCTTTAAAACCTCCAGACGTGCCTCGAACTGATCACCAGTTTAACTCAATACCTCCAGATTTAGTGCAAAAAATACCGGTCAAAGAGTTGGTTGAAATAGATAGTTGACTATGACTTCCTCGGTTCATATCGGAGTCATTTGCTAGATCGGTTGAGATCCTCATGTTGTGAACAGACAAGAGTTTACGATCTGTCACTGTCCCTTCCTTAGCTTACCGGTCGAACATTCCTCGATTGTGTTTTTGACATCGGTTTGTTTTTACTTTCTTTGTGATTGTCTACACCAGTTGTGTTGTGGTCCTCAGTTGATGGTTGAATCCTCCTTTCCTTGACTGTATACATTAACCGGTTGCTGATGCTTTGTGTAGTGACCAGTTGCATCTGTTTATAGTCTTGTCTTTCTTGTATGTTGGTACCATTTTCCAGACCAACCTCTTTGCATACATATCTCCTTGGATCTTTAGACTTTAGAGAGATGACAAATCTCTATCCTCTTTTTCCAATCAATGACAATACTTGTACTGGTAGAAGGCTTACCGGTTACCATTTCTTAATGCCAACAATTTCCCCCGCTGGTATTGATGGAAAAACCTTGATGGGCAATCATATTATCATATCAATGGTTTACTGTGTTTATTGAGCCTGCATATCTATCACTGCTATTGCCACTGTCAGTTTATCTACCGGTTATTACCAAACTCTCCCCCTTTTTGACAATAATGCCAAAGGCTAGTCATAAAGACTACCTTTATCTAATTTGCTCCCCCTACGAGCAACAATCCTTTTCATCAGTCCAAAAAAGATGAGGTGTAACCCTCTATTGAAGCATAATGAACTGATGAACTCCTTTGCAGTTTTACTAAAGATCATGAAGGGGTATCACACCTAGTTTACCTCTGAGATACTCAAAAGTACTATTTGGTAATGAATTTGTGAAGATATCAAGAATTTGTTCCTTGGTGGGAACATACTCCAATCTTACCTCCTTGTCTTGTACCAACTCTCTCAAGTAATGATACTTGATGGCAATGTGATTTGTCTTGGAGTGCATGATGGGGTTCTTGGATATGTTAATTGCACTGGTGCTATCACAATATATAGCTATCGGTTTAGGTATCTGTTCTTTGATTCCTTTGAAAATTTGTTTGATCTAGATTACCTGTGTGAAATTGATTGCAGTAGCAACATATTCAACTTCTGCTGTAGATTGTGAAATGTAGTTCTGTTTCTTACTTGTCCAAGGGACTATTCTCCCACTGAGAAAGAATGCGCCTCCACTTGTGCTCTTTCTATCATCAATGTTGCCAGCCCAATCTGCATCAGTGTAAAATTTTACTTCGAATCCTCCCTTGTGTGGAAACCATAAGCCATATTCTTCAACACCCTTTAAATATTTGAAGATTCTCTTCATTGCTATCAGATGTGTTTCTTTGAGATTTTCAGAGAACCTAGCCACAATGCTAACTGCATGTGCAATGTACGGTCTACTGTGAACAACATATTGTAATTTTCCTATCATGGAATGATACATTGTTTCATTCACTTCTTTTGCATCATACTCCTTTGATAGCTTGAGGTTAGTTATCATTGGGGTTCCAACCAGTTTAGATTCTTCAAGTCCAAAGTCTTAAGAATTTCTTTTATATACTTGGACTGAGAGATAAAAATACCTTCTTTTAGCTGATGGACCTGAAGTCCAATGAAGAATTTTATGGCACCTATCATAGACATCTCAAATTCTTTCTTCATCTCTTCAGAAAAGGCTTTGCTCATCCTTTCATCTCCTCCAAAGATGATGTCATCCACAAAGATCTCAGCACTCAGATTTCCATCTTTTCCGATCTTGAGATACATGTTGCTGTTGTCCCTGGTTCTTATGAATCCTATGGTTAGAAGATATAAATGCAACCTCTCATACCAAGCCCTTGGAGCTTGCTTAAGCCCATAAAGAGCCTTTTTCAACTTACAAACCATACCATCATTTTGTGCAGATGTGAAGTCTTCCGGTTGTTCAGTGTAGACTTCCTCTTCTAGTATTCCGTTCAGGAATGCAGACTTGACATCCATCTGATATATTTTAAATTTCTTATGTGCAGCATAGGCAAGAAGAATTCTCACTCCTTCCAATCTGGCCACTAGTGAAAAAGTTTCTCAATAGTCCAATCTAGCTTCCTGGGCATACCCTTTGCAGACCAGTCTTTCCTTATTTCTGATTACTTTCCCTTCCTCATTCAACTTGTTCCTATAGACCCACTTGGTCCCTATGACATTCTTGTCCTTTGGTCTTGGCACAAGCTCCCATGTGTCATTCTTCTCAATTTTCTCAATTTCTCGCTCCATGGCCTTGACCTAGTTTTCATCTTCGAGAGCTTCCCTTGTGAATTTGGGCTCTATACAAGAAAATAAATAGATATTCTCTTTAGCCTTTTTCCTGGTAAAGACATTAGCATGTTTGTCACCAATAATATTGTCAGTAGAGTGATATGTGACATACCTTGGGAGAACCGGTCATTGTTCCTGGTCAGGCTCCTCCGGTTGAGCAATTTCTACATCATGATTCTGAACATCTTCTTGTTCACCATCATGTGCTTCAGATACAGTCTCCTGTACTAGATGTCTATTCATATGGTGTTCTCTTTCATCTTCAGTTACTGATTCATTGAACTCAAAGACATTTCCTTCAATTTGACCTTCAAGACTGTCATGATCATTATGACCTGTCTTCTTAATCGGTTATGAAGATTTATCAACTTTTACATTGATGCTTTCAATTATTTTTCCTGTTCTCTTGTTCAGACACTGGTAGGCTTTACTTTTGGTAGAGTAATCCAAAAATGTTCCTTCATTGCTCTTGGGATCAAACTTCCCAGAGTACATATCTCTTTTTATGTAGCATTTACTACCAAATTTTTTGAAGTAATCTACACTAGGAGTACGTTTGAACCATATTTCATTAGGAGTCTTACCGGTTCCCTTTTTGACTTGAACTTGGTTCAATATGTAGACAACAGTACTGATAGCTTCTCTCTAGAAGTGATGAGGGAGATCCTTCTAAATTAATAGGGTGCTTCCATAGTCAATCAACGTCCTATTTCTTCTTTCTGCTACTCCATTTTGCTGAGGAGTCCTTGGTGTAGAAAATTGTCTCTTTATTCCATGTTCCTCACACTAATGAGTGAACTCTTGAGAGGTGTATTCACCTCCTTTGTCTGACCTCAAGCACTTCAAGCTTTTACCAGTTTCCTTTTCCACTCTAGCTTTGTAGATTTTAAACATGTGGAAGGCCTTTGATTTCTCCTTAAGAAAGAGTGTCCACATCATTCTTGAGAAGTCATTTACAAAAATCATGAAGTACTGGTCTCCATAATAGCTCTTTGTCTTCATTGGTCCACACAAATATGTGTGTACAAGATCTAGAACATTTTCAGCAGAAAAAGACTTACCGTTGAAACTTGTTCCTGTCAATTTTTCTAAGTGACAATCTTTACAAACACTTCTGATGGGTTTTGTAATCTCAAGGAGTCATCTGACCAATTTCTTTTTGCTCACCTTGATAATACTATCAAAGTTTATGTGGCAGAGTCTCTTGTGCCACAACCAGCTATTGTCATCTTTGGAAACAAGATAGATTTTTCTTGTTTCTCCTTTGACAAAAGCTACGAGACAAGCTCCTTCCATTGAGTCAAGGTAGAACATATTACCTTTGCTTTGTCTACCAGTTGCAACATGGGTTCCAGACTATTTCTTGACTATACAAGAACATTGTCCAAATTCCAATAGGAATCCTTTGTTATTCAGTTGTGCAACACTCCTTAAATTGTAGTTGAGTCCTTCAACCCAATACACATCTTCACATACATCATTGTTGCAGAGTGAAATAGAACATACCTTTGATGGCACAGGGAGAATTATTTACAAAGGTAATGAATCCACTGTCATTGAGCTCTAGGCGAATGAACTTGTTCTTATCACCGGTCATATGGTGAGTGCAACCACTATCAATGATTCAGTCATCATACTGATGAGATCTTGAGATAAGTGCTATTTCACTTACCACTGGGCTCTCCTCCTTTATTGCAACAAATGCAATTTCTGGATCCTCAGAGTCTTCAGATTAATTGTCTATGACTCCTTCCTCTGCAAGATAGCATTGCTTCTTTGCTTTGCTCTTGAACCGGTCTCTCTTATCTTTATTATCATCATCTGGACATCTGGCAACAATATGTCCTATCTTGTTGCAAGAGAAGCATTTCAAATGAAGCTTTCCTTTGTACTTCTCTTTTCCTCTGGGGAATCTCCTAGCGATGAGTGCTTCGAACTCATCTTGGTCCATCTCTTCTGAGAGCATATTCTCAACAAGTTTACCAATCTTACCGGTAGAGTAGTTACCAGTTTCTGTTCCCTTTTTGGTGGAAGAGATATTGATAGAAGACTTAAATGCTACTTCCTAAATGGGTAAGCTATTATCAAAATTACTTAATGTTGGAGATTTGCCAGGAGGCCAGTATTGACTGTATGTTTGTCATTGATGACAACATATGGAAAGTAGCATGCATGGAAGTCTTATGTAGTAAGCTTTCAGTATATGTAGCATGGATATGATATCAACATGATATCATGGGTGCAAAAGTTAACTATTAGTACAGACAGTTATATAGCAGTTGGTGCCAGTAGTGTTCCTGACAGAGTAACAGAAAGTGTTATGTGTATGGTTGTCCGTACAGTTATCATGGAGCCTTGCGCACTTGGATATATGTTGAAGACATGTTAGTGATATAAAGTTCATGGACGCATAGTCTGATGATGAATGCAAGTGAAGTTATGCAGTCGCTATTCACCAGTAGCAGTTTCCTGTGTTTGTTCAGAAGAGCCGACATAGATTTTATTGGTTCTTGAGTTGCACCTATCTTGAGGGTATGCGCCCTTGGAGTTAATCTTGGAGAAGTGTTATTGATGTTCGGTTAAGAGCGCATGAGTTAATTCAGCTTACAGAGAAAGTTTCAGTTGTTTTGGTAGAGACGACAATGTGTAGCGTGCGTCTACATTTATTCTATTAGACAAGTCCCAGAATGAGTTGCGTACATAATAGAGCCAACATAATGTTTGTTGGAGTTTATTATGGTTTCTCTAATATGATTTCAAGGTGGTTCTAATAGGTTGACTTGATTATATCATTTGGAAGAAATATATTTATGGGCAGTCATTTGTGATTGCTGAAGTGTGGTTCATGGTTGATTAAGTAGAGCAGAGTAGAGTGTGCGAAGTGTTGAGCCATCAGAAGGTCTATGTGACCAAGTAAAGTACTTGTGCTATTCATTGGAACTGATCCAAACATCAAGTCAAAGCGCAGTTCACCAAGATCCAGATATAGTGTGTATCTATTATTCAGAAGGTTGTAGCCTTCGCCCATTTGAGAAGGGAGCTCTCAGACAGTGCGTCCTCTCCCCTAACATGGACAATTGTAAAAGACTCCTAACAGGGTCCGAACCTTAACCAGGTCTACTGTACTTAATATATTGTAAAGCTACTCCTAACAAGGTAAAGGATCTTCTAACAAGGATCACAAAACACTAGTGTAGATTATTAGTGGGTATCAAGTCCCACCGAGGTTTTTACCTATTTGGGTTTCCCCATAACCAAAATATTGGTCTTGTGTTCATGTGTTCTTTCATTGTGTTTATGCTTATGTTTAAGTATACTTAATTGGATAAACAATTGAATCTTGTAGATAACTGATTCACCCCCCCCTCCAGTTATCTCTTGGGACTATTCCTAACACTTAATTAAAAAACAACCAGCTTACCGATTAGGAATGACTTCTAAATCATCTGCGTGTCTCTTTTCTTAGACTTGGCCAATGTGTCATCCACATAATCTTCCATGTTTTTATGCATCATGTCATGAAAAATGGTTGTTATAGCTCGTTGATAGGTGACTCCTGCATTTTTTAATCCAAAAGGCATAACGTTCCAACAATAGGTACCCCATGCACAAGTGAATGCAGTCTTTTCTTAATCTTCAGGAACTATATTAATTTGATTATATCTAGAAAAACCATCCATCAAAGAATAAATTTCATAACCCACAGTCATGTCCACTATCATGTCTATATTGGGGAGTGGAAAATCATCCTTTGGGCATGCTCTATTGACATCTCTAAATTCTATGCAAATTCAAATGGATTTGTCATGTTTGGAAACTGGTACAATGTTTGATATCCATTCCGCATAGTCAATAGCTCTTATGAATCCTGCACCAAGGAGTTTCTCTAATTCTGCTTTGACTAGAAGAGCTATGTGAGGATGCATCTTTCTCAATTTCTGTTTGATTGGTTTTACAACCAGAGCTATGTACAAGTGATGCATGATAAGATTAGTGTCCAACCCTGGCATATCTGAATAAGTCCAAGAAAAGTTGATCTTCTTTTTCTATAAGAACTTAGTGTAGGCTTCTTTTTCTTGTGGTGACAAGGATTGAGCCAAGTGAACTATCTATGGAGCCTCATTTGTACCCAAATTGACTGCTTGTGTTAGCTCAATAAACATTGAAGATCTATCTTGAAAATAGCTAGGGAGATGATCAAGTACCTCATCTTTAGGTGCCTCAGAGAGGTTTTCACCCTTGGATACGTCATTTATTTTTACTTTTTTTGGTTCGCCACACAGTGGTTTTCACAATTAGAACTCTTATTCTTTTTATTTTCTTTTATTTTATTTTGTGACTAAGGTACTTGATGTCTGGCTCTGTCATGCTGGTAGCCGGTTCAGTGGTGGAAGAGACAACGGGTTCAATGGCATTCAAGTAACAGGTTATCTCATAGTCATTTGGGAATGTTAAGAGCTTAGGTTCTTGATAGCGTTGGGAACAATCAATGAGGTTAGGATGAGTAAGAGATAAGTCAATAACTGGTTCAAGGTTGTGAATGCGAATGATATCATCTCTGGTGACCGAAGAGTCAGAGTCCATCAAGTATCCTTCTAAGCTACCCAAATCAAGATTCATCCTAACAAGTGAAGAATTGCCCACTAAGGAAACATGTGGGTTCAAATCCTCTAATCCTACACGTGACTCGTCAGCTACCTCAGGTTTAGCACTATAAGTGTGGATGACATCAACATCCATGTCAACTGTGGAAGAATCAGAGAGAGAGTCCCATTCATACTCATGTGAATCTATTTCTGAATCCCGACTGGGATGTTTACACCATGAAGGTTTGGGACGTCTTGATGTAGAAGCTCTAATGTCATCAAGGGTAACATCTCTTTCCATCAAACAAACAATATTCTTACGTTGACGTTCTCTGATAGGATCTTCTACATCTGATTCATCTTGTTCTATGTTTGCAATTGTCTCATGAGTGACTGGACTATCTGAATCTCCCCAAAGGAGATTGGTAGAAGGGACCCAATCATCACACATATCTTTTTGATTTGTCAAATTAGGTATGTATTTTGGTTCATCTTCACTATCTGTCTCATCAAGGATAGGAGCAATGCTATAGGGGGCAGTGTTCTTGTTATTATTCGCAAATCCTAGGCCAACCGTCTTCTTAGACTTGCGTCCAAAAAGAGCATGATCAAGAGGTTCAACTCTAGCATCCAATCTGTGACTAAGAGGGCCATGTCCAGGATAACCCATCTGTTTGAAAAAAGTATACCCTTTTCCATAAGCCTTAGGAGAGGGAGAGAAGTTCTCATTGTGCATGTATTTCTCTTCTCTATAAATCTAGTCTTTAACAACCACCTCTTCTTTCTCATCTTGAATAGGCACTGAGGAATCTACAAATGTGCCAAATAAAGTCATAGCTAAAGAGGAAGGTCTCATTTCCTGTGAAGGTTTTCCATAAGACCTAGGTGAAACTGGAAGATTTGTAAAAGAGTTAAATTGATACCCCCCTACACCAAGGTCTACCGACTAAACTTGTATTTGCATTCTGCTAAGATCGCATTAAAGTCTTCTACTTCTCTATTGAGGGGAACATGAGTACTTTCTGAAATTGAGTTAACAGATAATGTGCTATCCCCAGGTATACAAATTTCTACTCCATTGTAGGGGAACTTAACACACTAATGGTAGGTAGACGACACTGCTTGCATATCATGAATCCATGGTTTACCAAGTAAGATGTTGTATGCAAGGGGACCAACATTAACAATTTGAAATAAAATATCTTTTTCAATGGGGCCAATCCTAATAGGAAGGACGACCAACCCCTTGGAACTTCTTTCCACCTCATCATAGGCTTTGATAGTGATCTTCTTTCTGGTATCCATGACTTGTTTAGAATAACCCAATGTCTTTAAAAGACTCAAGGAACAAATATTAAGCCCAACACCCCCATCTATCAACACACGCCTAACATGGGTTTTGTGGATCATGACTTCAATATGAAGGGCGAGATTGTGTGGGTGGCTCAAAGCTTTATCATCATCCTTCAAAAAGGTAAGGTAATGAGGGCTAGCAATATGGTTAACCATGTTCTGGAATTGATCAACATCTAAGTTGTTAGGACATTTTCTGCACACAAAGCATCCTCAAGGACTTGCTTGTGCCTCGGGGACAACTCTAAGAGCTCAAAGATTGAAATCTGAGCTGGGGTTCTCTACAACTAATCGACAAGATTATAGCTCAACTTCGGATTAACTGCTAGTTTTGAGGTGACATTCTTGGATGCCACTTGCTTTGGTTTACTTGGTTGACTCGAATTGGGTCCTCTAATGACAGTGGGGCCTTGACTTTGTGTGACAACATTAAGAGCTTGAGGTGACATTCTAGAGTTAGGACCCCTTAGCACCATGACAGGTTCTTCATCAAAGATAGGAGGAGAGCCCATGTCTAGATCATAACCATAGGGATCTTTACTTCTCATCATGTTGACATTTTCCTCTACAACTTCAAGCATGTTGACAACATTCTCCGCAGCCGTGTAAGTGTAATTGATCTCAGCCTTGCCATTCTTAGGTTTAGAGGTTTCCCCTTTCTCATACTTGGGCAAAGGCTCTTTGAATTCCTTATGATCAACGTTGGTGTTCAATCCATCCACCTTAATTTTTCCATTCTCAATGAGATCTTGGATGATATGCTTAAGTTTCCAACAATTTTCAATATTATGTCCAACGCCATTATGAAATTTGCAAAAGGCTTTCTCATCCCACCAGTGTGGCTTAACATCAGGTATATAATGCTTTGTGGGATCTTGAGGATGCACAAGATTGTTGGCAAGGAGTGTTTTTAAGACATCCTCATATGAATCACCAAGTTTTGAAAATTGACATCTCTCTTTCTTAGGCTTATCTTGGTATCTTGGCTTTCTCTCTTGTTAATGAGATGCATTGAGTTTCATGGCTTGAACAACACTAGACAAGTGAAGAACAGCTTGGTCCTTGGGTTGAGACAAGTCTACAACTCCATCATTGACCACTTGTTTGTTCCTATTCTAATGTGATTTTTTCCCTTTATCCTTGTTAGAGTTGTTATTTTGACCATTGTTGTGTTTTTGTTGTTGGCCAAAATTCCTTGTTCTTTCAAAACATCCTCAATCCTACATGCAATTTCAACCATGGTGTCAAAGGAATCAAAGACCATTTTCCTAACTTCATACTGCATCTCAGGAACCAAGTTGCTAATAAGGATGTCAATCTTCTCATCTTTAGGAATGGTCCTAGAGTAGAGAGAACATTGTTGTCTCCACCTTTGCAAGAAAGTGACAAAGGATTCCCCTTGATGTTGCTTTAAGTTGCATAAGTCCAACATGGTGATAGATCTTGAAAGGTTGTAAGCAAAGTGTTGGAAAAATCTATGGACTAGCTCTTTGAAAGTCTTGATGGGGGGAGTTATGTTGGTGAACCATTCCATCACTTGACCCTTAAGACTCCTTGGGAACAATCTCATGAGGTATGAGTCATCTTGATGGAACTCAAAACTCATAATATAAAACTAATGCACATGATAATGTTGATCTCCATTACTGTCATACTTGTCATATGGAGGGATCTCAACCTTTCTAGGAAAGTCTTCCATGCTCACACTCTTGTCAAAAGGATTAGGACAAATTGAATCAAGCGAGAATGCACTCTTGGGTGCCAACACCTTTTCCATCATACGCTTAAGTTTTTTGATCTCTTCTTCTTGGGATGGACCTTGCTTCTTGATCTTCTTTTCCACATCAAAATTATAGGGGACCCTAGCACCCTTGTTGATCAAACTCTCAAGGAACTTATCTTTGTTTTGCTCCAAGTATCTCTCCACATACTATTGGAAGAGTGGTTCTTGTTGTATCTTCATGAAGTCTTGGGATTTGAGGTCAAGACTTGAGCTACTTCCCCCATATTGTGAACCATGGTGAGCATGTTGAGAAGGTTGTCTTGAGTTCCTAGGAGGTGTTTGTCTCCTATAATGTTCTTGTTGTGAAGCCCTTCTTCATCTAGGGCTAGGAGATCATGAAGGTGATCTTGAATACCTTCTACTTCGTGGATTCTTAAGAGGAGTGGATGGATGAGAGTTGTTTCCACCACCAACACACATGTTGTTGTATTGATCATTGAGTTGTTGAGCCAAGAGTCTATCTTTCTCTTCTTGTGCGACTCTCCTTTCTATTTCCAATAAGGCTTGTCTTTCCGACTCTAGGAGTCTAAATTTCTCTTCCTTTGCAACTTGTTCATCTAGAAAGGCTTTCTTTTCACACTCAATTCTCTTAAGTCTTTCACTTGTGTATCTTGAAGTTGTTTGGAGCGGTGAAATTGGTCTTGAATGTTTAAACAAGTCATTGGTATATGTTGCATTCACATGAGTATCATAAGGTTCATCGTCTTGACTATCATGTTGTGATTGTCCTTCTTGATAGGACTTCTTCATTTCCCTTTCAGCCCTTTAGTGTGCATCCAAATATCTAGTTGAGATAAGGGGTGAAACTAGTCAATTTTCATTAGAGGAACTGCCAAACAAAATGGTGTCTCTATGTCTTTCAAATATGTTGTCAAGACTTTTATCCATTTCTTCCCTCTCTCTTTGAGTCATTGTGTAACTCATATCCATATGTGAATGAGAAGGTGCTAAGGGTGTACTTAACTCACTAAGGCTTCTCTTGGGATCAAACCAAACTTCCGAGTTGTTCCTAGGGGATTGATCAAAGATGAGCTCTTTTCCCTTACGGTTTTGGTGAGTTTGAACTAAGGGTAATTGGTCAAAGACTACTTGAGGTTGTTTTCCTTGATTTACTTGATATCTTGTTGTAACCGACATGAAAGAAAGGATCCTAGGTGATAAAATGACCCTAAGAAATGTTGGTACCAAACTAGGATAGTAAAAGCACTCACTTGTCCAAAAGAGAGGTGGTAAAATATAATTTTTGCAAAAGGCATAAACCAACACTACCACAGAGGTGCCCAATAAACGGGTGAATACCCTAACACATATGGATTAGGAGGATGATTTACCCAAGTTATATTTGATTGAATTTGAATTTTTTATGGAAGTGAATTGGACAAGAGATTACTAAAACTCTCCAAGCGTGTTATCAAAGAATCTAAAGGTTTACTTTCTCAACAAGGAAAATTTCTAACTAACCAATTCCGAGCAAGGTCACTTGTGAAATCAAAGATTACTAATTCAAGAGCTCAAGACACATGAACCCAATGTGCAAATAGGCTTCAAAAAATGAGGTAAGTGACCTACTATAATCCAGATCGACCAAGGAAGACTGGAAATGACACAAATCAGCCCATAGTTTGACAGACTGCAGGACAGGTCCGCGCGAGGAAATGTAGTCCCGCGTGAAGAAATGCTAGGGATCACGGGAAAATATGCTAGGCTCATGCAAGAAAATGTTGGATCAGACTGGTAAAAAGAAAATAGAGACTTCTAACAAGACTGTATTGAAACTGTGCGCGAGGAAATGAAATCCCACGTGAGAAAATGCACGGTCCACACGAGGAAATGAAAGCTCATGTGAGAGAATGTAGGGAACTAGGCGAGGAAACAGGATCAAATCGCCTAACAACAAGTTGTAAACTCAGGAACTCAATTTTTGTTTGTTTTAAATAACCAAGTATATGCATCAACAGATTTATCCCATCAATCAAGCACGCAAGACAACAATCAAGGATCTCAAGCAACAAATGTCTTCAAACAATGACCAAGGGACAAAGCAACCTTGCACATGAATAATAATAGTGACTTATTATGCTACTCCTTTAAAGATTCTACTTGTGTATGTTCTCAAAATACTTTTCCAATCACGCACATAGTTTCAGAAAATAAAAATTTGGTTGCACTATGGTTCTTAGTAATGGTTTGAATCTGCAACTTTTGCAATCTCAAGAGAGTGAAATCCAATCTAGGTGCACTGGGGTTTTGACACATTTCAAGAATTTAATTAATCAGATATGCTGAGGAGATCTGACAGCCCAACAAGAAACTACACCAGTGAATATTTCTTCCACAAGGACATTTATATAGCAGTTGCTGCTACCACGGTGAAAATGGCTATTACCGCTTGAGGTTCCATCCACGTGGTTTACCCAATAAAGGGAGTGTCCACTACGGTTAACCCTCTCTAACAAGGTGACTCACAAAAAGGACCACATGGGGAATTGGTTTAGATTCAAGGATCTGAGTTTCTGGTACTACCCAAAAAGGGAGTAGAGCATAATCCTCTAGCCTCTTCACTTCACCCAAACATAGTAAGCAAGTTCATTGACATGCTAAGATTGAAACCACCTCACCAAGGTTCATAATGTCAACAACAATGTCTACCGAGCTCTCTAAGTGGGACCAAGAGAACGTACCAATCAATGTTGAGGACTAAACCAAGAAAGACCGTGAGATAGTAACAATATCCTCCCTACCTACAAGGGGTTCTATCGTCAAGAAGAGCTTCGCAAGAAGCCCACTCTCTCAAGAACACCACAAATAGTGTTCATAGGGCCTAATTACTATGTGAAACATATATGAAGAAAGTGAATCTATGTTCTTTTTAGAGCCCAAAATTGAAGTGTGATTTATGAAAGCAATAAGCACTCAAGCCATACACATTAGAGATTCATTTTAATACTCAAAACTGAAATGTTATAGAGATTGTAGCAACTCACCTTAAGTCCAAAGATCTACAATCCAATGCTATGCTGTCTTAGCAATTAGAATAAAAACAATAAATCACAACAACTGTTAAATGTCAGAAAACAACAATCAGAAAGTAAATCTGCAAATTTTAGGTCTCTGCTGTCAAAAGTTCATGCGAGCCAGAACCCTGTTCCATGTGAGAAAGTACACAGAGAAGCGTGAGAAAATGCCTTTGTCATGCGAGGAATCATTGATAACAGTAAATATTTGCACAATACAACAAGAAACCTCACATGAGAATCTGTAACAGAGATGCACAGAAGTACAGACAACGCACAAAAATCATCAGAAAAATAAAATAAAATAATATGAGGCAAGAAATACAATTTTCTACCCCACGGTGGGCACAAAAAATGTGTGCTAAAATATTGACACACTTCTATGAGTCATTATATCCAAGATTTCTCAAGAATGAGGTCTCAAATGGTGACTCATAGCTCTCTATTCATGGAGTGCAAGGGTTTATAATGGAGGCCCTCAAATTAGACCTAGTTTGTGCCCATGCAAGTACACCATAAAACAAGAGATTCAAAGAGGAAAAACAAGAATGCTAGTCTCCATGACCATCAAGTATGCATGCAAATGAAAATGAAAGCTATTCTATATGATAACAATGCATGAAAGAAAAATAATCTATGAAAGGAAATGCTTATGCAAGATTATTCTATGAAAGGAAATATGAATCTAATCTAATATGCAAGTGCAATATTAATCTAAATAGATTGCCATGGAGACATGAGAGAAGAAGATAAGAAAAGAGAAGTTGCAATATCCAAGCTCAAGTGCTCAAATTCTCCAAAATCGCTCTTCAAACCCACAACATAACAATACTCAAAATCTAGATGATCTAAATGAGAAGGAGAGGATTCCTTATAAAAAAAGATGGACGGTCAAGATTAAAAGGCAAAAATAAATGAACAATGGTGGATATTAAATCTTGGTTGATCCATGTGCTCAACATTCTCAAAAGGCAAAATCAATGGACATGGTTAAGAGGCAAAAAGATGTGTGGAAGAGATTAAGAAGAAAAATGAGATTCCACTCATCTTGGAAAGTGTGCATTCAATGTGTAGACAAAAAGTCTTTTTATTTTTATTTTTATTTTATTATTTATTTATTATTTTTATAAAAGTGGTCTCCATTATTTAATTAAAATATTTTTTTTATTTAAAAGATATTTGTTCTTTTAATTAAATGTGGCTTAGGATAAAGTGATTTTATTATTTAATTAAAAGATTTTTTTATTTAATTAAAAGGGAGCATTTCTCTTAATTAAATAAAACTTAGGATAAAATGATCAAACCTTAGGAATATTGAAATAATTGAATTAATTACAATTTGATCAAGAAAATTATTTTAAATTGAAAATATTGCAAGACATTGATTCAAAAAATTGATAAATTGATGAATGGGGGCCCAAAGTCTAGGCGACTATTTTAGGGTGCATACAGTTGCAAGAGAAGCATTTCAAAGGAAGCTTTCCTTTGTACTTCCCTTTTTCTTTGGGGAATCTCCTAGCGATGAGTGCTTCGAACTCATCTTGCTCCATCTCTTCTAAAAGAAGATTCTCAACAAGATTACCAATTTTACCAGTAGAGCAATTACCATTTTCTATTCCCTTTTTGGTGGAAGATATATTGACAGAAGACTTAAATGCTTCTTCCTAAATGGGTAAGCTATTATCAAAATTACTTAATTCAAAAGCTGCCAGCTTACCGATTAGGGAGTCTAGGGTGACTTGATCTTTGGTCACCAATCTGTGCTCTTGAATAGCAGAGATCTTAATGGCATACTAAGGACTGAGAGTTCTCAGTATTTTTCTAACCACCTCCTCTTCACTGAGCTTTCCTCCAACGCTTTTGATGGAGTTGATCACCTCTTTGATCCGGTTGCTATATTGCTCAATGTCTTCTCCTTCATTCATCCTCATGTCATCATACTTTCCTCTGAGGCTTTCAACCTTGGCTCTTTGAATATTTGGGTCTCCTCCATATACCACTTGCAACTTGGTCCACATCTTGAAAGAAGATTCTAGATGTTCTATCTTAGCATATACATGATCAGGTAGTGTGATGGCTATCATATCCATAGCAGCTGTGTGCTCAGTTTTGATCTTTAGTTCATCAAGTGTTAGGATGCCAGAGGGTTTGGTGTAATCAGTGGTAACATGATTCTAGTATTGATCTCTGGTGGTCTTCATATACAACTTCATTCTGCTGCACCACAAAGTAAAGTTTTCTTTTGAAAACTTTGGTCCTTCCTTTCTCATCATCTTGACTTTTTCTTTATGCTGTTAAGCGGTAAAGAAAATAAGACTTGGCTCTGATACCAATTGACAGTCCCAACTGGTGCTAAGAGGGGAGGGGTGAATCAACACCTTTAAATCTTTACCCTTTAAATCTTGTGAAGTATACTTATAACTACAATCTAAATACATCTAAGCATAAAATAACATCAAGCAATCAATCACACAGTGACACTAGATTTATCACGTGGAAACCCGAATAGGGTGAAAACCACGGTGTGAGGAGACCTCACAAATTTTGTACTCTTCTAGAGTACACCCTGTTAGGAGCCTTCCCGGTTAAAATATTACAACACATTGCTATGTTCGACCTAATTAAGGGATTTTTTACAATAAGTCCGGTTAGTGCCTGCCTGGTTAAAGGACTTAAAATACCTTTCAAGATGCCACCCGATTAGGGGATTTGATACAAGGGACTTGTTAGAGTCCACCCAAATACTAAGATTTAACTATTGTAATTGCTAGAGAATAATAGAAAGATTGATCTTTTATAAATAACTTTTCATAGCCTGATAAGATCTCTATTTGTGCTCAACTGAGAAGCATCACCGGTCTCTGTAGGTGTGTTCTCCTCTGCTGTTGTGCTTCTTTGAACACTCTTCTTTCTCTCTTCTTCTTTCTTCTTTTCACCCTAGCTTCTTCAGCATACAAGTTCACTCTTTATTCGGTAGAATGAAGGCAACTAAAATTCTCAATAGGAAAAATAATATATAGAGTTCTTGCCCTAACTTTACCTCTCATGCATGACCTAATCTTCAGATCCCTTACAGATACATCACTTAGTGGAGTATCAATTCACAGAGGAAACATCTAATGCATGCCCTTGATTTATCTGAAATAAAGAAAACAATAGATGCGTGTCAAGCATATTTTCCTTTTCAAGAGATAATGCTTTGTTTTAAAGCCATAGATTTTGGCCTTTAAAACCTCCAGACGCGCCTCGAACCGATCACTAGTTTAACTCAAAGTCCTTTGGATTTAGTGCAAAAAATCTTGGTCAAAGAGTTGGTTGAAACATATAGTTGACTATGACTTCCTCGGTTCATAGTGGAGTCATTTGCTAGATCGGTTGAGATACTCATGTTATGAACATCTAAGAGTTTATGACCTGTCACTGTCCCTTCCTTTGCTTACCGGTTGAACATTCCTTGGTTGTGTTGTTGACATCGGTTTGTTTTTACTTTCTCTGTGCTTGTCTACACCGGTTGTGTCCTGGTCCTCGGTTGATGGTTGAATCCTCCTTTCCTTGACTGTATACATTAACTGGTTGCTGATGCTTTGTGTAGTAACCGGATGCATATGTTTACAGTCTTGTCTTTCTTGTATGTTGGTACCATTTTCCAAACCAACCTCTTTGCATATAGATCTCCTTGGATCTTTAGACTTTAGAGAGATGACAAATCTCTATCATCTTTTGCGAATCAATGACAATACTTGTACCGGTAGAAGGCTTACCGGTTACCATTTCTTAATGCCAACAACATATACATATACATCATGTAATCAATATTTCACTCATAGATGCTTGCCAACTGTATATATGATTTATTTCTTTTATCATCTCTTTTTGAAGAGTATCAAATATAGATTTGTCTTATTCCTTTCATATGGATATGTAATAATTTTTTATCTTTTTGATCATCCAAATCTAACCTATCTTGATCCTTTGATAGATATCCATTACAATTAAAATTTTTCTAATTTCTAATCTCTTCCTATAGTAACTCTTGAATGATCTTCTTATATTTCTTATTTACTTCATCATTTCTATTCCCTATCAATATATCTTTCAATCCACATACCTTTCATTGTGTTTTATATCTTCATAGTTCTAATAGAGAGACACAAGCTCTAAGAGTTCATTGGGTTTTAGCTAGTTATTTTAATTCAATGTTAAGTCTAGAGGAGAAAAGGGTGTGGGGTAGGGGGAAGGGGGGCTAGTTGGCTAGGTTGAGTCTTTCTTATCTCTTTCATGAGAATATGTATGTCTTTGATTTAATGGATATTAAATAATCTAATGGGGTCTGTACTTGGATTGATAGACTTTGTAGAGAGTAAGCTATTTTTGAATGGTTGGATATGATTATGGCATGCTACTATTGGGTGGGTGGTAGTTTGCTTACAAGTTCTGAGATCCTTGAGAGGAGGGGTTCTGATCATTTGCCCATCAAATTTTTAGTAGATTCTTTTAGAGTTCCTAAGAACCCTTCTTTTAAGTTTCAAATCATGTGGCTTTGTGATTCTTCCCTTCACAACTTAATGGTCTAGTGGTAAATAGATGGTGCCCTACCTATGGTACTGCTATGTATTCCTTTATTTTTTATTAAAATAAGTAGCATAAAAAAGGAGCTAACACTTACACAATCACAACCCAAAGGTGTCAAAAGAGATCAAAATCACATTAGAAAAGGTTTTCCTACAACATCAAACAATTGTACATATGATACTATCACTGGGACCTCCACCATAAGGGGAAGTGGTGAAACGCCATTAGAAAGACTATAAGCACAAGGGGAAAGACACTGAGAAAGTTGCACATAATCAACCAAAGATTGGATCAGAGAAGCAGTAACATATAGAGAAGGGTTCACATGGCTAGAGAGGATAGCACTAGTAGCAAGAGGAAACATAAGGGTTGTAGAGGCTAGATTTGCAACATGAGCATCATCCAGATCTGCCGAATTTACAGAATGAGCACAAGGGAAAAGCTCATTAGCACCTGAAACCAAAGGTCTCTAGAAGTTCATTACCCAATAATGCAGATCAGGTAGAGAAGGTGAGAAACTAACAAAATTGCACACTAATCCACAATGTTGAAAGTACTCTAGATTTCCAACCACGTCTTGACCATACACAACCATTGTGGGGGTCTTCGCACAAGCCAGAGGTCAAGATTTCACCTTTGGGTGAAGACTTGTGACAAATCTAGCAACATGATCAAAGCTCCATCCACTAGCAATAGAAAGAGGCTTTGGGTGTCCATTATTCACATCCCTACCTATGGTCATGACATGAAAAGAAGCCAACAAAGTGGCATCCAATGCCTCCTTAGGAAACATAGAACCACCCACAATGAATGCAAATGCAAAAAGACCTTGAGTTCCAAGCCGAATGACCATTATAGAGTCTGGATAGGAACTAGAGATTGGACAAGTAGCCCCCAAACCCACGGGGGGAAGTTAAGAGACCCGATTAGTAGGTGCAGAAGCCACAAGGTTCAAAATTTTTGTTCAAGCGGGAAAAAAGATTGTTGGAGACATTTTCTATTGTAGTTCATGAAGTTTTAGCTTAAAAGATGGAATAGATTGTGCTATAATAACCTTCACATTATGAAGAGGAATATTCAAGCGTGCCTTGATGTTATCACTCACCAAATTTGGGATTATGATTTCTTAGAGGATTTAGGCAAATCTGAGTCCCACGTTGTGAGGGAGTTTGAACTTTGCAAGGATATTTTTTAGAAGCAAAAGGCTTATATTGATTGGCTTCAAGAAGGTGACAAGAACACAATTTTTTTTTCATAATATAATGCTAGCTCCTTGGAATAGGAGTTATATTTCCTCTTTGGTTAATTTGGAAGGGCTTTAGTTTTCATCTCTGCAAGCATTGTCTTGTGAGGCTACAAAGTGCTACACTACTTTATTTACTAAAGATTTGCCTCCTGCTAAAGATAAGGAGAATATGATTCTTGCATGTATTCCTTCTTTAGTCACTAATGAGATGAATGCATTTTTCATTTTTCCATCTTTTTATCTGAATTGGAAGAGGTTGTCTTTGAGATGTGTAAGGGAAAATATCCTAGTCCAAATGAGTTTCCAAAAGATTTTTTTAGGAATTTTGAGATGTTATTAAATTGGATTTTTTGGAGGTGGTCCAAGAATCTCATGGTAGCAAACAAATGCTCCAGGCCTTAAATTCTACTTTTATTGTACTTATTCCTAAAAGGGAAGTTACTAATCAGTTGGATTTCTTTAGACCCATTGCTCTTTGTAATGTGGTGTAAAAAATGATTACTAAATTGATTATAGGGAGGCTCAAAATTTGGCTTCTGCCTTTGATCTCAAATGAGAAAGGAGGTTTTGTGGTAGGGAGAGAAATTATGGATTGGGTGGTGGTTTCTTCTGAAGCCATTCACTCTATGACAATGTTTAAGGAGAAATATGTGTTCTTCAAACTGGATATGGCCAAAGCCTATGATTGATTTAAATGGAACTTTTTGCCAAAATTCTCATAGCCTTTGGTTTTAGTTAGGAGTTTTTCAGTTGGATGATGAGCTATATTACCTATTTGTCCTTCTATGTTATTATCAATCTCATGATAGAAAATAAATGCTTCGGGCCTTGTATTCTACTTTTCTTGTACTTATTCTTAAAAAGGAAGTTTTTAATTAGTTGGATTTCTTTAGGCCCATTGCTCAATGTAATGTGGCATACAAGATCATTACTAAATTGATTGTAGGATGCTCAAAATTTGGCTTCCATCTTTGATCTCAGATGAGCAAGGGGGTTTTGTTGTAGGGAGACAAATTATGGATTAGGTGGTGGTTACTTTTGAAGCCATTCACACTATGAAAATGTTTAAGGTTAAATCTATGTTCATGAAATTGGATATGGCCAAAGCTTATGATTTATTTAAGTGGAACATTTTGCAAAAAATATTCATAGACTTTGGTTTTAGTTAGGAGCTGGTCAGTTGGATGATGAGTTGTATTAGTTCTTCGTCCTTCTCTATTATTATCAATGGTGGGCCTTCTAAGTTATTTGTAGCCTCTAGGGGACTTCACCAAGTGGACCCTCTCTCTACCTATTTTTTTATTATTCTGGTTGAAGCTTTGGGTAAATTTATTAATTCTTGGGGTTTCCAAGGTTTGATTTAGGGTTGGAGTTAAATTAATGGGTTGCCTATACATTCTCTCCATTTTGTGGATGATCTTTCTTTATGGGGGTTGCTGGTCTCCATGAAGCTAAATCTTTCAGACGAACATTGGATATTTATTTAGCTACTTTGAGTAAAAAAATATATGAACTCAAATCTTCTATCTATTTTTTTTTAATATTCCTAACCCTATTTAGAGAAGGGTTGCCAATATTTTGATGTTTCAAATTGTCTCTCTTCCCTTTCTCTATCTAGATATCCCTCTAGCTGTTGGAAGGAAACTTAGGCCATACTGATAGGACTTTCTAGATAAGTTGCATTGAAAGGTTAAGTATTGGACTCACATGTGGCTATCCATTATTGCTAGGGTGAATATTCTTTAATTTGTGATCCAAGATCTTCCTATTTATAGAGTTTTTGTTCAAGTGGATCCTACATATTTATTTGAGGAATTTGATGCTCTCTTGTGCCAATTCCTTTGGAGTGATAATTTTCATTCTTTTAAGTGGAGATTAGTTAAGTAAGAGTCTATGTGTACACCAAAGAAGGAGGGGGGCCTTGGTCTTCGTTCTGCTATCTTGAATGGGCAAGTTCTTGTAGCCAAATTACATTGACATTGGTGTACCAATCAAAATTAGGTATGGGCTCACATTATCTCATGTAGGTATCTAAAATTATTTAGCATTTTGGGTGTTCCTTTCTATCTTTTGGAGGGAAGAGGCTCTATGAATTGACACACTTTGAAAACTAGGCATCAACTCATTAAGAGTAGACTTTTTTGGATCTGCACTAAAGGCTCGAAAGATATTTTTTGGTGGGATTATTGGGATGGTAATCCTCTTATTATTTTCATGTACTCCACCTTCAACCCCTTTTTGGTTTTTCTACAGGGAGTTGGAAGATGGCAGAGAATTTTAAGACTGTTCAAAATTTAGGGTTGTTTATTGGGTACAAATGAAAGGATTCTTGTGAATGGCCACCAAGTATGTTGAAGGATTCTTGAAAAGAGTTGACTCACATTCTTTCTTCTTAAGAGTGTAACTCGTTGGTGGAGCAAGATATTCTGGACCATGGTAGAGATTCCTCTGGTAAGTACTCTATTGTTTTGGGGGTACTTGGAGCTTGATAGAATACTATTTAGAGGTATAGAGGTGCTTTTCTTAGAATAATTTTTTTTGCCCAAATGAAACTTTTTCATGTGGTTGGTGGTTCAAAATTGATGTCTTACTTGTGATAATTTGTCCAAGAAGGGCCTCCTTTGTCCCTCAATGTATGTTTTGTGTTGTAATGGTGAGAAGTGTGCTTCTCATATTTTCTTTCAGTGCTCTTTCTCCATGGAGATTTGACACTTCTGGCATGGAGTTCAGAATGAGGTTTCCTAGCATGTCTCCTCTTTGGCTAAGTTTTGGGCCCACTAGGGTAAGACTCCAATCAAAACTTCTTATCTTTAGGTTGTGTCAGTTCTTGGACCCACTTTCATTATTTGGCATATTTGGTTGGAGAGAAATCACATGATTTTCATAATGCTAGGATGACTATTCAACACTTGTGGTGGTAAATTATTTATTCTCTTTGTGAGACTTTCTTGGTAAAGTGTGACTTTTCTAGAGATTTGAATCACGAAGATGTTGATATTTGCAATTGGTTCAATTTTTTTCTTTAGGGAGATATTTCTTCTCTTCGGGTGAGGAGTGGTAGGAAAGTCATGAAGAATAGACGCAAACATCCTTGTGAAAGATAAATCAAGAGGTTTGTTGAACCCCTTCTCCTCAAGGAGTATTGAAAATTAACATGAACAGTTCTTCTCAAGAGAATCCTGATCATGCTGGTATTTGAGGAGTTGGGTGTGATAGCTCTAGAGTTGATTAGTTTTTCTTTTAAATTTATAAAGGTCTTCATACAAATAATTATGTGGAGCCTCTAAACATTTTGTAGATTGTGGAGTGAAGTTGTGTTCTTGGATGGAAAAAGATTATTTGTGAGTTTAGTTTTTAGGAGATGGTGTCTTTGTTGAATTATCAACGACTAGATGATGTCAGTTTGCACTTAGCTTTGGTTATTAGTCAAATTATTAGGTTATGTGGCTCTTTGGAATCTATTACTTTAATCCACATTCCTAGAGAGTGGAATGGAGTAGATAATTGTTGATCAAATGCAGAGTTGAAATATTTCTGATAGGGGATAATTATCTTCAGAATTGTCTCACTTGTTGGATCAAGTAATGGATAAAGATAGGGTTTTCTAGTATTTTTGTGTGCTAGGCTATTGGCCCTTCTTGTTTTGTAACTCTTTGTGTGCAGTGAATAAATTTTTGCCCCTTTTTTAATTGAATATACAAAGATTTATATCAACAAAATAGAGATACCGATGTTAAGAATGTGTCATAGTTCATAATTTTATTGTTAACAATAGAGGTAAACATTTTGTGTTCATATACATATACATACATACATATATACATACATATATACATACATATATACATACATATATACATACATACATACATACATACATACATACATACATACATACATACATACATACATACATACATATATACATATATATATATACACATATATATATATATACATATATATATATATATATATATATATATATATATATATATATATATATACATATATATATATATATACATATATATATATATATATATATATATATATATATATACATATATATATATATATATACATATTTGTACATATATACATATATATATATATATATATATATATATATATATATATATATATATATATATATATATATATATATATATATATATATATATATATATATATATATACATATACATATACATACACATACATATACATACACATACATATACATATACATACACATACACATACACATACACATACACATACACATACACATACACATACACATACATACATACATACATACATACATACATACATACATACATACATACATAGATATATATATATATACACACACACACACACACACACACATACATATATATACATATCTATATACATACATACATATATGTATATATATATATGTGTGCAAGTGCACCCACCCATATTCATGCATGATCCAAATGGGAAGTTTTGAATTCAAAGTTTCAATTTTATTGCTAAAACTTAGATTCGTTCAAATGCATATGAAAGCCTAACATAAATTTCATCATAGATGGTTATGCATATTTCAATATTGCCCAATTTCTTTCCTTTTAACAATCAATCCAATGCACAAAGATTGCACCCAAAAAATTGTTGTGTATGCTTTCTCGAAAGTAGCCCAAACTGGTGTATGTGTAAACAAGAAATCACCCCAAATAGAGCACCTAAATTCCTTTATTTGAATTTTTGAATGTTGTCATGGGATTTCCTGAATATTGGCTATGAATGGCATCCAAATCACGTCCAAATACCATATTTTGTGGCCACCAAATACCTTTGGTAGTGATAGGAGCACAACTATGTGTGCCTCCATTTCTCCTCTGGTGCTTCTTTTTAGTCAAAATCAAATGTATTCCCCTTAATTCCTTTTTTCCAAAAATATTTGCAGAAATAAAATAGAACTTGATGAAAATAATATATCCCAACCCATGTGCATATAAAAATGCCCCAATTTATAACTAAGTGCCACTACAAACATGCTTAGGGCCTCTCTTTGTTTGGCATGGACAATTTTGTTCTTGTGATATTGCTATCAAGATTCAACTGTGTAGTTTCTTGAGTCAAACTCATTGACCCATGTTTCATGAGTAGTGGTTCATAAGAACCCATCTCTCATGAGAATGAATGGAACACTTAGCACTCATTGCATCTAGGTGATGCTCATAGAGGTGAAGCACTGAGACTTCCCAGGAGGTCACCCATCCCATTACTACTCCAACTTGAGTGCACTTAACTATGAAGTTTCCTCCATGGTTAAGCCCACTCTGCTTGCAACCCTAGATTTTTGTTCTTACTTTTCCCACTTCATCACCCACCCCCATACAAAGATATATAATGTAGGAAAATATCAACACTATCAAACAAAACAAAATCTTTTATTTTTTTAATTAAGTCAATTTTTGAAATTAATGTGTCATAATATAAATGGTTATCTATAAGCCAATTTGTAATTTAATCACTCATAATGTATAACCATCAAAATACATATCTATAAGTTATTTTTTAAAATTTAAACCATCATGATGCCTAATTATCCATAAGTCAATCATAAGACATAATGCACAACATATTTATGATATGACGTAATTTACAATGTATTCATGATAAGACATAATGCATAATGTATTCATGTTAGAAATTATTCCATATGCAAGATGAATGCAACTATGTGTATGTAGGGGATTTCCATCATGCCAACTATTTCCAAATAACTAGGTCATGTCTACCTCAACCATGTTCCGACCTTTAACTTGTTCCCTACACTCATTTGCACTCAAATTTTGGTCAATACGTTGGTACAAAGAGCCATAATCATAATCATAATCATAATATCTTACAAAAAATCACTTTGTCATCATTTAAATCTCAATTTCATGTATTATTAGTAATCACTTTTGATTATTATGAACACACACACACACTTATCAATGAATCACAAAATCATTATTTGACACATGATGAGGTATATAAGGCCACATTCATAATTCTCACTTGGTAGATTGGGTTTGAACCCCATCATTACATTGTGCCTCCTGATGTTTACATGGATTCAAATCCCTTCCTAGATCCTTCATTGGCCAACCCAAGACCAAATACTTCCTCTTCTGATGAATTACAAGATACATCTTCAAGGAATTTATAGAAGGTTTCTATCAACAAAGCCACTTCAAAGGACTCAAAAATTTCATAGGAGAAAGAAAAATTTAGGACTATAGATAAATTAGTGACATCTTCTATGTTCATGGTATTTCCAATGATTGATGGTCTTAGTGACAAGTATGACAACAAAAATAAAATTTGAGAAAAACACATAGATACTACCTCAATTAGATCAAGAATGAACAAAAGTTAAGAGGAATAAGTATCCCTCTTTAAAGCCCCTACAATGACACTATGATCATCTAAGAGAGGGAAACAATCCTAGAATGTTTGAAATAACTCTTTCAAAGACTGTTATAACTTTTGGTAAAATTATTTTGTGCCTCATTTTTTTATATTAAGGGTCAAATAGGTTTTGAATGGACTGAAAACCCTATATAAAAAACACTTCCATGAGAAACAATCGTAACACAAGCAACCAACCCGCAACAAAAAGAAACAAAATAACAAGTTAGAAAATAACTAATTCAGGTTCTTTAGGGCCGCAACTGCTTCAACTTAAAGTTGTGAGGTATTAATGGAAATGTTTTTCATATCCTTTAGATCATGATTTGATTGTTCAATTTCTCTCTTGATGTGAGCTCTCATATAGGTATTGGGTCTATTTTCATCCTCCTTAAGTATCTATTTTCATTTATCTGAAGCTTTAATATCAACAAATTGCATTTTACCCTCTACATTTTCTTGAACTTCTTAGTCATTACCTTAATACTATCTACACTACTCTTAATAACCTTGTAGCTAAAGTTGACTATGGTAATCATATTGTCATTAATCCTCTTATAGTTGGTTTCCAAGTGGGAAGTTCTGCCATCAAAGTCTTCTTTCATATATTCAACGTTCTTGACTATCTTTTAAAGTGAGACCAAAATATTTTTACCTTTCATCTCAATCCACAAGTCACCCTAAGGTTGGAAGTTTTCAAAATAATTTTTCAGAGCTTAGATTTTAATGTTAATTACATTCAAGTCATGGAAGAAGAACCTTTGCATTCTTAAATTGTCAACCACCACATTTCTATCCACACCTAAGAAATCATTAGGGATTTCTTTGTCAAAGTTGAGAAACAATGAATCTTTCTCTAGATCTCAATGAAAAGATAGTCTTCCCTCTCTATATGTAGAAAGAAGGGAGTCTTTTGACCACCTATTATTGTTTTGATCACTTTCTCAAGAGACTGGGTAAATAGGTTAAGTTTTTTTTTTGTTTGGCTTCTCTCTTCTTCCCTACCTTCTTTCCTTTTTATTATTGATAGAAAAAATTGGGGTCATCATCATCATTTTTTTTTCATCCACCCTCCTCAAAATATGGATTATCTGATCCATATTCCTCCAAATCAGAGTTGTCATTATCTAAGTTTTTAATAATAGTGTGGATCTTATCTTTGCCCTTGGATAACTTGAAATTTTCCATTATTAGTCGAATGAACCCTTCATGTAAGATAGGTTTTTTGGGTTATTTTTGTGCTCTTTAATACCCAACCCCAACAAAGATAAGTTATAGAAAGGAAAATAAATTCTATCCTTATGTGTAAAATGATTCAAAAGAGAAAAATGATGCCCATAAACAAAAAAATATCTATCATCTAGAGTAAAGTCTGAATGATTACCTTTAAAACCATCACCCACCAAGGTTTGATGGAATTCTCTTTATAATTGCCATTGTTTTGTTTTTTTAGACATTTGCCCTCTTTTCCTTTGGAAAAATTATGGACCAAGACATAAGAGGATTTCCTATCCTTTAAAAAATTATTTTCTTTCGTGTAAAGCCCTATCATGCACTTTCACTATTAGCTCCTTTGTGATGTTGAATTTATACCCATACACTTTGACCTACCCTTTCCTTCCACCCCTAAGAAAACATTTTTGAAAGGTTACGATCAAATAAATAGAGCCATTTCAAATATGGTGAAAACCCACCTTTACACAAGATTCTCCATATCATACTATTTTTCTTCACCTCATCACGAGTGAGTGGCTCCAACCTATTTGTATCTCCTCCCATGTCAAAATTCATAATCTTCTTAGAGTTTGTAGCACTCTTAGAAAACTTGAAGTTGTTCTTAATTCTATGCCCAACTATACCTGAAAGAACACTCAAATTACCCACAAAGTGTGCGGTAATTATGAGGAGTGAAGGCATGAGATGTTCACACATCATTATGCAAAGTTAACCTTGTTGCCTAAGCGTATTTATTATCATAGGAATTTAAGTCTTTTGTCTGAGTTGGCAAGATATTACCACTTCACCACTCTATTTTATGATTTCTATAGACCCCAATATTGGCTAGGGAGTTGGTGAACCCATTTTATTCTCTAAACATATGGGAGATATAAACTTTTTCAAAGGTATTTATAATGGAAATTAAGGATTTAATCTAATTTTCAATGGTCTAGCTAGGTTTTTGCACCTTTTTAAGATATTTTATATTATTAATAGAATCTCGTGAATGATCCAAAACTTTTTATAATTTAATTGGAAGGCAAGAAATAACCCATGGTAGGAAGGAACCATTTCAACTAGGTGATTTTTCTAACTTCCCAATGTGACATTCATCAGTGGAATAAACTCACCATTCTCATCTCTTAATACTCTCCCACAACCAATTGGCCCAAGATTTCCTGTAGTCGCTCTATCAAAGTTGATGTTCACCCAACCAAGAGGTGGGTTTTTCCACACAATTGTATCTTTGGGAGTTTTAAATTTCTTAAGAGGAATTGGGATTCCACTTGGAGCTCCCTTCTACAAGAAACCTTTTGATCATAATCAATTATAGAAACTTTATCCCTAGGTTTGGAGGATGAGAGGCCAAACATAAAAATTTCAAAGATGGATTTGCAAATTTGAGGAGAAATCACATTAGTACTAAGAGACGAGTCTCTAAACACCTAGTTATTCCTTTATTTCCATACACCCCAATCTAAGTGAGGAATAATAACAAAATAAAAGAGGGATGAATTGAGAGAGAGGGACACCCATTGAATTAAGAGATCATCCAAAGAAGAAGGGAAGACCTAATCTACACTCCAAAGATCCAAAACATGAGACCAAACATACAACACAAAATGGCATTCTAGAAGAAGATGAAGGGAAATTTCACAATTATCCTAACAAATCAAGAATCTATTCACAAGAGTGAGATACCTTTTACATAAGTTGTCCAAAGTGAGAACCTTGTTTTGAATGAAGGTCTAGAAAAAATGTTAATCTAGGGGATTAAATTTGGATCACAAACTTTAGCCCAAAAAGGGGGCAGATAAATGGCATGGTATAAAAGGGAGATATCTAAGGCAATCACATAACCACCTAAAGAGTAAGCCACCCACACCAACACATATTAGTGATAATATGAGTTAGAAATAACCTTAGTGATAATAGAATTTATAACATTTACCATTACGAGTGGTCTGAGAAAAAATGGTTGTCATTACGCACCCCTATTTTTGGGTCATGCAATTTATGAATTATATTATTTTATTAATTTTAAGATGTACAACTCCTTTATGCTTATCGAGCAAAAAATTATTTATTTATAAATCATGTGAAATTTTTACTTTATTTATAAATTAAATGGTTAGACTTTAGATAATAAATAAATGCATTTGACTTTCTTTTATATTGATTTGAGTACATTATATTTTCCTAATTGATTTTGTAAGAGTAGATAAGTGACTCCCCCAAGAATCCCTACTAGATGAAATGACTTCCACAAGAGAGAATGACAAGATAACTTGCATAATAATGTATACATTGAATAATAGTTGAATATGTAATGCATAACGAGAGACCTTTCTTATATTTTCAAGGTATGATGAGGTAAAAACAACTACCCTTGATAAAAATATTAAATGCATGATGAAAATATTAAATGATTAAGTGACTACAAGTAAATGAGATGAACATGACCCCATTATAAATAACTTCTAGATAATGATACATATGATATAAGGACAACTTAGCTTTTAAGTAATCTTAACATGGGAATAAGTTCAAGTTAATAACTAGATACGAAATAGCCCCATTCACACTAACACCCCTCCCCCCTTAAGTGTAACTTAGGGAGTGAAATAATTATCCAAATGATGCAATATGAAAAATGAAGATTCCATATGGGTATTGATAACTAGGACATGTTAGGTACTAATATATAGATGATTTATCACAAAATAAAGGAAAGGAGAAAATCCTAAGGGTAAAAAATCCTCCCAAAAGAGATAATGTAAATAAGATTGCATATAAGTGAAAGCATATGTGATGTATGGATGCCTCAAAATCAGTAGGCCCAAAAAACTACATCCATCACAAAGATCCAATAAATAGTCCCCCATAAGAGAGAAAGAGAGTGAATATGTAGCCCCCCTAGAATGCATAATCTCTTGCAAAAATGGTGAGTGTATGAAAGTAAAAGATTATCCAATGCTTATGGAAAAATTATCACCACTAGAAACAAACAAAAAAAAACATATGCAAGAATGCTTCCCATTCAGATTATGGTATGAAAGATGAAAGGATGAAGAATGATGATGATTTATTTGAAAACTACTCATGTGTCTCCTTGAACATAAAAGATGTTGATGCCACAATCCACTAAGGTACATGCCTAAGATCAAAGAAGAAAGTGAAAATGGGAACTATACAAAAATTGATGTTGAAGATGCTCCAAATAAAATTATGGTTTGACAATAGGAGAGAAATAATTATCATCAAAGAGAAGAGTTAACCCCTCAAATGTGTCCTCTAAATCTAAAATATAAGGATTGTCCTCATGAACAATAATAATGGATGTCTCAAATGACTTTGCACAAGGAATAAATGAAATTGAAGGTAGATCGACCATCTCTAAAGAAGAATTAGAAAGATCCGAAGCAACCTTGTCCTCATCTTCTAAAATATTAAAGTATTCCAAATAATCAAATTCCCTATTAGTGTCACAATCATAGGTACCCTTTTTGAAAAGTGAAGAGACACATTACAATATAAAATATGATAATTTGGGAATGGATAAATATTAGGATCTCCATATATAACCCACAAATTTTAGTCCAAATAGAATCAACACACTCAAAATCAACAATAGACTTCAATATGTCATCATCTTCATGCATAGTAATACCTCATAAGACATGATCCCTTTTGTAAGTCCAAGAAGATTTATTATTAGGTGCACCACATAGGGTAACAAGATTACTCAAATATGACAACAAATGAAGACATCCAAGATGTGTTATGATGAAATATCTCCATTGTTTACAATTCCCCATATTTAGGATGACCAAGGAAGGATGAAATAAAAAATAATTACAAAATATGATAATTCTTCAAAATTTAAAATATAGAAATCTTGACATCAATATAGATACTCGAAAATATGATGAATATTGTAAATGAATCCTTTTAAAAAAGATAGAACCTCTCTAGGAAGCAGGATGTCCAAGTAATTAGTCAATATGCCATATGGACAACCACTAAATAAATAATACCTGGGGTTGAATTTGGAAAATAATGCATGAGAAACATGATAGAGCTCCTCAATATTGTTCCTACATCAAAAGAATCATGGAAATCATATATCATGATAACAAATTATGAGCACCAAGGATGAAAATGGAAAACCTAATTTTGGGCTACAACAAATGCTATCAAATAGAAAATTTTGGAAATATCATTTGCACTAATTTGAAATTAGGGAACTAACTTTTTGGTGATATCTTATTTTTGAAAAATCCTCTGTATGCCTGAGATATGCTTTGTAGAAATAAATTCCTAATTAGGATATAAGAGGGCTAGAAAATCAACTCCTTGGATGCTCAACCCTTGGTTGTTAATGTGATTGACCATTGTATAGGGAGAAAAAATGTTTCCCAAATAGAGAGGCTAGTGGTAGTGGTAGGAAAACTCCCATGTGCACCCCACAACAATAGCCTAGGTCTTTAATAAAGCCTGACACTAGTATATGCACTTAATATTTTCAATTGGCACAAAAAATAAATAAATAAAAATTATTAAATAAAGCTAACTAATCAGAAGAAAATCATATCACTCATAGTAGTAGTATGCAAAAAAAGATAAGGCAAAAAGAATACAGGTTGGCATAGGGAGAATATGTCGGGAATGGCTATACAAGGGCTAAAACGCACTTGATTAGATAATTTATTTATATTTTTATAATAATTAAAATTCACAAAAAAATTGTATTATGATTTTTAATTTAATTAATAAAAGAAAACAAATTGTCTAATCATGTGCATTTTGGCTCCTGCCAAGACATTGCCAAATATGTCACATAATATTTTTCTTTTTTGTTGACTAGTTCTATTGATGATTGGTGCAGGGGCTCGCACATGCTCAAACTATAGAATATGGGCCATAGGGATCCGTACAAGTGCAATAATGGAAATATTTTTGATGTCCCAAGTGACAATGTTAGAAATTAAAGTTTTGACAATTATTTTTAGGGTTTTCAAGCCTTTTGGATGTAAGTGAATGGTCACATTTGGCCCAATATACTTGGAAATATCAACTACATCCTCGATCAACAACTTTCCCTATCTTCAAGCCCCAAAATGCACCCACCAATATCTTCAAGCAATATGAACACTCTCAAATTTGGAAAAATGTATGCATCACTAGGCCTTCGAGACCAAGTATGAGTATACATGGACTCCTTAACACCCTCATGAATCCCTACTAGATGAAATGACTTCTGCAAGAGAGAATGAGAAGATAACTTGCATAATAATGCATAGATTTAATAATGGTTGAATATGTAATGTTTAATGAGATGACTTGCTTATATGTACAAGGTATGTTGTGGTATGAACAACTACCCTTGATACAAATATTAAATGCATGATGCAAATATTAACTACCTAAGTGACTAAAAGTAAACGAGGTGAACATAGCCCCATTTTAACTAGTTTCTAGATAATGACACCTAGGATATAAGGACAGCTAAATTAGCTTCTAATAACACTTAAAATGTGAATAGGTTCCCTCTAATAACTAGATAGGAAATAATTTCATTCACACTAACGAATTTACCCCTCCATCATTGGTCATGCTAGTCAAATCCATTAAAATCAACAAAAACCATGTGCCTAACTATAAGGTCCACTTTTTCAATTGTAGAACTACCTATAGAATAATAAAATTGATCATGCATTTATGAATTTGACCCTTTTTATAAATCTTCTTTTCCAAGCTTTAACTCTAAAACTTGCAAACCTTAATTTTTGTAACATGCATAAAAATGGTCATGTGACTAAAGAAGCTTATTTTATCATGAATATTTCCTTGTGTATATTAATATGATTTTGAAAAATAGAGAGTGGGGATGAATCAATTGTTCTCAGGTCCTGATGTATAAAAAAAACTTAAAACTTTTCCTTAAATTAGATCCAATAACCAAAATAAACTCGGTCATCACTGATTCAATAATAGAAACATATAACAATGCAGTCCACTACCCAGCTATAACTTAACTTGTAAAACACAGAAATATTCAAACCAAAACATTCACACAAGTATTAACACTAGGATTTATAGTGGAAACCCAATGTGGGAAAAACCACTTTGTAACATGCTACTATTATTTTCACTCTTCTGAAGTGAGGTCGGTTAAAAGCCAACCCTGTCAAAGGTTATAATACACACTATCAGGTGTGACCCGGTTAAAGGATTTCAATCACCCTATTAAAAGTGAGCCTTGTCATAGGACTTACATACACTCCATTAGAATGCAACCTTGTTCAAAGGATTTAACATATGACTGTTAGGTCAACCTCTGTTAAAAGGATTTTGACTGTTACAATGGTTAGAAAGTAGCATCAATATGTTGGATACAATTTTCTGAAGGAGATTGTTGGATTAATTGTGTGTTGTCTTTGATGTCACACAAATGTCATATCAATTATCAAGCTCAGTCAGTCAGCAAAGTAGTTCCCAGTATTTACCGAGCTCAGTTGGTCAGCAGGCGGTTTTCAGTGTCTACCGAGATCTTTCGGGCGTCAAAGGAAAGTATGGAAGGAAAGTTAGTGTTTACCAAGTTCACTTGGTCTCCAAAGGATGTTGCAGAATTTGCAGTGCTTACCGAGTTCTCTCGGTCACCATAGGAAATCTTTTCAGATTAGTGTTTACCGAGCAAGGTCAGCCCAGTAAAGGATTCTGTTAATTTGAGAAATAAAGTTTGTTTATCCCAGCCAACTGTTGTAATGATTAGTAATGTTTGTAATGATTATTAGTGCCGACTTGACAATCTGAATGGACAATCCGAATGGTATATATAGAAGGTCAAGTTGTGAATTAAAAGTGTGCAAGTGGAAAAGAAGGAAAGTGTGAGCGAATTTTGAAGGATGATTAGATATCCTTGAGGAGCAGTAGAGATATATTTGATCAGGAAGGATCTAGTGAAATAGAACAGAGATCTGTAATCAGCAATTCAGTTGCATCATTTTTCAGGTCACTTCATTGTTACTTTCTTACCATTGTAGCAGTGATTTCAAAATCTCTTAATAGAGTTGGTTTAATAGCCATTTTGTAAATCCTCTAACAAGGTGACAGTTTTATTGAATTGTCTCAAAGACCTCTTACAAGGCCACTCCTAACAGGGTGATTAAATCCTCTAACAAGGTCACACCTAACAATGTGTTTTGTAACCTTTAACTGGGTTGGCTCCTAACAAGGCATCACTTCAGAAGAGTGAAAAATAGTAACTAGTTACATTGGTGGTTTTTCCCATATTGGGTTTCCACGTTAAATCTGGTGTCTCTTGTGTTCATGTTATTTTCTTTATGCATGCATGTTAATCATTGATGAATACTTAAGAACAATTATAATTAATGCTCAATGCAATAACTGAGTTACAACATTTCTCTGTATGTTTACCGAGTGACAACAACAAATGATTTAATAAGACATCTAAGGGATTTGTGGTAATATTTTTGTGGTTAACTGATTCACCCCCCCCCCCCCCTCAGTTACTCCATCTATATTTTCAACACAATATTTATCTGAGAAACATACAACTCACCTTGCAAATATCAGATCTGATTCCGTACACTAATACTGGTTTATTGACTTTGAAACTTTGCCATCTCCATCTCTAATCTGCTTGAAACTTTTCTTCAAGCAACCACCACAATTCTCCTTCAGCCTTTTCTGCTTATACAGTCAATAAAAATTTACTGATCTTCTAGCATTCTCTCTTTCACCCATGCACACACATATCCAATGCTTAGGTTCCCTTAATACTTTCCTCAATTAGGTTAACTTATCTTATGCTGCTCAATCTCATTCATAGATCTTAGGGTTAGGTCAGATTCATTGAATCTACCCGCTTCATGTTCTTCGGCTTCATTTCTAGAATCATCTCAAATCTCTTAAAGATTTACAATAAAATGTTTTACAGTGCATTTAATGCTTTCAAACAATCAATAAATAAAGTCAACACATTTTACATAATCCAAGAATTCAACAATGTTGGCTCCAAAACTAAATTCTCTTCAAATATAAAAATACTGATGCTCAGTCAATACTGTGATCAACTACTCAGTCTTCATGTAGAAAGCTTGATCATTACTAAAAATGTTTCCTTAGCTTATATTGTCTTCCTCGACAATTAATTGTTGTTCAGTCAATACAAGAATTTTTCTCGGCATACACTGACTTGGTTGACACTAACATTACTCGGCTTAAACATGATTTCTCCATTCTTTGCTTGGTCAAGCCTACCAATTTAGTCTTCAATCTTACTAAGATAAACAATACATTGTCTCATCATTGTACAACATAGTCAAGTACACTTTGTAGTATCAAGATAACTCAACCTTTCCCTAGGTGCTATTGTTACCAACCTTGCCTATCCCCTTAGCAACACTCAAATAGATATAGTACTTTCCTAAGTAGCAACAATCTTACCAATTAAGGTTTGACATCAATGACAATACAACAATTGTTTCAACTACAGTTTCCAACAATCTCCCTCTTTGGCATTAATGGCAACACCATATGATATCACCTAAATAACACATGGATTACCAACCAATCCAAAAACTTATTTGTTCATCAGAGAATTATTTATAATATCCTTAGCCTCATTCTAATTTAGAATCCTATAAGCTTCACTTCTGTGACCGTCAGAAGTATTCAGATCTCCCTCTATCCTGATCCTTCATTTCAATTCGTCACCCTTACTTTTCAGTGTCATGTGTTATCATATCAGTTCATCTCCCTCTTTGACAAAAATGCCAAAGCAGCAACTAAAAAATACATCCATCAGATGTAGATAATATCTGTGCAACTCAGTGTTTTCTCCCTCTATCATCTTGCTTATGATTGATTCCTTGTCTTTGCTCCTTTTCACAACTCTAGGCCAGCCCTAAAGTGTGACAATCTTCTGCATCAATTTGTCAAATATTCTACTGTATCATATTTGATGCAGTGCTCCTAGCTTGTCTAGGCAGCCTCAGTTAGGGGAAGGACCCCTAATTGACTTCTCAAATACTCATGAGCTTCTCTAGGTAAAGCTTTAGTGAATATGTTTGCTAATTGTTTTTTTGTATTCACATATTCCATTCGGACTTCTTTATCTTGTACTAATTCTCTCAAGTAGTGATACTTGATTGGTATGTGCTTGGTCTTAGTGTGAATCACCAGATTCTTAGAAATATTGATAGCACTTGTGTTGTCACAGAAAATAACAATAGGTTCACTGATTTCTTCTTTCATGCCTATCAATAATTGTTTTATCCATACCAAATTTGAATAGTTTACTGCAGCAGCAACATACTCGACCTCGACAGTAGATTGGGAAATGTAATTTTGTTTCTTGCTCATCCAGGAGACTAATCTCTGTCCAAGAAAGAAAGCTCCACCACTAGTACTCTTTCTGTCATCTACATTTCTTTCCCAATCAACATCTGTATAAACTCCGAGTTCAAATTTGTCATCCTTCTTATAATATAGACCATAGTCAGCAGTTCCTTTCAAGTATCTCATAATTCTTTTCATAGCCATCATGTGTGTTTCCTTAGGATTGGCAGAGAATCTTGCCACAATCCCAACAGCTAGTGCAATATCTGGTCTACTATGTACAACATACTGCAATTTTCCAATCATGGATCTGTACAATGTCTGATTCACTTCTGCAGCATCATCATTCTTAGATAACTTTTGTCCAGTAACCATAGGAGTACTCACTGGTTTAGCATCTTCCATCCCAAAAGTTTTTAGTATTTCATTAACATACTTAGACTGTGTAATAAAAATTCCATTCTTCCTCTGATATACTTGTAAACCAACAAAGAATTTGATCTCACCAAACATGCTCATTTCAAATTCAGTTTGCATTTCATTTGAAAATATTTTACACAATGCATCTTGTCCACCAAAAATAATGTCATCCACAAAATTTTTTGCCAACAGGATACCTTTACCTTCTTCATCTTTCATGTATAGATTGCTTGTGTCATTTGTTCTTGAAAATCCAATCTGTATCAAGTAGTTGTGCAACCTCTCATACCATGCTCTGGGAGCTTGTTTCAACCCATATAGTGCTTTGTTCAGTTTGCACACCATGTGTCTTCTGTTTGGATCAATAAAACCTTTTGGCTGTTCTATGTAAACTTCTTCTTCTAGTATACCATTCTGTGGAGGTGTTCTAGGTGCAGACATCTATCTTTTAATTCCTCTATCATTGCAAGACAGATTGAATTCATTTGATGTAAATTCTCCACCTCGGTCAGATCTAAGACATTTTAGGTTCCTACCTGTCTCCTTCTCAACCTTAGCCAAATACCACTTAAAAGATTGAAAAGCTTCAAATTTTTCTTTTAGAAACATTACATGCATCATCCTAGTATGATCATCAACAAATAAGATAAATTATCTAGCATCACAATAACTTTGTACACCCATAGGTCCACAAAGGTCAGTATGAACCAAATCTAAAATGTTTTCAGAAGTAAAGGATTTTCTCGTAAAACTTGATTTTGTCATCTTTGCTAACTGACATTCCTTGCACATCACATTTTCAGGTTTCTTCAATCTAGGTAGACCTCTTACCTTTTTCTTCTTACTTATCTCTACCAGATTGTCAAAGTTAACATGACATAGCCTTTTATGCCATAACCAAATATCATCAAGTTGTGTAATTAAACTTGTTTCTTCAGATAGGTCAAGATAGAACAAATTACCTCTAGTCTAATCTCCACTTCCAATTAGTTCTCTAGTAGCATCAAATATTTTAGCTTGCTTGTGATGAAATTCCACTCGGTAACCAGTTTTGTTGAGCTGAGCAACACTTACCAAATTATAATTAAGACCTTCAAACCAATATGCATTTTCACAAGATATCTTATCAGTTAGTTTAATCAAACCTTTTCCTCTAACAAGACATGGTGCATCATTACCAAATTTTACACTTTTACCTCTGTAATGATGTAAGGTCTCAAATTTATTTTTGTCACCAGTCATGTGATGTGAAAAACCACTGTCAATAATCCATTTATCATTCTTGTTCACATAGGATATCAATGCAATTTTCTCATCCTCATTAGATTCATCTTTCATTGAAACATAGACTACCTCAATTTTAAAATCATCACTATTAGTGTCAGTCTCTTTTTCAGCAATGTAACAAGATTTCTTACCTTTTCCTTTGTAGTCCTTGTTCCTTCGGTAGCTTCTGTCATCTCTTCTATCTTTGTGTTTTCTTTTTCTTTCATCATCTTTATCCTTCTTGTCAGGACATCTAGTAGCTATATGACCAACTTTATTACATGAAAAACATATAATAGGGAGTTTACCTTTATACTTTCTTTTTCCTCTTCTCATTCTTCTAGCCATAAGAGCTTCTAGATCTTCCAGTTCTTCATCAGAAGTGTCACTATCACTTTCACTTTCACTGATGCATCTTTCTTTGGCTTGTTCAGAACTAGTTGTGACTTAAAAGTAGATTTAACATTACCAATGCTTCCAACAGTGAAATTATCATAGTTAGAGAGTTCAAAAGCAGTCAGCTTACCAACCAAACTTTCCAAAGTAAGCACATTAGCAGAGTTACATCTAGATTCCTGAATAGCTAAGATCTTAATAGCATATTTAGGACACAAGGTTCTTAGTACTTTCCCAATTATAGTTTCATCATCAATAACCCCATTTTCTCCTCTAATAGCATTCACAACTTCTTTTATTCTACCATAATATTGTGTAATGTTTTCACCTTCTTGCATTATCATTTCATCAAACTTACCTCGAAGACTCTCGGCCTTTGCTTTCAGTACATTCAAGTCACCACCATAGATCCTTGCAAGAGTGTCCCACATCTCCTTAGTAGTTGTGCAATCCTTAATGTCCTCAAATTCTGGATAGCTTAGGGCAGATGCAATTTCCAGCATTGCCTGATTATGTTCTGGCTTAGCTCTCATTTCTTCGGCAGTCAAAGATGTGACAGGTGAGACATAACCATTCTCAATGTTGTACTTTGTAGAGTCACCAATACTAGCCAGACGCAGCTTCATCAAGTTTTTGCATGCAGGGAAGTTTTCTTTATTTAGCTTCGGTACCTCCTTATACATCTTGATCATTTTCTTCAAGCCCCTTTAAACTTGATTTCTGTAAACACTAATAATAAGCAACAAAGCTCTGATACCAATTGTTAATATGATTTAAAACAACATAGAGGGGGGTGAATCAGTTGTTCTCAGGTCTTGATGTATAAAACAAACTTAAAAATTTTCCTTAAATCAGATCTAATAACCAAAACAAACTCGGTCATCACTAATTCAATAATAGAAACATATAACAATGCAATCCATTACCCAGCTGTAACTTAACTTGTAAAACATAGAAATGTTCAAACCAAAACATCCACACAAGTATTAACACTAGGATTTATAGTGGAAACCCAATGTGGGAAAAACTACTTTGTAACATGCTACTATTATTTTCACTCTTTTGAAGTGAGCTCGGTTAAAAGCCAACCCTGTCAAAGGTTACAATACACACTATCAGGTGTGACTCGGTTAAAGGATTTTAATCACCCTATTAAAAGTGAGCCTTGTCATAGGACTTGCATACACTCCATTAGAATGCAACCTTGTTCAAAGGATTTAACATATGACTATTAGGTCAACCTCTGTTAAAAGGATTTTGACTGTTACAATGGTTAGAAAGTAGCAGCAATATTTATCTGAAAAACATACAACTCACTTTGCAAATATCAGATTTGATTCCGTACACTAATGCTAGTTTACTGACTTTGAAACTTTACCATCTCCATCTCTGATCTACTCGGAACTTTTCTTCAAGTAACCACCACAATTCTCCTTTAGCCTTTTCTGCTTATACAGTCAATAAAACTTTACTGATCTTCCAGCATTCTCTTTTTCACCCATGCACACACATATCCAATGCTTAGGTTCCCTTAATACTTTCCTTAATTAGGTTAACTTATCTTATGCCACTCAATCTCATTCGTAGATCTTAGGGTTAGGTTAGATTCATTGAATCTACCTGCTTCATGTTCTTCGGCTTCTTTTCTAGAATCATCTCAAATCTCTTAAAGATTTACAATAAAACATTTTACAGTGCATTTAATGCTTTCAAACAATCAATAAATAAAGTCAACACATTTTACATAATCCAAGAATTCAACAATGTCAGCTCCAAAACTAAATTCTCTTCAAATATAAAAATGCTGATGCTCGGTCAATATTGTGATCAACTACTCGGTCTTCATGTAGAAAGCTCGATCATTACTAAAAATGTTTCCTCAGCTTATACTGTCTTCCTCGGCAATTAACTATTGTTCGGTCGACACAAGAATTTTGCTTGGCATACACTAACTCAGTCGACACTAACATTACTCGGCTTAAACACGATTTCTCCATTCTTTGCTCGGTCAAGCCTACTAGTTTAGTCTTCAGTCTTACTAAGATAAATAATACATTGTCTCATCATTGTACAACATAGTCAAGTACACTTTGTAGTATCAAGATAACTCAACCTTTTCCTAGGTGCTATTGTTACCAACCTTGCCTATCCCCTTAGCAACACTCAAATAGATATAGTACTTTCCTAAGTAGCAACAGTCTTACCAATTAAGGTTTGACATCAATGATAATACAACAATTGTTTCAATTGCAGTTTTCAACAATGTGTGCACCCTAAAATGGTCACCTAGACTTTGGGCCTCCATTCACCAATTTATTAATTTCCTAAATCAATGCTTTGCAATATTTTTAATTTAAATCAATTTCTTTGATCAAATCGTAATTAATTCAATTATTTTAATATTTCCTAAGTTTTGATCATTTTATATCTAAGTTTTATTTAATTAAGAGAACATGCTCCCTTTTAATTAAATAAAATAATATTTTAATTAAATAATAAAATCACTTTATCCTAAGTCATATTTAATTAAAAGAATAAATCTATTTTTAAATAAATAAATAAATCTTTTAATTAAATAATGGAGACCACTTTGCTAAAAATAATAAATAAATAATAAAATAAAAATAAAAAGAAAAGTGCACTTTCCAAAGAGATAGAATCTTTTGACTTTTTGAAAAAGGTTTTTGCCTCTTTATCTCAACCACGTCTTTTTGTCTCTTATCATGTCCATTGATTTTGCCTCTTGAGAATCTTGAGCACATGGATCAACCAAGATTTAATCTCCACCATTGCTCATTTCTTTTTTCCTCTTAATCTTGACCGTCTATCTTTCTTTATAAGGAGTCCTCTCCTTCTCATTTAGATATCCAAGATTTTATATTGTTATGCTGCAAGTTTGGAGAGCGATTTTGGAGAAGAATTTGAGCACTTGAGCTTGAACATTGCAACTTCTCTTTTCTTGTCTTCTTCTCTCATGCCCCATGGCAATCCATTTAGATTAATCTTGCACTTGTATATTAGATTAGATTCATATTTACTTTCATAGAATAATATTGCATAAGCATTTCCTTTCATAGATTACTTTGTTTTTATGCATTGTTATCATTTAGAATAGCTTCCATTTTCATTTGTATGTATACTTGATGATCATGGAGACTAGCATTCTTGCTTTTCCTCTTTGAATCTCTCATTTTATGGTGTACTTGCATGGGCATAAACTAGGTCTAAACTGAGGGCCTCCATTACAAACCCTTACAATCGATGAATAGAGAGCTATGAGTCACCATTTGAGACCTCATTCTTGAGCAATCTTGGATTTAATGACTCATAGAAGTGTGTCAACATTTTAGCACACATATTTAGCGCCCACCGTGGGGCAGAATATTCTATTTATGGCCTCATTCCATAGAGTAGTTTTCTTTTATGCATTGTTATCATTTAGAATAGCTTCCATTTTCATTTGCATGCATACTTGATGATCATGGAGACTAGCATTCTTTCTTTTCCTATTTGAATCTCTTATTTTATGGTGTACTTGCATGGGCATAAACTAGGTCTAAACTGAGGGCCTCCATTACAAACCCTTGCACTCCATGAATAGAGAGCTATGAGTCACGATTTGAGACCTCATTCTTGAGAAATCTTGGATTTAATGACTCATAGAAGTGTGTCAACATTTTAGCCCTTGACGTGTCAAACTCCTAGGATATCAATTTAATGGATTTGTACAAAGATTAGAAAAAGGTTCTTGTAACATGCAAGATAATGTTGATGCAATGATAATGTCAGATAATACTACTGTGTTGTAAGTGTTGTTGTTATAATGTAGTCAAGATTCTTAAGTATCCAATGAAGCTTGGTTTGGTTCTTAAATACAATACTAAAGGTATAAATTGAGTCTTTCAAACATTAATTCAACGCATGATATAGAAAAAGTAAGTGGGAACATATGCACAATTCTTAAATTATTTGGTTGCATAATTGACTTGGGTATGTTCTATAGATTATGGATTCAAACCTAGGTGAGAGATAGATAAATTCAATGATATGAACTAGTTCATAGGAGTGAGTGTAGATGGGATTAGGAGTGACTTGAGTTATATGCTATATTTAAAATAAATAACACTACTATTACACTTCCAATTGCATAAAGGATAAATATGTCACTAACATGTATGCTAGCAATATTTATAGTTGTAAACACATTAGCAATATTATTTTAGTAATTTAGTTACATAAGTTTGAGTAATTATAGAGTAATAAGTTTATTGAAGATAAAATGATAAATTAAAAATGTTTTAAGAATCATGATAAAGTATATACACATTAGATAAATTGAAAAATAGTTCAATTGTTTGAAATAGACTAGAAAAAATACACGACAACATTTATCTTCTAATAATCTTAATATTTATTTTTCAAAAATTTTATTGGAAATTTTTTCCCCTTGTTCATATTTTCATGGTGAACATATGTGAATAGTGGCATTATTCTTAAAATAAATCACACTACTTGTATACTTCCAATTGCATAAAGGATAAATATGTCACTAATAGGTATGCTAGTAGCATCTACAGTTGTAACACATTAACATCATTGTTTTAGTAATTTAGTCAAATATGTTCGAGTAATAATAGAGTAATTAGTTTATTGAAGATAAAATGATAAATAAATAATGTTTAAGCAATCATGATAAAGTATATACACACGAGATAAATTAAAAAATAGTTCAATTTCTTGAAATATACGAGAAAAATACACATCATTTATCTTCTAATTATTTTAATATGTATTTTTCAAAAAAATTATTGGAATTTTTTCCCCTTGTTCATATTTTCATGAACATATGGAAATAGTGTAATTATTCTTATACATGCTACTAAGAGTCTTTTTATCTTATGTCATCAATGAATTTTAAAGAGTTAAACCTTGTGATTTGTAGGTCAATTCTTAATCAAATTGCAAGTAATAGAAGTGGATAACATCCTAGGAATGCTTCTTTTTTGAAATCTTCAAGAATATCATCAATTAGATATGGATTTCCTATTTTTGTTGTTTATTGAATAGTCATGCATAACACCAATGTATTTTGACTTTGATAATCATGTGTCATAATTATATCAAGTATTTTTTCTCACACCTAAGGTTATATAAGTCAATTTTTATGGTAGATCATCATCTATGAGAAATCCATTATCTTTCATGGTGCTTCTGAATGTTATTATTTTATTTTTATAATATTCACCTTTATATTCATTAAATAATGATGTTTGTCTATCAATATCTCTTCATACCAACATATCTATTTCAGTAACTTCTATTATTTAGCCATGTTGTTGTTCGGATACACTTTCCCATCCAATTTTTGTTATATGTTGTTGAAAAGTTTGATTATTTTGAATTTAGAATCACTAGTATTTTCAACATCTTTGGATTAGTTGTATGTTTGACATTCCAATGATTATAATTAAATGACTCAAAATTTGATATTATTGCATCATTATGAATTCTAATATATATTTCCATATCATGAAATAACTCTTCTATTAATAAATTAGCAAACAAAAGTCAACTCATTTATCTTATTCATATCCAAGGATGGAAAAAAGTCTTGGGAATATTCTCACAATAGTCATGTTACCCCTTGGTTCTCATTAATTATTTTATGTTAATGTATCCAAACAAAGTTTTCAACCCTATACAAAGATATGCCAAGTAGACCATCTACAATTGGTCAAGAACAAACCACTGACAATACAGGTCATTACATATAACTTAAAATTCAATAGAAAAGAATCTAGTAACCCACATCAAGGGTGGGTAAAAATTTCACCAACAACTCAGGGAAGAATTTGGGAAGAGGAGGAAATGAGGAAGAATGATTTTTTTTCCATTGAAAAACAACTCTCTAGGAAATATTATCATTAGGAACACCATCACTATGGAAAGTTTGAGAAATTCCCTTAGTGAGACTATTAGCACAAGGAGTAGAATGATGGCAAGGTGATACATAAACCACTATAGGTTGGAGTAGATCAATTAAAACAAGTCAAGAAGGGTCCACAGGGCTAGAGGGGGCCACACCAACAACACAAGGTGGATTAGGATCCATGGGGCTATAGTAGGCTATACTAGGAATAGGAGGAAAAAAATCATCCTGGGAGGAATCATCATTATCCTTTGAAGAGTCATTAGAGGAAGAATCACCTTTAGAATCCTTCCACGAATTGGTAGTACCTTTACAAGATGAGAGAGAATAATTTGTGGCCAAATGATTAGTAGAGAAGCATTGATGACATTGAAAGGGGATACCCCTACAATATAACGATCAAGTTTGTGGCCTATCCCCAACCTATTGGGATAGGAAAGATATAGTAGTGAGAGGGGAGGGGTGAATCAGTACCCTCAAAAACTTTCACTGAATTAACAATCTGCAATAGTTGTGCTTAACTAACTGAATGAGTCCATTATTGCAACATACATTCAAATAACTTGTAAATGTAAAATGCATGTAAACAAAACAATGAAACATTCATGAAAATGCTAGCTCATGACTCAAGTATTTTGGTTACGCAGAAACCCTTGTTAGAAGGTAAAAATTACGGTGGGGATGACACCCACAAATTATTCACTACTGCAGTAAATAAAGTATAACAGTTAAGGCTATAATTGTGATCACTTTTGGTAATCTAACCCTGTTAGTAGTAACATAAGATAGATTAGATCTACCTTGTGAAAGGATTTTAACAACACCAAATAAGTGTGCACTCGGTTAGGAGATTTACAACAGACGGTTAAGTCTACTCTATTAAGAGATTTACAATCCTGCTATAATGGTTAAATTGATAATAGAAAATTTTTGTAAATGACAACTTGTACTTTTCTGAATCAGATCTATGAAATACTAAGTAGATTTCACCTTGATGTGTAGAATATTACTCTCTATTCTACTCGGTAGCCTTGTATGTTTATGATAAACTGAATACTTTCTCTGATAACTTTCATTCATGTAAACCTTGTCTGATCTCTGATGTCCTGTATGCAGCTATTGCTTCATGATCTCCTTGTCATGTATATGCCAAAATGACATCTATTTCAATTATATAGAAAACTACTTTGACCTAATTAGGTCTAAAACATCTTAGAAAACCTAAGATCTACGGTGTACAAAAATAACCTAGATCTAACTATTACATAGGAATTATCACAAAATTGAATGATTACATCCATAATAAATGTGTCTCGATCTTGGTAAATCAATTATAGATATGTGTAAACTATTTACATAGAGATATGTGCCAATGTTGATTACTATGCCATTTCTTGAATAACTCAGTAAACACTACATTCCCTATTCGGTGAATTAATTGATGCTCGGTGTGTAGAATGCTCGATGTTCACTGACATGGTGCTTGGTAAACTCTAATGCTTGGTAAACATGCTTGGTTAAACTTGTGTCCTTTTAGCTTTAAGTTTTGCCTTGTAACTACTCGGTATGAAGGATTTGTAAGTTCAACCGACTAATTTGTATAGCTCCTTATTCCATCTTTTACCGACTTGAATGGCTTAGATTACCGACTGATCTCATTTTCTACTAATGACAATACTTAATGCTCAAATAGAGATGACAATCTCCCCCTTTGGCATTATTATTAAAACCATAATGTATATGTATCGAATACACTTAAAAAAATTTCTAACTCCACATGAGTACAAAATATACATTCTTCAAAATTTACTAACTCTATACAAAAATCCCCCTTTGTGCATGCTCCCGGTATATAGTGAAGTACATAGGCATATACATGATTTCCCCCTTTTTGAAATTACATCAAAATGTATGTACAACTTGTCAAATATGTTCTGGTGGGTTTTCTATAATGAGGCTAAGAGGTTTTCCCATTCCTCTTTCAATTTTTCAAAAACAATGTGCTCAAGACCGACTTGTGCATGCATGTCAAAAATGTTTTCCAAAACTAAAATTTATGGGGTGGCTACTAATACCTTAGCCTTTTCAATATGTCTCTCTATTATCTTCAAGTGTGGTAGCATCTTAGCTTGCAACTCAGTGACTTGGTCACTTATGATTTATTCCTTCTTCCTTAAGTCTTCTCTCAACCGCCTCAATTCTTGTACTTTAAGTATATGATTATGAAAAGCATTGGGCTCGGTTAGAGAAGAATTTTCACTAGCCAAAAATTTTGCATCTAGCTTCTTTATCTTTTCACTAACCTTAGCAGTGAAGGTGTCCATAGTGCATAAATTAAAAAGAATTTGAATAATTTTTTGAGTGATAGATTGTAACTCGGTGATTGCCTCAGAAAGTTTTACCTTATTTATAGCCACTTATTGGCTCATTTTCTCTCCAAGTTTTTGTTGTATTTTTTCTTCTTCCCTCTATTTAGTCCTTTTCTATCCATCCATATCAGGTGCATTGATATGACTTGTAAGAGATGCAAGTTGGTCCAATATTGGAGTATCTTCATTTATTGCAATATCAGGAACAACCTACTGAAGGATGTCTCTTACATCTTCTAATATTTGTTTTCTTTTTCTTTATTTCCTCAATTTTTCTTGTGTAGCCTTCCTCGTGCATAATTCTCCATACTTTCTCAACTCTTCAAGGTCCAAATTCCTTGGGTCTCATTCAGGAATCTCTATTATTTCATCCAACATGACTGACCCTTTTCCATGTTTCATTTTCTTCTTATTATTCTCTTGTGGTGATGACTTTATAAAGGGAACTAGAGATTTTTCCTCTATGTTTATCTTTTCTTTCTTGGTTGACACATTATCTTCCTTCTTTTGCTCCCTGGTGACCTAAGTCTCGGTCGATTTAGTAGGGGCCTTTGATGTAGTGTCAGTGGTGGTTGTATCAGTAGTGTCTACCGACTTAGGAACTTTTGGTTATTGAGTTTCAACCTCTTTCTCCTTAGGCTCATTTGACTCAACTATACCTTGTGTACTTGTCCCTTGCTCCCTTGTTGTATCCTTTTGCTGCTCAGGGGTTGATCCTTCAGGTTCCTTTTGAGAAATAATCTCAACTGCTTGAACTAAAATTGGAAGGTCATCCGGTATAGTTCTTGTTGCTAACTCAGTGGGGGCTTGATGTTCTATTTGTTCTCCAACAATGATGATGTCCTCATCATCCTTTGTATCATCAAGATCACCATTAGTGATGTCTTCTATAAGAACATCATTTGTACTTATTATAATTTTTTTCTCAGGTAGATCATGGTACACTTCTTGATAACCAGCCAGATAAAAGTCAACGACAATGGTAGTATCAGGAACTTCAGTGTCTGATAGCTCTATAGGGTCCTTTGTGGCTAGATTTGCATCATTTGAATGGATTCCTTTTCCTTTTCTCTTACTCTTCCTCTCGGGTATTACAACCAATGCCATCTTGTCTGCTTTAGCTCAGGCTTGGAGAATAGAAGTCCATAACAACTAACTATTCTCATCAACCTCCGCCAGATTTCCATCAAGTATTTGCAATGCTATGCTTTTTAGCAAAAATCTCTTGGAATATTGCTTCATCAACTCTTCAATCTCAGGTTCTGTTAATGTTGTCATCACTAATATTAGGGAATGTTCCCTCATTTTATTCTTGAAGTGCTTAGAGAATAAGTCCATCTAGCTGATACCTTATCATATAAACTTTTAGGTACATATTTGGAAAATTCTATTGGTACCTTTTTGAATTTTATCATCATTTGAATTACTGCCTCCTCTATCTTATCTTGGTCCTTGATTGTCATATGTATAAATTGACTCAATTGTGGGTTACTGAGGCCTTCGGTGTCTATTATTGTTTCTGATAACTCATCAATTGATTTTTCTTTATTCACAACTACCTTAAATTGATTTATTTCATCCTCTTATTCATCATCAATATCATCTTTACCTCTTATTAGTTTTCTTCTCTTCTTTGGTGCCTTAGAGGTAGCTTGTGTACCTCTCTTCTTCTAATAGGTCTTGGTTGGTGTAGTCCTTGAAATATTAACAAATCCTTTCTTTGGTGGTGGTGAAGCAGTAGTGGTAGATCTTGTTCGGGCTCTTGTTTGTACTTATGCCTACTTCTTGGGAGTGGGCTTAACTGGTGTAGATTCTACATCTTTATCAGACTTGGTTGCCTCTTCATCATATGCAGTGTCAGCAAGAAGTAACTGACCCTTGGTTTCTACCTCAACCGAAATGTCCTCAGATGCCTCAGTATCATCTACATCTTCTCCAAACCTTTTCACCAATTTTTTAAAATCATTTTTCTTGACTTCTTTGTAGCTTTTCCAATAACTAGATCTATTTTTATTCTTTGTTTTGCTTCCTCATAGGTTCCAAAACTTGAAGCTTTTGGATCCTTAGGCTCTACCAATAAAGCCTTAGTTGACCTTGAAGCTTAGTCAATATCAATCTCATATCCTATTGGGGCTAACCATTTTGTTCTCAGTTCTACTACTTTAATCAGTGTATAGTCTGTGTTGACTAGGAAACAAATGTCATGCTCATACTCTTCAACCAAATGTCTCAGTATCCTACTTCTAGCATTCATTCTATCTTTATATTTCTCAAAGTAAATATCCAATATACTCACAAAATTCTCACCTAATTTTTGTATCAAATCATTTATTTGTAGAGTCACAAGCTTGTCAGTAGTCGAGTCTATATAACCGATTGAAGGGAAACATTTTTGCACATAGAAGAATATGAAAAGTAACAATGATCCAAACTTACATGTATTCAATTTTGCTGACCAAATTATTTTCATGTTTTCTTCAAATTTTTTCAAAAAAAACTCGGGGAGGTCCAGCTGAAATCCCTTCTTCACCATCTTAAATGTAATATCTATCGCTCCACATGGTACACTATTAGGTCTGCTTGATTGAAAGATTTTGTACCCAGTAACATATGCTTCGAACTTGGTTTTGGGATCCACAATTGTGTTTACTTTCAATCCTCTACCGTCCCATTCTTCTCTAGTGGCTTTTTTCAACTTGATTCTCGGTTCACTCCTCAGTGCTTTCACTTTGTTAGTGGTAGGGTAACTTGCTACTGCATGTATGATATCCTTCATGATTTTCATAGGCTCATCTAGCCATAGTTTCCCATCATGAAAATGACTAAGAAAAATTCTTATCCACTCATTCCTGAATACTTTTAAGAAATGTAGGGCATTAATCAAACCCTTGACTCTCAAATGCTCATGATCATCCTTCAATTTCCCATCAACACTTAGCTCTTGAAATGTGGAAATGAGCTCAAAATCACCAATCTCACCAATCTTATAGTGAATGTAGGCACATACGTCTTCAACTAGAAAAACCCTAGGCGGTATGCTTGAAAAAGCTTTGGTTTTGTCAGTTTGCGAAGAAACTTTGGGGTGAAGTTTGTACTTTAACTCATCACATGTAGCATAAATGATCAACCTAACATCCTCCTCAGCTAAATTCTTAGATGTGTTTACTTTAGATGTAGACGCCATTGTTCTTCAATTGAGGGCTTTGGGAAATAGTAAAGAAACAACTCAGTGAAGATAGAACTTACTCGTAACAGTGATGATTCTACTCAGAATCCTTCAAATCTTTGTTCAATCACTCTAAAAATCCTTCACTCAAATTCTCTCTAAAAAATCTTAGCTCTTTGTGATTGCAATGTGAAAAATAAGCTAAGTCCTTCATGTATTTATAGCAATTTTTAACTTCCTGCTCAAACCTTTTTGCAATAAATGCTTGACCTACCATGACTCGATAACAATAGTCACTCTCAGTGTATACCACAAAATTTCATAAGCTTAGTTAACACATGAAAATTTACTCAGTTAATATTGGCACTTGGTTAACCTTGCCCATAGTTATCAACTAGCAATTTCTCACTCGGTCTAGCATATACCGATTGTAAACACTTAAAGCTCAAAATATATGAAACCATAGTGCATCTTAATTCATGTAGATTTGATATGTGAAAAATTGATATAAGGAAATTTATGATAGATATAACAAATTAGAATTAGCAGTTCCATACATACCTTTTCAACTTAGGTGGAGGTTGCGGTGTCACCCAATCCAATGGATGAGGTGTCACCAACTGCATTAATTGACTCAACATTATCACCTGATGCTTTTATCCACATAGTGTTTCTTATCCTCATGATATCTTCAAATGTATTTCCATTCTCATAAGTTTGTGTTTCTAGTGCTCGGTCTCTACAATCTTTACTTAAGTGACCGACCTTGTGATAATGTAAACATGCCATACCAGAGTTTGTCCAACTATGAGATCTTCCTCTCAAGTACTTCCTCATGTAGTTAACTACAATATGTCCATATCTTCCACATTCTATATAATTAACCCATGTGTTATAATCCCAAGTATAAGCATTACCTTGTCTTCTCAGTTGATAGGTCTTGTTTTGTCCTTTCGGTGTCCAAACTTGCTTCATCTTTGTTCTGCATTCTTGTGATGTATGTCCATGCATCTTGCAAGTGTGATAATGTTTCTCCATGTAGGGTTTGTTAGGATTCCTATTAAACTTAGTTCTACACTCATGTGCCTGATGTCCATACTTTTTGTACAACTATAACAATAACCTTTAAACTTAGGAGTGGTTTTAGGATTACCTTTAGCTTTACTCCTACAAACATTTGATGTGTGGCTCAGTTTACCACAATGATAGCATGAAAGTTTATTAGGTCTTTGATTTTTGTAGGCATTCATATGTTCAGCTTGCTTAGATGATTCACCTTGCTTGGTAGAGCCTAATCCATTAGTACTTCCAAGTCCTCTTTGACTGATTAGAAATTCATCAATTTTCTTGGCACTATCTTCAGTTTTCTTAATTATTTCATTGTGTTGTTGCTGCATCTTCACTTCATTTTTCAGTCTCTCATTTTCTTCTCTGAGTTCACCAATGTCTTCAAGTTTCCTTGTAAGCTCACTATTCACTTGGTTGACTTCCTGACTTATAAAAACCATTTGATTAGAGATTTAAAAATGATACTCAGTAAGTATCAGTATCTCAGATTCTTTCTCTTGTAGTTTCTAAGTCATTTGTCTTTTTTCTTCAACAACCAAGTTTTTTTCTTGTTCAGCTTGTCTAGCGTTTTTCATAACATCAATCATTCTCACCATTTGTGCTTCTTGACCAATCTGTAGGGCTTTAACTTGTTCAGTAAGCTGAAGATTTTTCTTAGATAAATTAGATATTCCTCCTTCAGATATGTCAAATATACTGCCTGAACCAGATCTAGTATTCTCAAATGGGTAATCAATTTCTTCTTCATTATAATCAGTTTCACTGTACCGAATAGCCATATCTTTTCTTTGAATTGACAACTTCTTCAGTTCATCCCTTGCTTTCTTGTATTGTTTAATGAAGATTTGTATCTGAGTCTTTTGATTTTCAATTGTCTTGTCCAACTTATATCTCTCCATCTTGAGATCTTTCCTCTTCAGTGATTAAACTTCCAAATAAGAGATCTAGCTCTGATACCAATTTTTGGGGTAGGAAAGATATAGTACTGAGAGGGGAGGGGTGGATCGGTACCCTCAAAAACTTTCACTAAATTAAGAATTTTCAATAGTAGAGCTTAACTAACCGTCTGGTCCATTGTTGCAACATACATTCAAATAACTTGTAAATGCAAAATGCATGTAAACAAAATAATGAAACATTCATGCAAATTCTAACTCATGACTCAAGTATTTTGGTTACGCAGGAACCCTTGTTAGAAGGTAAAAACTACGGTGGGGATGACACCAACAAATTCTTCACTACTGCAGTAATAAAGTATGCTAGTTAAGGCTACAATTGTGATCACTTCTGGTGATCTTACCCTGTGAAAGGATTTTAGCAACACCAAATAAGTGTGCACTTAGTTAGGAGATTTACAACATACGTTTAAGTCTACTCTGTTAAGAGATTTACAATCATGCTATAATGGTTAAATTGATAACATAAAATATCTGTAAATGACAACTTGTACTTGTCTGAATCAGATCTATGAAATACTAAGTAGATTTCACCTTGATGTGTAGAATATTACCTCTGTCCTACTCAGTAGCCTTGTATGTTTATGATAAACTAAATACTTTCTCTGATAACTTTTCATTCATGTAAACCTTGTTTGATCTCTGATGTCCTGTGTGCGGCTACTACTTCATGATTTCCTTGTCATGTATATGTCAAAATGACATCTATTTCAATTCTATAGAAAACTACTTTGACCTAATTAGGTTTACAACATCTTAGAAAACCTAAGATCTACGGTGTACAAAAATAACCTAGATCTAACTATTACATAGGAATCATCACAAAATTAAATGATTACATCCATAATAAATGTGTCTCGATCTTGGTAAATCATTTATAGATCCGTGTGAATCATTTACATAGGGATATGTGCCAATGTTGATTACTATGATATTTCCTAAATAACTTAGTAAACACTACATTCCCTGTTCGGTGAATTAACTAATGCTCGACGTGTAGAATGTTTGATGTTCACTAACTCTGTGCTTGGTAAAATCTGATACTTGGTAAACATGCTCGGTAAAACATGTGTCCTTTTAGCTTTAGGTTTTGCCTTGTAACTGCTTGCTATGAAGGCTTTGTAAGTTCAATTGACTAACTTGTATACCTCCTTATTCCAGCTTTTACCAACTTGAATAGCTTAGATTACTGACTGATCTCATTTGATGCTAACGACAATACTTAATGCTCAAATAGAGATAACACAACCATGAGAACCAAATCTCTAGGAAGAGGTATGAAGATGTCAATATTGATTAAAATGTGTGAAAATTTAGAAAGACCCATGGAGGAAGTGGTATCATCAACCTTCCAAAAGAAACCAATGGAGTTGTTGATGGTCTCAAAATAATAATTCTCCCCAAAATAAGGGGAATATTGGGAAGATGAACCCACATTGGATGTAAAATGAGTGGTTCAGTAAGAGGTTTGAAGGAGACTATCCATGGTTTGGATGAGAGATAGTGAACATACCAAGCCCACAACTTTCTCAACACCAACTCATGATCAATAGAAGAAACAAAAGAAACAACTAAACAATCTGACCACAAGTAAACAACTCAATGTTACCAACAACTAAGAGTTTTGAAGGATCCATCACCCATAAATGAGGATTTGGTAGAGAAGGCCAAAGACCAACAAATTTACACACCAATCCACAACTCTACACACCGACCCACAACATTGGTACAAATTTACATTTTCCACCACATCTTTTCCATAAACCATAATATGGGAAGTCTTGACACAAGAAAGGGGATGAGATTTCCATTTTGGAAGAAGAGTAGGAGTAGATCTTGCAACACCAGGAAATATCCATCCATCAATAGCAGAAAGAAGATTTGTGAGGGGAACCCAACACCCACAACACCAAAAGACCTAGGAGAAGGTGTACTAGAAGAATGTTTAGTGAAAAGAGGTGTAGAAGCACCACCACAAAGGGTCAACTACCAAGTTCAAGAACCATCAACTCAGATTCCATTAATGGTGCAATAGTATCTACACGAGAGACAAGATGCAATAAAAACCACAAACACTAGAGGAGGTGTAGATGCAACCATTGCAGGTGCATCAAAAATTATGAGCAAGATCCATTTTAAGTATAGATGTTGGTTATATTATTGTGTTTCATGTTGGTTTTCACTTGTTATTTCCTTTTGACATTGGATTTATATATCGATGATTTAGTTGTATCAATAAGGTAAAATGGATTCTAGGGAAAAAACCTATTATTTTATCCATTAATAAAATATTTTAAATGTTTCATTATCATTTTTATAATTTTGACTATAGGTATTGAATACCTCATGTGAAACTTTCAAACTAATAAATTTTTTATTGCTTTCTACTAATAGAAGTTCTAGAAACATGTGACATTTTTCTTGTGGTCCAATATCTCTTTTATAAAAGTTTTATTAATAATATTTTGATATGATCTAATAGCTAATTCACCAACATTCTTGTTCTTTGCAAGATGCTTCAAGATTAAATGATAAGTATTTGAACTCTTCTATGATGTTTCATTATCATTTTTATAATTTTGACTATAGGTTTGAATATCTCATGTGAAACTTTCAAGTTCTAATAAATTTTTTATTGCTTTCTACTAATAGAAGTTCTAGAAACATGTGACAATTTTCTTGTGCTCCAATATCTCTTTTATAAAATTTTTATTAAGAATATTTTGATATGATCTAATAGCTAATTCATCAACATTCTTGTTTTTTGCAAGATGCTTCAAGATTAAATGATAAGTATTTGAACTCCTCTATGATTTTTCTGCATAAAATTTTTATTAACACATTTTGGGTGACCATTTTTTACCATACAATGATTTTTTTAACCAATAAATTAAAAAATCCTTTCCTTTCACAAAAAAACTATCAATCTATCAAACATGAATCTTCTCCTCAAGATCCCCATTTAAGAAACCAATTTTAACATCCATATATTTAATTTTAAAATCACAGTTGTGATAATATATAAATAGAGTCTAATATAATACAACCTAGGAGAAAAATATATTTTTCACCAAAATTAACCCTCTCCCTTTTGGAGTAGCTCTTAGCCACTATTCTAACCTTGTACACTCTAATTGACCATCTGTAATAAGTTTATTTTATACACCCACTTGCAACCAATATTATTCCATCCTTTTAGATAAACAAAAAGATTCTTGGTGTTAGAATAATTACCCGATTAGGGAAAACATTATCAAATTGATGTGGTGTGATGAATCTAATATTTCCGTAGACCTTCATTTGTGTTGAAACCCAATCAGATGCCTACCCCGAGTAATTTGATGTTAAGTGATGAAATCACTTGTGCAGAGAGATTGCAGAACTTGATGTGGGTTTTGATGAAGTTGAGAATCGAGATGCCTCCACTGATGTATTCTTTCTTGATTTGATTGTTGCAGTTCAATTATCAACTTGATGATGCAATGATGTTGCCCCATTGGGAGCAAAATCCTTTTGGAAAAATACTTTAAACAACAAAAGTCTCTTATTAGACATAGAAATTCTATTGCAAAAGTGAGAAAATTCTTTGAAAGAAGTTGAATTGATTTGTGTGTGTGTGTGTGTGAATAGATAAGATCCTTTTGGAAAAAATAATTTAAAGCTCAAGCTTCTAGCTGATTTGGAAACATATAGAAATTTTGATAGAAAGTGTCTCCTCTTCTTGAGTTGAAAGGACGAGATATTAGTTATGGGTTAAGCTTTCCATCTTCATCTATTTGGTGGAATAGATTGATTTTTATACATGAGGAACCTCTTTCTTTGAATTGGGATCCACATAGATTGATTTACTATTCAAAAAAGGCATTATGGAATTCAAGGACATTTGGGAATTCTCATCATAAACTTGGAAAAATGATTTTCAACTCAAACACGACTTCAAATTATTCACTAATCTAACTTACCTTGGTCATTCCCTTATAGGTGATAAGATGAATTTTACTCGTAGGCATGATACTATTGAAAATAGCTTCATTCGATTGAAGCATATAAATAAATTAACACATGCACATATATATACTAGAATGAAATAGATATACATACATACATATATATATGTGTATATATTTATATGTAATATAATATATATATATACATATATATATGTATATATATAACATATATACATATATACATATATATATATATATATATACATATATATATATACACATATATACATATATATATACATATATACATATATACATATTATATACATATATATATATATATGTATACATATATGTATATATATATATGTATATTGTATATATATATATATATACATATATAGATATGTGTATATATATAGATATATACATATATATATGTATATATATATATATACATATGTATATATATATATATATATACACATATGTATATATATATATATATACATATGTATATATATATACATATATATATGTATATATCTATACATATACATATCTATATATGTATATATATATATATACACACATATATATATATATACATATATATATGTATATATATATACATATATATATATATACATAATATATACATATATATATACACATATATATATATATACATATATATATATATATATGTATGTATATATATATATATATCTATGTATATATATATATATATACACATATACATATATATATATATACATATATATATATATATATATACATACATATATATATATATACATACATATATATATATATACATACATATATATATATATATATATATAAAATTTCAAATGAGATCTCATATATATCAAAATATGATCAAACTTAATACATTGTCAACTGATGGCAGAACATCGACTGTTACAAGGAAATTGAGTGTATCAAAATATATGCTATGCTCATACACTATTTTGTGTATCGTATCATGGATACATTAATATACATAAGCATTGTATATTAACGTTCCATAATACGATACATGAAATATTGCTATCGGGACTTAAGATTAATAAAGAATGATAAATTAAATTAGATTTTATGTTTACGTAGGGTCATGACCCTATGCGGCATAAGCCACATATGGTCATGACTCTACGTAGACATGACTCTCAACTATACAATGTATATATTGAATTTGAATGCTTGCTATGATATATAATCAATAACAATTGTAATTATATATCATAGAAAGCATACGATATCAATATCTTCTGTAAATATTTATACATATTAATCTTTGCAACAATATATCAAATTTTCAAACTTAGATACAATCTAGAATTTATAATAAAAGGACCATTATTGTTCTCTATAACTGATCCTCATTCCTTAACATGGTATTAGAGCCAAGTTAACAAAGAATAATCAAGATAGTAAATTTTTTTTCTTCAGGATATCAGTTTTACATTAAAATTGAAGGAATGGCAATCATGGTGAATGATGTTATAGTGGAGGATAGACTCAAAGGTGCCTCTAACTTTGTCTCATGGTAAATATGAATAATTGCAATCCTTCAAGAACTTGATTGGATTCATATATAGAAGGAAAAAGTATGCCTAAAGATGAACCATAGAAAACAACATGGAAAGACACAATAAAAAGGCCAAGAAGATAATTATTAAAATTGTTAAAGATCACATTCTTCTAACATATAGCTAGATTATCAACAACATATGAATTATTCAAAACCATTCAAACTACATATGAGATCAACAATGCAAGAAGATTGCTTACCTTAAAATAACAACTCATGAACATCAAAATGAATAAAGGAGAAACAATTACATCTTATTTTTTGAGAATTCCAAATTGAAAGATCAACTTGCCACTATTGGAAATCATGTTGATGATCTAGAACTATCCTAATTGCCTTGAGAGGGTTACCAATCTCTTGGGAATATTTTATCTAATGCATTAGTGGTTTACCATCACTACCTAAAATTTGATCAACTCATAAATGATTTCACTCAAGAAGAATCTTGACTAATCTCAAGAGGGATAGGTCCAAATAAAGAGGGAGAAATTCAAGCTCTACATGCTAATACAAACAACAAATGGAAAAAGAACTTTAAATGAAAGAGAGAAAAAAACAATATTCAACATCACAAAAACAAAAATCTCTCTAAAGTCCAATGCTACAAGTGTGATAAGTTTGGACACACTCGCAGATTTTGTCTGGAAAGGATATAAAAGTCAAGCAACCATAACTGAAGTCAAAGAATTGGAAATCCTCTATTTTTCTTAGCCTTATCAAGTGAACTAAAATCAAATAAAAGAACTTGGATAATCAATAATGGAGCATCAAGACACATAATTGGGTTTAGAGATCAATTCAAAACTTTTGAAGGACAATCAATTGAAGAGGTCACAATTGGTGACAACTCCACCTATCATGTGAAAGGAATTGAGACCTGTTCAATTAAATTAAGAACCAGAGTAACATTAAAATTAAAATATGTTCTATTTGTACTAGGAATCAAAATAAATTTGGTATCTATTTTAGGTCTAGGTGATCAAGGATATCGTGTCACCTTTCATGAAGATAAAGTTCTACTTTGGCCTAAAAATTCCAACATTAAGAATGCTATTTCCATAGGAACGAGAGATGGTGGCTTATACAAACTTCGTAATAATAAAAAATATGCTCTAAGTCATGAAGTATCAAATTGTAATGACATTTGGCATAGAATATTAGGTCATCTTTGGTATAGTTCCCTACCTACCATAGGGAAGATCACTACAGGTCTACCTCATCTAAAATCTGAACATATTGGAATTTGTAAAGGTTGTGTTCTAGGAATGAACTCAAAAGGGTCTTTTCCTTCAACGCGAACATAAATCAAAATTTGTACTAGAACTTGTCCACATTGATTTGTGATGGTCCAATGTCAACACTCTCATTAGGAAGATTCTTGTATTACACAATCATTTTTTATGACTACTCTAGGAAAACCTGAATATATTTCCTAAAACGTAAAGAATCAAATGATGTATTATTGAAATTCAAAGATATTAAAGCCCTAGTAGAAAATCAAACTGGGAAGAAAATAAAGACTCTAAGATTAGATAATGGGGGTAAAAATATCTCTAAAACTTTAAAGAATTCTGCATTTCTATTGGGATTAAGAGGGAGTGTACAATACCTTATAATCCTCAACAAAATGGAGTTGCAGAAAGAAAAAATAGGACCATCATTGAATCCACCAAAGCCATGATGCATGATCAGAATATACATATCTCATTATGGGATGAAACCTCAAACACATCCGTAATACAAAATAGATGCCCTCACTCAATCTTAGAGAATATAACACCTGAAGAATATTTTATAGGGAATAAACTAGACTTAAGTCATCTAAGAATATTTGGTTCTCCCGTATACATTCATGTTCCTAAAGAAAAAAAGGACCAAACTAGAGCCCTCTAGGAAGAAAGGCATATTTGTTGGCTATAGTGAAACCACTAATAGGATACAAAGTCTATATCCCAGGATAACAATCTATTGAAATCAGTAGAGATGTAAAATTTGAAGAAATTATTGCGTATAAACTATATCTTAATACAAAAGATGATTCAATCATAGAATTAGATGAAAATATACAATTGAGAATTAGAGGGAGAATATCATAGAAGATAATGAACCTCCAACAAACTAATTTTGAAAATACTGAAGTTCCTAATAACAAGAAAGGACACTATGGACAAGAAAGATGTTGAAGAAAATAACATAGGACTTGATGAAATTTTTAGAGAGAATAAGAAAATAAGAAATCAAACATGCTATGTTGGACTCCTAACTAAGCTCACAAAATATGAACCTTCAAATGTTGAAGAGGCCTTATCACATTAAGCTTGGAAAGATGCAATGATTGAAGAATACCAATCTATATTAAAAAATGATGTATGGGATGTGTACCTAGACCTAAAGACAATCAGTTGTCTCTTCAAAGTGGTTATTCAAAATCAAATATGCATTAGATGGTAGTATTGAAAAAACACAAAGCCATATTTATTGCCAAAGGGTTCTCCCAAAAGGATGGAATTGATTACGAAGAGAAATTTTCTCCATTTGCACAATATACTTTTTTCAGAACCGTTATTTCCATTGCAATGTCTAAAGGATGGAAGATACATCAAATAGACGTAAAGACAACATTCATGAATGGTGTAATTGAGGAAGAAGTATATATAGATCAACCTAAAAGTTTTTCTACAAATGATAGGAATCTCCATGTGTGAAAACTGAAGAAATGTCTCTATGGTCTTAAACAAGCTCATAGGGTATGGTATGAAAGGATAGACAATTATCTCTCTAAGCTATCATATTCCAAAAATAAAGTAGATCCTAACATATACTTCAAAATATCAGATGGGGATATGTTGATTCTAGTTCTATGTTGATGACTTGTTAATAGCAGGTGGAGATCATCTTATTGCAAAATAAAAATGAGATCTTGTAGCTAAATTTGATATGAAAGATCTAGGCCTTCTACACTACTTTCTAGGTCTAGAAGTATGGCAAAAGGAGAACTATATTTTTCTAAATCAAGGAAAATATACTACTGATATCTTGACCAAATTTGGAATGATGGATTGTAAACCAATATCTACTCCAATGGAAATAAATCTCCATAAGATTAATTGTGATGTAGAATATTCAAAATCCATAGATTCTACATACTATAGACAAATTATTGGATCTCTCATGTACTTGGTGAACACTTGACTTGATATTTGTTAAGCTACTAATGTGTTAAGTCATTTCATGTGCGACCCTAAGAAGATTCACCTAATGGATGCCAAGCATATTCTGAGATACTTGCATGGCACTATTGGTCTTGGCCTTAAGTATGAGAACGTTGAAATCAAACTACAAGGGTATTCTGATTTTGACAGGGCAGACAATTTTATTGATCGTAAAAGTACTACATGATGTTTTTTTAGCCTTGGATCGGCTATGATATCTTAGTTCAACAAGAAATAGTCTATAGTTTCTCAAAGTTCCACTAAAGCTGAATAAATGGATTCTTCCAATGGGAGCTTGTGAAGCAGTATGGCTGAGGAAGTTATTGGTTGAACTATTTTGAAAACCCTTAAATCCCACCATGATTTACTTTGATAATCAAAGCTGCATCAAACGTTTAGTTAATCCATTTTTTTTATAATCGATCCAAGAATATAGAGATACCTTACCATTATATAAGAGATATGGTCGACAGAGATGTTATCAAGTTGGTGTATATCAGCATTGAAGAGGAAAATGCTGACATTTTCACCAAGCCCCTTGCCAAGTTAAAAAATAGAATACTTCAGAGGTAAACTTGGTATGACTAAATTATATTTGAATCTTTCTGAGATTTAATCTCAGCCATATGTACTTTAATATATTCATGAATGTTTTTAATATTGCAATAATTATATTTGTGTGTTATGAAAGGTGACAATCTTTCATATGATATATGTGTAAGGTTACTATTTTTAGGTGACGACCTCAACAATAGTCTGACCTGTTATCAAGATTGATTACATTAAGTTGTTGTCCCGGAATGTGCTGGATATATTGATACTAAAATTGTGATCATTAAGTGTTGTTATATCAATCAGATCATGGTTGGCTCTATTAAGTTGTTGTCGTAGACTATGTTAGATATCATGATATTGAGATTCTTGATTTATTCTCACATCAGACTGCATTGAATTGTTGTCCCGAAATGTGTCATAGGTCATGATGATTTGTGTATCAGGATGGACTATGTATGGAAATTAACCTGTAATATTGGAGACTTAATTGTCACCGTAGGATCATGGTTTTTATCTGATAGACTTCATTTAGTTGTTGTCCCGAAGGTCAGAAGAGATTAGATAACTTCATTTCTCTGAAATGTAACTCATGTGTAATCAATTCAAAGGGGTGTTGTTAAAATCCTCTCTTGCTAAGAGGTAGTGTTGTGAAAATAGCTTCATTCAGATTGAAACATATAAATAAATTAACACATGCACATATATATGCTAGAATAAAATAGATATACATATACACACACACACACAACATACATACATACATACATACATATATACATATATATAATTTAAAATGAGATCGCATATATATAAAAATATGATCAAACTTAATACATTGTCGACTGATGGAAAAAAATCAACTGTTACAAGGAAACCGAGTGTATCAGAATATATTTGATGCTCATACACTATTTCGTGTATCGTATCGTAGATACGTTAATATACATAAGCATTTCATATTAATGTATCCATGATACAATAAATGAAATATTGCTATCGGGACTTAAGATTAATAAAGCACAATAAGTTAAATTGGTTGTTAATGTTTACGTAGGGTCATGACCCTACATGGCATAAGCGATGTATGGTCATGAATCTATGTAGATGTGACTCTCTACTATACAATGTATATATTGAATATCGATATTTTTATGTGAGACACCAATCAATAATAGTGGTAATTATATATAGCAACAAGCATACAATATTAATTCTTTTGCAAATATTTATACATATTAATCTTTGCAATAATATATCAAATTTTGCAGACTTAGATACAATTTGGAATTTATAATAAAAGACTATTATTGTTCTCTATAACTGAAGACTATTATTGTTCTCTATAACTGATCCTCATTCCTTAACAGATACAACTTT